>JAPXFY010000017.1:43656556-43674056 GCA_030674185.1 Monoplex corrugatus
CACAAGTGAAAGAAATACCTGAACATCTTCCCCGTGAAATGTGAAATTGAACAACCCAAAACCAAAGAAAAGACAGTATACTATGTCTAGACAAAATTGCTCAGGATCGACTGTTTACCCGTTCTAGTTCTGATGAGTCGGGATATTCTCTTTCGTAAAAAGCCGGAGGCTAGTCGATTTATCGATCGAAGCACGTTACGTTTTGCCAAGTTGCCCTTTCACTCCCGCCAAAGTTCAAGCATGTGCATATATATTATCTGTACTGGAAACTCCTCAATAGTTCAGAATTATTTATTCCAAATCATATGTTTAAAAGTCTTCATAATTGGAAAATAGACTTTGTTTCATATAAAGATAGTCACGTGTAATGCCTGTAACTCTGGTGGATAATAATAAAATGACGCACTATTTTTCCTTAGCGCAAGAGGTAGCCAAAGAACCACATGGTTTCTTGAATCACTGCGAGCGCACGTATTGTGTATTAGGCTAGGCTTACCACGATCGAGACAGAGCTCGACGTTCAAAGCTAGCAAGCGGTGTCAGTTGCTAACTGCAACCATGGGATCTCTAGACAGCTCCCAACATTTCTTCGAAGGAACAGAAAAACTATTGGAAGTTTGGTTTGATTCATCTGATGGATTTGATCATGATCTTCGCACCATTCACAAGTAAGCAGAGATCGATTTCAAGTGCTCGATTTTTGATGCAGTGGAAATTTCATGCCGGTGTGTTTTGGTAAACCACAAGTCAAGGCCATGTGAGAGACGTGTGTACATTGTATGTACAATACATTAGCAGACTGTCGCTTGACAGCATTATTTTAAAATGTAGGCCAAGCACACATGTTATAATTGAGACGTGGGATTTTGAAATCTTTAGAAAAGGCAATGGCAGGTCTGGATGATCTGTTAGAATCGCCCAGAACTTGTTTGTCAACATGTTTTATTTTGAGTTGGATGATTTCGCGAAGGGTTTGTTCATTGTTGGGTTAGGGATACCAAGATTTTCACATCAATGATGCGGACGATTTTTTTTTTCAGCTATATGAATCCATCTAGTGTACATTTCCATTTCTATTCCATCGTCATTCTTTTTTTCGTGTTTTCATTAAACGCGTTGCCTGTTTTGATTGTTTTAATGTTAGGTATTTATGTACTCTTTCAATTTGTTTTAATGTTATTGTTAGGCATTATAGTATACAAGTTATAGGCCTACTTATGGTATATTACTGTACTGTATACTCTTGTCTTTCTGTCTCTGACTTCACTTCTCCCTCTCTGTCTCGAGTCTGTCCTCTGTCAGTCTTTCTGTGTGTCTGTCTGTCTCTCTTTCTCTGTGAGTTCATATGTGTGTGTTTGTGTATGTGTGTGTGTGTGTTAACTGTTATTGGTTATTGAAAGTGATAATTAATTTAAATTATTATTATTATTATTATCACCATCATTATTATCATCATTGTTATATTTGTAGGCATATATATATATTAATTATTAGTATATATATATCATTCTATATTATATTATATTATATTATATTATATTATATTATATTATATTATATTATATTATATATTATATTAGGCCTATACATAGATGTGTGGTGTGTGTGTGTGTATGTGTGTGTGTGTGTGTTGTGTGTGTGTGTGTGTGTGTGTGTGTGTGTGTGTGTGTGTGACTTTCCATCCCTGTCTGTCAGAAATTGCCTGGTTGATTTTGACTGTCACAGTGTCAGCTGAATGGTTTGCTATGTAGTTATAGTTATACCAGATATAGCATACTCTGTCTTTCTCAGTCTCTGTCTTGACTTCACTTCTCCATGTCTGTCTCCCTCTGAGTCTGTCTGGCTGTCTGTCTGTCTCTGCTGCACTATACCCTTTTTTGTCAATTTATTGGTATGTTTCTCTGTCTGTCTGCCTGTGTCACAGTGTGTGTCTGTCTCTGTTTCTATCTCTCTCCCTCTCTCTGTCTCCCCTCTCCCTTCTCTCTGTCTCCCCCTCTCCCTTCTCTCTGTCTGTCCGTCTGTCCCTCTCCATCTTTTCTGTCTCTCTCCCTCCCTCCTTCTCTTTGTCTGTGTGTCTCTGTGAGTCTCTCTCTCTGTCTCTCTGTGTGTCTCTTTCTCTCTCTCTCTCTCTGTTTCTTCCTTCCGTTCTTCATCTTTTTCTGTGTCTTCTGTTACCAGAAACAATAATCATAATGTATACATTGTTGCTGTTTTACTTTTAATAGAGCTGCCTATCTACCTAGCTACCTATCTAGCTACCTATCTAGACTAGTTAGAGTATAGATCTATCTCTATCTATCTATCTATGATTCTATAGTATCTATGTCTACCTACCTACCTACCTACTACCTACCTATCTATCTATCTATCTATCTATCTATCTATCTATCTATCTATCTATCTATCTATCTGTCATTCTGTGTGTGTGGGTGTCTTGTATAATTTATTGACATTATATTCGTTATGTTATATTGATTATGTATATAATGCATATATACTAGTATTAATCATAACTGACATTTCTTTTTTCAATGTGATAATGATTGATGACAGATCATTTATTTTTTCAAATTTTTTTTGCTTTTATTTTATTGTTTTTGTCTGTTTTAAATTGAGTGTCACCTGGTCAGCATTTTATTAATCTGTAGCATATTTGGATTTCTAAAAAAATTGATGCTTTCATTTCTTCATTTATTATCATCTAGATTATCATTTTACAATTCTTATGATAAATATTATCATTAAATCAGAAAGACTGGAAAAAATAGAATGTTCAGTGAAACGTGAAGACAGTTTTAAAAATTTTTTTTTTTTTTTTTTTTTGTGTGTCTTCTGTGTAGGCATGACAGATCCAGTGAGAAAATTTGCACCTGTCTTATTTTGTGAATTAAATGCATATATATGTATATGAGTTGTTCTCCAGAAATAGGAAATCCGAGGTTGCATCAGGTCAATAATGAAAAATGAAACAGGGATTGTGGATTTATGCTGATTAGAAAGGGACTGTTATCTAAACTCTTAATTATGCTTTAAAAAATCGGTGAGGCAATCTGTTTTTAATATTCTTGAGACCTGAAACAGGGGTCCATCAGGGTGTCGCTTACATTACGGTGTGACACATTTGAGATGTAATTTTTTTTTTTGTAAGCCACACAATTTTAGATACTGCATGCACAATTGCTATGGAAATATATAGCAAGGAAGAAAGCAATAAAAGCAATAAAAAGTGCTTTTATGTCAAATTTGGATCACATATGACCCTTCTAAAAGTGTGACAATGTAACTATGCGACATCCCCAATTTAACTTTGTCATGGATGTTAACCATCAACAGACTTTTCTTGCAATGCCTACATAGTTCTTTCTGACAAGAAGCTCAAACAGTGTACATATCACTCAGAAAGCACCACATCATTCAACAGCTGAGACTGTGAGAGGTAAGTTAGGATCAGCTAATACCGTCACTGCATTACATGTGACGACAATAGTGCACATAAAAGGAAAAAGACAGAAAATAGCAGTTTTCACTCCACAAAAGTTTATTATTCTAATAAACAGTGTTATAAAACACATTGGGATCCCTTTAAAAAAAAGTTTGATGCATTAGGGTCCATTTGGATGATAAATCATTGACAGGACTCGAGACCCCACCCAGTTTGCTTAGGTCCAGCATGGTGACTATGTCAGTGGACGAAACCCATGTGATGTCCTCCTTTTCGGGCCAGTTGAAGGAACCATTAGGATGTCTTCTGTCCATGCTTGACTGGAACATGTACAATGACGTACATCCCGGCCCTGAAATCATTGAACAGGGAAATTTACATCTGAGTCAACGTAACCAAATCATAATTTCCATAATGATTTTCTTTAGTTATGCTGCAATAAAAGCAAAGCCATTAATAAAACGTTTGAAATCTTCATCTTCAAAAGTATACAAATTCAAATATTTACACCATATCAGATATTTAGATCCTATCAGTTTATACCAAATATTTATATCCTATCAGTTTATTTAAAAGCCTGGCTGAGCAATGAAATAAATAGTTCCTTTCAAAATCTAGTCACTAAGCTGATATTCAACTTGAACCAAATGATCCAGAAAAAAATGAAATATCAATTAAGAGTGACTGAAAATAGCTGAAAAGTCTACTTGTCACAAGTAAAGTATGCGACAACCGTCATGTCTAAATTACACAGAACTTTATGCACAACAAAACTGCGTTTATCATTACTTGATAATGAGTACCCAATAATTTTTGCTAAAGATAAGAACTGAAAAGAACGGTTTCTTTTAAAATTCTGCCAGTAAGGGTGTTGTGCTTTACGTGTAATGTAGCCACCGGAAGTCATCTTGACACATTCACATCACGGCGAGTGTCACAGTAATACGCGGGATGGCAGTGAGGAAAATGTTGAATTCCTGATCAGAAACAAATAAATAGTGAAAATATCCAACAGAAAAGTTACAATGTATGTGTAGGATTAACTGTTTTGCAATTTTACGTTTGAACAAGCACCCATCCGTATTCCGACAAGCTTGCTTCAAGCTAAAAGACAGACGCTTCGCTTCATTTTCGACTGCGTACTAAGAGCAAATAAAACAAAAATGTATTCAAAATGCCTTTTAAAGATGAATGATGTATTTATAAAAGTCATATTACTCGCCTGAGTTGACGATTGTTGAGGTTAAAGAAGAAATTGGCCGTTGTTTGGGCAGATTCGGTGCTTCCCGCGATGAGCGTCCTGTGTTTACGATAGTTGGAGAGTTTGACAAAGCTCTTTTTGTGAAATCCCGCGTCATTCCCTAGATGGGTATACCCAAAGAAATAGCATCACATGATCTGTTGTTATATTTAGCTTGCATCAGCTTAAGGTTACCGAATGTGTGAAGTCCATGGTCAAATTTTGACTTCGTTCGCGGGCCGTCCAGTTCATTACAGGCTGACAAAGGCTGATAAAATATTTTTGTTATTCAAGGTGCATTTCTCTGAAAGAGGTGATATTTCTCACATATATTTAATGCTCTTTCAGACTAAATATGTTAGAACTTCCCTTGTTGCCATGGTTGTGTTCAAGTCCAGTGCAAAGTTACACAGAAATTGTGACAAAATGTGTAAGCACAGGATGGATAATTTTAGACCTTTGAATCACACAAAATAAATAAAGACGTAAATAACTGTACCAAATGTTTTATTGACACAACATCGGTGAAGAAACAGGAAATTAACAAGACATTTAATCTAATAATGATGACACATAACTTCAACTGAAGTAGATGGCCTCGCGCAATATTCGGGCGGCCATTTTGAGTTTTCGTTTTCGATTTTTCAGCAACATCAGCTCAAAGATCAATGTCCTACATGTCTGAATCTGATGTTACTGATCCCTTAATGTATACTGAAGCGTGAGATGCCATTGGCATCTGTGCAAAAGGTGCAGAAGAAATATTTTGAGACATAAAAAGCATGCACCCTGCGGATTCACCATTTCTGGAGAACAACTCAATATATTTCTCATCTTTTTTCCCTGTATTTCTAGTTTCTGTTCGTTTGAATGCTGGCAGTCATTTTGATTCAGATGTCATTATTATTTCTCTTGTTATTATTATATATTAATCATTTAGATCTAATGATTATGATTATTATTATTATAACTAGTATAATTGTTGTCAACATCATCGTCATTATCATCATCATTATTATTAATATTATGCAGTAACTAGTATCAGCAGTTTGATTCCGTTGTACTCGCACACTTACTAAATGATCCCATAGCAAGTCCAAAATTATTAACTCGTTGATATCAAAAAGACATACGTTGTATCACACATTAGAGTTGAACAGCTGTTGTTTTCAAGAATTCATTCTACATACATGTACGTCTGACCTGAATGCAAAATGAAGTGCGGTGTTATAAGATACTAATTATTCAAGCAACATTAATATTTGTAATGAAAAAACAATGGATACATATTACAATTGCTCATAAATTACACACACACACACACACACACACACACACACACACACACACACACACACACACACACACACACACACACACACACACACACACACACACACATATATATATACACACACGCTTACACATAAACACAGAATGTATTTGATTAAAGTAAAACATAAACACTTGTATTTGAATTTGCAGATTACTTATTTAGTCAGAAAAATCACACACACATGCATGCACACACATACACATACACATACACACCCATGTGCTCTACACTTACGAAATAATCCCTTAGCAAGCCCACAATGATAAAGTCATTGAATGATTGATACCAATTAAAAAAGGAAAAAAAATCAACAAGATACCCACTATTACTCACTGGGCTGTGACAATTCAGATTCTGTTCTAGTCAGTGAAACTGAAAGGAATAATTTCCATCCTCCGCACACACTGTCACACACACACACAAAACACATACACATACACACACACACACACACACACACACACACACACACACACCACACACACACACACACACACACACACACACACACACACACACACACATTCTCTTTTGTTGTCTCTCTCTCTCTCTCTCTCTCTCTCTCTCTCTCTTCTCTCTCTCTGTCTCTCTCTGTCTCTGTCTCTGTCTCTCTCTGTCACTGTGTGTGTGTGTGTGTGTGTGTGTGTGTGTGTGTGTGTGTATGTGTGTGTGTCTTTTTCTCTTTCTCTTTGTCTGTTTGTCTGTCTCTCTTTCTGTCTGTCTGTCTAATCTATCTGTCTCTCTCTTTCTTTTCATTTAAAAAAGAAATATATGTTGTATCACATATTATTATTAGAGTTGAACAGCTCTTGTTTTCAAGACTTCGTTCAACATGTAGTATGATGTACGTCTGGAACCGAATACAAGATGAAGTGCAGTGTTATATTACAATTATACTAGCAACATTAATATTTATAATGAAAATATAATGGATACAAGTGCCCATAAATTACACACACGTGCCAACACATTAAGTTTTAACATAGAATGTATTTGATTAAACATAAACATGTATATGAAAATTAAAAAAAAAATTGATATGTACTCACTCACCAATGTAGATAACTTAGAAGTTATTTAGTCAGAAAAATCTCTCTCTCTCTCTCCCTCTCTCTCTCTCTCTCTCTCTCTCACACACACACACACACACACACACACACACACACACACACACACACACACACACACACACACACACACACACATACACACACACACATACACATGCACACACGCGCACACACACACACACACACATGAACATTTCAATGAAAAGTTTGTGACACAACAAATGATAAAACACTTTTCAAAATGTATGTAAAAAATTGCAGTATTCTTCCATATATCATTCGAGGTCGATTGTTGCTGTTCATTTTCGTATTCAGCTAAACGCGTTGAAAACAAAATATTGTAAAAATATCAAGTGTATTTGCGGAGAACAATTCACACTGTTTCACTGTTTATTTTACTACAAAAAGCTGCGTTCTTTTTTACCAAAAATGTTTACACAAGAAAACTATTCTGAAACTCATTTTAAAAAAGTAACTTCAGATCAATCTTTGTCAGTTAAATTTTCAGAATCATTGGTTCACAGTCCTGTTAATGTGTTACTTTAAGTTTATGAAGTTTGTACTTTAGCGTTAAATTTTCCCTTCGCATTGTTAATGTTAATTGTTAGTGTTAAGATCTTATTCCATTTTTATATTTACCCGCTTACTCATGTCTCATACTCTGTCTCCCCTCTGCCCCCAATCCAACTCGCCCATCTCCCATCCTCCATTTTTTCTCCCCGTCTAATATCACTCATAGTGAACAGACGTTAAATCAAAGAACGAACACACACACACACACACACACACACACACACACACACACACACACACACACACACACACACACACACACACACACACACACACACACACACACTGTCTCTCTCTCATTCTCTCTCTCTCATTCTCTCTCTCTCTCTTTCTCTCTCATTCTCTCCCTCTTTCTCTCTCTTTCTCTCTCAGTCTCTGTGTGTCTCTGTCTGTCACTGCCACTGTGCCAGTCTGTCTGTCTGTCTGTCTGTCTGCCTGCCTCTTTCCATCTGTCTGTCTTTCAAAAAGAAATGTATGTTGTATCACACATTAGAGAGTTTTAACAGTTCATGTTTTCAGGACTTGCTTCCACGTGTATGCCTGACCTGAATACATAATGAAGTGCATAGTCAAGCAACATTAATCTTTATAATGAAAATATAATGGATACAATTGCTCATATTAATTATTAGTAAAAAATTACAGGCAGATGCCCACACATAAACACAGACTGTATTTGATTGAATATAAAGCTTGTAATAGATACATGCAGATTAATTTTTTTACTCAGAAAAATATTACACACACACCGCACTCATGTACGCATGCATGCATGCACACACGCAGGCACACCCCCCCCCCCACACACACATGTATACACAACACACCACACACACACACACACACACACACACACACACACACACACACACACACGCACGCATGCGCACACGCATGTGCCCACATACATGCACTCGTTCACATAAACACAAACACAAACACATTAGTGATATACACTCACAGTCATATCGTATTGTTTCATAGGTCCTTTAACCACAATTGTGGTATGGAGGATAACAGGAAATAAACAAAAATCCAGTGACTAACACGCTCTCTCTTTCTGTCTGTCTGTCTGTTTTTGTCTCTCTCCTTGTGTCTGTCTGTGTGTCTGTAGCTGTCTGTCTGTCTCTCTTTCTGTCTCTCTTTGGGGGTCATGACCTGTGGATTTTTACATACAGCAGTACTTCATGAGCTGTGAGTTAAAAATCCTTCAAAGATAATTAATTTTTATCATGATATGCATGTTTTTGTGCGTCACCAGAGCACAAATTTGTGTGCATACATTGTGAATGTAGTAAGTCTGTGATATGAATTTAGAAATTCGACAACTTTATTACAGTTTGTCTAGATTTAGAGCTGTTTTATCCTCTTCTTCTTTTCTTTTTCTTTTTAATTTTTGTATAAATTACGTTGTCATTAGGCATTGGTAACACATCAGAAATACATTTTTATCTAGGGAGAGGTTAGTACAATACTTAAAAAGGGTAAGAAATACCAAACAAACAAATGTAGATGGAACAAATCCTCCCGGCTCCCCCCCACTAGGAAAATAAAACCAAACAACAGCACAAAAGAACAGAACACAACACAAAACGCAACACAACACAACACAACAACACAACACAACGCGACGCAATGCAACGCAACACAACACAATGCAATGTAACACAATGCAACACACAGACGAAACAACACAACAAATTTGAACAAAGAAAGAAAGATGAAGAAGAAAGTTAAAACAAACCGACAAGCAGTAACAAAACAGAGAGCATCAGCTCTGACACCAGTTAAACGAAAGCAGTGGTGTAGTAATACATAAAAGACATTTGTTATCAGTGTGAGGCATAAACAACAAATAGAAATCAATCTGTGAGTTTGTCCTAATCATCAGTTTGGTGGTAGGTAGAGCCTAACTTATATATTTAAAAATTGTGATACCTGTATGTTGACAGATGCGAGTGGGACACACTGCTGAAGCTGGTGAAATGTAACATCATCAGTGTCCTCTGCAATGATGACATGGACTCGTATGTCCTCAGGTAGGCCGTTATCTTTTACAGCTTTCAAACTCCAACAGACCTAAGGGTTTGACTTTGAGCTTTCAAAGAGCTTTTTTTTCTGTTTTGTTTGTTTTGTTTGTTTGTTTGTAATCACATTAGACTTTTACCCAGTGAAATTTGGGTAGCTCTCCTTAAAAGAGCGCCTGACTTTTTTTGTTTGTTTGTTTGTTTGTAAGTGTTTTAGTTTTACCCAGTGAAATTTGGGTAGCTGTCCCTAAAAGTGCACCTGACTTTTTTGTTTGTTTGTAATACATTAAACTTTTACCCAGTGAAATTTGGGTAGGTCTCCCTAAAAGTGCATTTGACTTTTTTGTTTGTTTGTAATCACATAAGACTTACCCAGTGAAATTTGGGTAGCTGTCCCTAAAAGTGCACCTGACTGGTTTTTTTTTCTGTTTGATTGTAATCAAATTAGACTTTTACCCAGTGAAATTTGGGTAGCTCTCCCGATCCCTAAAAGATCACCTGACTTTTTTGTTTTAGCCTTTTACCTAGTGAAATTTGGGTAGCTGTCCCTAAAAGTGCACCTGACTTTTTTGTTTGTTTGTAATACATTAGCCTTTTACTTTACTCAGTGAAATTTGGGTAGCTCTCCCTAAAAGAAATCCTGACTTTTTTGTTTGTTTGTTTGTAATCACATAAGACTTTTAGCCAGTGAAATTTGGGTAAGTCTCCGTAAAAGTGCACCTGAGTTTTTTGTTTGTTTGTTTGTAATCACATTAGACTTTTAGCCAGTGAAATTTGGGTAAGTCTCCGTAAAAGTGCACCTGAGTTTTTTGTTTGTTTGTTTGTAATCACATTAGACTTTTACCCAGTGAAATTTGGGTAGCTCTCTGTAAAAGAGTGCCTGACTTTTTTGTTTGTTTGTTTTGTAATCACATTATTCTTTTACCCAGTGAAATTTGGGTAGGTCTCCCCAAAAGTGCACCTGACATTTTTGTTTGTATGTTTGTAATCACATTAGACTTTTACCCAGTGTAATTTGGGTAACTCTCCTTAAAAGGGTACCTGACTTTTTTATTTGTTTGTTTGTAATCACATTAGACTTTTACCCAGTGAAATTTGGGTAGCTGTCCCTAAAAGTGCACCTGACTGGTTTTTTTTTTCTGTTTGATTGTAATCAAATTAGACTTTTACCCAGTGAAATTTGGGTAGCTCTCCCGATCCCTAAAAGATCACCTGACTTTTTTGTTTTAGCCTTTTACCTAGTGAAATTTGGGTAGCTGTCCCTAAAAGTGCACCTGACTTTTTTGTTTGTTTGTAATACATTAGCCTTTTACTTTACTCAGTGAAATTTGGGTAGCTCTCCCTAAAAGAAATCCTGACTTTTTTGTTTGTTTGTTTGTAATCACATAAGACTTTTAGCCAGTGAAATTTGGGTAAGTCTCCGTAAAAGTGCACCTGAGTTTTTTGTTTGTTTGTTTGTAATCACATTAGACTTTTAGCCAGTGAAATTTGGGTAAGTCTCCGTAAAAGTGCACCTGAGTTTTTTGTTTGTTTGTTTGTAATCACATTAGACTTTTACCCAGTGAAATTTGGGTAGCTCTCTGTAAAAGAGTGCCTGACTTTTTTGTTTGTTTGTTTGTAATCACATTATTCTTTTACCCAGTGAAATTTGGGTAGGTCTCCCCAAAAGTGCACCTGACATTTTTGTTTGTATGTTTGTAATCACATTAGACTTTTACCCAGTGTAATTTGGGTAACTCTCCTTAAAAGGGTACCTGACTTTTTTATTTGTTTGTTTGTAATCACATTAGACTTTTACCCAGTGAAATTTGGGTAGCTCTCCCTAATAGTGCACCTGAGTTTTTCGTTAGTTTGTAATCACATTAGACTTTTACCCAGTGAAATTTGGGTAGCTCTCACTTAAAGGGCACCTGACTGTTTTGTTTGTTTGTTTGTTATCACATTAGACTTTAACCCAGTGAAATTTGGGTAGCTCTCCCTGAAAGGGCGTCTGACCACAGTGCATCAGTAACTTCTCCCGCTTTTTTTTTTTCTTCTTTTTTTTTTCTCTGTGTGTTTTCTTATTTCTGATTATCTATGAAAGTTCAGCAGCATCTTGTTAGGGACAACTCCCTTGTTGTGGGATGTTCAATGTGTGTTTAATGCGTTCAGCATACTGGGCCTGGGTTTGTCCTCTCCGCAAAAAATTAGCATTTAGACCACCACTAGAAACCAGGTGGAGGGAAAAGAAACAATTCTTGTCTGACTTGTTATTCAAACAAGGGCTTTTTGTGTCCTTGGCAGGTGCATTAAGTTGATTAACTATGTACTCTGTGTGTGTGTGTGTGTGTGTGTGTGTGTGTGTGTGTTCGTTATTTCTTTTAACGTCTATTCACATATGTGCTTTTAGACCAAAAAAAAAAAAAAAATCTATGAAATCATGAAAGCATTGTATCAATTAAGGTAACATCAAACAATTTAACGAACAAGAGAAAAACAATCAGAACATTAGAACAATCAGGCTTCATCGATTTGCACAGGGTTGTGTGTAAGTAGGTATGCATGCGTGCGTGCGTGCGTGTGTGTGTGCGTGTGTGCATGCGTGCGTGTGTGTGTGTGTGTGCGTGTGTGTGTGTGTGTGTATGTATGTGCATGCGTGCGTGTGTGTGTGTGTCTGTGTGTCTATGTGTGTGCTTTTGTGTATAAAGTATAACTGATAAAAAGAAACTACACAGTAGACATTGTTGGTACACATGAGTGATATTAAGCACAAAAAAGGGGGAGAAGAAGAGAAAACATAACAAGAAAAAAAAAAAGCTGGTGTTACAACACAATGCAATATAGGAACCAGAAGAACAAGTAAACCAAAGTGAACGCGTATTCAATACAACAAGACGAGACAAGTGCAAATTTTTGGCCAACCGGCCTTTGTCAAGCACGAATGCACGGTCACAAACAGACCACAAACAACACCAAACAACGGATGATAAGAAGAGGACTAAAAATTTCCCTGCCGCCTCGTCCAGTGGATGAAAAGGGTCCTCTTCTTATTATCCGTTGTTTGGTGTTGTTTGTGGTCTGTTTGTGACAGTGCATTCGCGCGTGACAAAGGCCGGTTGGCCGAAAATTTGCGCTTGTCTTGTCTTGTTGTATTGAATACGCGTTGCGTTCACTTTGGTTTACTTGTTTCTTCTGGTTCCTGTTTGCTTGGGTGCGGGCAGTCGCACTTGTTTTGGACAATGCAATATAGTATAGTTATACAACTAGACAGTGATGTGTGTGTGTGTGTGTGTGTGTGTGTTGCAGTGAGAGCAGTATGTTTGTGACCAAGAATCGCTTCATCCTCAAGACATGTGGGACGACCACACTGCTGAGTTGTGTGGACAGCCTGCTGAGGCTGGTCAAGGAGAAAGCCGGTTTTGATACAGTTGTGGTGAGCTTTTCTTTTATTTAAAATTTTTTTTTTTTTTTTTAATGTGTGTGTGTTTTTTGGTTGAATGTTGGTACACTTGAGTGGTATTAAGCACAAAAAGGTGGAGAAGAAGAGGGGGAACGTAAAAGAAAAAAATTATGGTGTTACAACACAATGCAGTATAGTATAGTAATGCAACTAGACAGTGGTGTGTGTGTGAGAGAGAGGGAGAGAGAAAGAGAGAGAAAGAGAGAGAGAGAGAGAAGGGGAGAGAGAGAGAGAGAGACAGAGAGAGAGAGAGAGAGAGAGAGAGAGAGAGAGAGAGAGAGAGAGAGCTTGCTGAAGTTGCCTGTTGTTCAAAGAAAAAGCAGGCTTTGACACAGAACAGTTTCTTTGGTTTTTTTCCCTTTCATAAGGATGTGTACATGTATGTGTATACACAGACACACAGACAGACACAGACACACAGACAGACACACAGACACACACACACACATATATATATAATTATAAATATATGTGCACGTCTACAATACTGGAACAAGACCTGGGACATGAGGGTGAAAAATTAAAAGTAATAAAAAAAGCAAGCAAAACACTTTTTTGAAGAGTTCAGACATACCTTTAATAAACAGGAAAAAAGTAAACAGAGTTCATTTAAAGACTTCACTAAAAATCAGCAAAATGTAGACCAAGTGACCGGCGTGATGTGCATTACATGGTTTCCACTTGGTACTGCTTTTTAGATAAAATAACCAGGCTTCATGGAAAGGATGATACCATCAATACAGACACCTAAGGTCATGTGTCCAGTAATAAACTTGAACAGAAGAACTTAACCATGTCCTGTATATAAACTTATGTATAGGTGGAGACCGTAACCCACACAACATTGTGGCTTGACAATTTTTCGCTGACAATGGTAGAGCTGTAATATGGAAGTATCTTGATTTATTTTAGACAACATATTAAAAGCTTTCTTTCTATGACAATGATGAGCATTTGGGCACAGCCATATTTATGTAACTGGGAAATGTTGCGTGCATTACGTGGAATCCAAATGGGAAACCATTCTTGTATTCCATCGAGCAACATCAGAATAAATCACTGTTTTTACATTTAGGTGCTCTTGATGCATTAGATTGTTCTCCACATTGTTAATTTTTGTTTGCAGGACTTTACAATATGCTGTATGCAATGACTTTGCTGGATTTTGAGCAATTTATTCAAATTGACTGGATTTTATGATTTCTTGCATTTCAGCGAATATTTAATTTTATTTGTTAGATGTCACACAGTGATACATACAAGTGGAAATGCAAGATGTCACACAGTGATACATACAAGTGGAAATGCACTAATTCAGCTGATTCATCCTTTCACTAATTCATTCTTTGAATTGGTCCATTCTCAGATTGCTGGAAGTCATAGGGGGGGGGGGGGGGGGACTACTTCATCAGTTCATGTTGAGATTCCATTTTTGGTCACATTTTCACAACTTGAGCTGTAAAGTCACTGCATTGGTGTAGCTTTTAAACAGTAAAAATATGGTGCCCGTGTTGGTTAATGGTCAGTGGCTGCAGGATACTCAGGTTGTCATTGGCCACTCAAGCAATGTCATCAATATCTGGAAAGCTGCAGTGTCCACTACTGTCTCGCACAAATTTCACCAGCGTCTCACCACCTTCTGACTTCAGAACCTGGAAATCGCACACACACACACACACAGAGCTCTGAATAATTGCTTTGATTATTGTATAATGTGGAAAAGGTGAACTAAAAGTTTCAACATTAAGAAGTGTAAGCGACATTGTATTGATCAGATCTTATGCCTATGTACATTTTCAAAACCTACAGCAGGTTAATTTTTTTTAACTTATTGTCCTATTGGACAAATTCAAAACAATGTATCCTTACCAGTCCTTTGTAGAATACTGAATAATGACTAGCAACAATAATACTAATATTAATTTTTGTAATGATAATAGTAATGATAATAACAAGACAAGGAGTGAGAGTGGTTTCTCTGTAGCGCGCAAACAAGAAGTATAATCCAATCCGTTGTTTTAACAAGTAATCTTTTAATAGCCACTGAAAAGTAAGTCATAAAAAAGCACAATGTAGATCTGTATGCTGAGCCAGTTTCAGATAAGTCCGATCAAAAATGTGCGTAAGGAGGAAGCACAACTGTCATCTCAATAGATCTGAATCACTTCCACTGTAACCATCGAACTTTTCTTTTGGCAAGATTTTAGATAGCTAATAATTATGGCTTTCCTTCTCCCCTATTAATCTTCAAAGAAAGAATAGATCTAGATCTACAGTTCAGTGGCTGGGGAAAAAGAAACAAAATACATAAAGACTGTGACGTGCATACATTGAAACAAATCTGCAACAATGTTTCGTCTCTGCAGTAACTCAGGCTCACAAAGTGCCGACTTTTAAAAATTCTCTGTAGATTTCAATGTCTTTAACTGAACCATGTAATTGGAATACCATAATTGTTTGCTTTCTGTCCAAAGACATCAATCTGTTGCGAAACGGTAATTGATAACAAAGATTCAGCAAGCGTGCGTTGCCGTGGAATCTAAAACCAGTGGCACTTAAAACTATTCCTCGAAATTTCCTTTTTGCTGAGAGCGTTCCTTTCCGAAACACAAACAGTAGGGCTCACAATATTTTTATTAGTCACAACACACGTAGTAAAGCTTGTACATGTATAAACAAAAAGTGTCAATGAAAATGCTCCATGTAACGTTTATTCGTTATGTGCGCTACAAGAGAAACAACAAATTACCGCTTTCGTTTCAGCAGAAACCCACGACTATGATTCGTTGTACACGTAAGATCATGAATGCATGCCGAGTTTTGTGAAATATAAGAGACTTGCCTGTACACTGTAAACTTAAGAAAGTTTCCACATTTTCATGCACAGTAGATATCGTATTGAAACGTTTGTGCGTTACTACAGAAACAATCGCAAATGCCCACATTTAATTTGCGTTTAGAGAGAATCGATCATTATTTACTCTTTTATTGAATTTTATCCGGTAAAACTTATCTATTTTTAATAAACAATAAAAGCAAAATTGAATCCTTACCTCAGTTTGCTTGCCCCACACACACACCAAACTGGAGATGCCGACACTTGTGGTGACGTCAAGCAGATATGACGTGCGTTTCAAAGCGTCGGGTGGAGACGAGTCAACCAATGTCCAGCTTGTGTTTGAGCATACATGGGCCATGTGCCGCTTGTCACGTACACATTTTCTTTGTTCTCAAACACTTTAGATTCAGAGGATGGGGCCAAGATGATTGACTTTGATGATGAGCAAGAAGGATAGGTTGTGTGCGTTACACTAGGAAGCAAAACGTGCCACGCTGTAAGCACCTTCAGAGAAACTTGCATTCAGCTTCATATTTCAACGAACTGAATCGTGAGCAGGAAGAACGATCCCTAAAGATGTATTTTGGAGTAATTTTGAATCTGTTGAAGCACAACTGTGTTGTGTGGGTAGAACGGAATGCAAGCGTTATCAGTGGAAACTAATGAAACGCACGATCGCCGTATTTTTGGATGCACCAAACGCAACTTATTGCATGAAGTTTTGCAATGGCTTATTGTGGGTGGGATTAATGTTTTATTTACTAGCAGGACACACACAATTCATTTGTGTGTTGCCTGTTCTGATTAAGTTACACTGTTGTACAAGTTTCAACCCCAGCCATGTCCCACTTTCTGGCGCCTTTTTGGTCACAACCACAGACAAAATAAAAACAATAGAAAATCAGGCAAACGCAAATGGTGATGAACAATGCTTTATTTTGTTGAAGAAACATGTTGCCAAACCAAATGAAATAAAAAAAACTCCACCAACATATGCAAAGGCAGCTATAACTGAAGCTGAAGTGAGGGCCCTATCATTCTATTGGGTGATTCCAGTATTGTAGACGTGCACACATATATATATATGTGTGTGTATATGTATATATATATGTGTATATGTATATATATATTTATATATAATAGATATATCTTGTATCCCTCTCTCTCTCTCTCTCTCTATTATGTCTATATATATATATATATATATATATATATATATATATATATATATATATATATATATGGAGAGAGAGAGAGAGAGATAGAGATTGGTATTATATTTGCGTGCGTGCGTGCATGCATTGCATGTGTGCATGCTTGTGTGTATAAAGTATAACTGATAAAAAGAAACTACACAGTAGGCATTGTGTTGAGTTGTGTGAGAGTGTGTGGGTATGTTATAAGTATTGTCAGTAAGATGTTGATTTAAAACATTTTTGTTGTTGTATGTCTTAGGATATTTTCTATTCAAGGAAGAACTTTTCCCGACCAGAACTGCAGGTTGGATTCCACCAGAACTTCGAAAATGAGGTTA
>JAPXFY010000017.1:43679056-43694056 GCA_030674185.1 Monoplex corrugatus
GTTAGGAATGTTTCAGTGTTGATTATCCATAAACAGAAACAAACTTATATTTTACAGTAAATGATAGTATATGAAGAATATTTTAATGTTGATTTGATCATGTTTATGTTTGTGCTTGGATTAATAGAGAGAGGTGTGTGTGTGTGTGTGTGTGTGTGTTGTGTTTTCTCTTTCACCACACCACACACACACACACACACACACACACACACACACACACACACACACCAAGTGGCTGCTTGCTTTTGATTTCCTGAATAGATGAATAAAGAAGCATTGTATTGTAATGTCCTTGTTTGTATTGTAATATCCTTATTGTATTGTAACATCCTTACAATTTGTATTTTTAGTTACTCTTATATACAGGGAGAGTAAGTCTACAGAGTTATTGCTGATCGTAGTTATTTTTATATATATATGAATGATGTATATTACAACTATTACAAATGCTATTTTATGTTTTGTTTTCATGTTACTACTTAGTAGAGGAAGGATTAGCAACCTAGAGAGAGCTGTTGCATACCAACTTGTGTGTAAACCATACCGTAAAAGAAATTTTGTGCTCATGGCTTCAATCCACTCAGCTATAAATGGGTGTCTAACCCTGTTCAGGGTTGGAAATACGTAAAACAATGAGAGAGAGGAGATGGGCATACCGCCATAATGCTATCTCCAAGTAAAATTGAGGTCTCTACCACTTTACTTGCCTGCGACCTCTGGATTTTGGTGTCACCTTGACCTTTTTGGACCTTTCTCAAGACCTTGCCAGCACATAGGGTTTTGTGGCAGGCTCGGGGAGTCTGCCAGTTAATTGCTGACGATTGCACTATGGAGTTGTCTGAGTGCGATGAATCCTTCTTGAACGGACTCAAACAAACTCAGACTCTCAATTACTGCCTGTAGTGATGCACATTACTTCACCTTATTTAGTCACCCCCTCTCTTATTTTTTTTTTCATTTTTATGAAATGGGAGATTGTTTCATATTGTCCTGAGAGGTATCAAAAAAAGACTATTTTATATTGACCAGAGAGGTGTGTGTGTGTGTTGTGTGTGTGTGTGTGTGTGTGTGTGGGTGTGCATGATGTGTGCGTGTGTGTGTGCGTGTGTGTGTGTGTGTGCGTGTGCATGCATGCATGTGCGTGTGTGTGTGTGATGTGTGTATCCGTGATTAAAACATGTGAACAAGATCTGCTCTGCTCATTATGGGTGAATTTTTTTTACCAAAATTTGATCATAGCCATAGGCTTCTGAGGAGTTGCAAAAAACATAAAGTTTGGAAGTTTAATCTCCAAGGACCACTAAAGTGACTGAAATGTAAAATCATCACTTTTTGAGTCTGAAGAGGTGTGGACAGCTCATTTCTCAAGAAAATCTAACAATATTTAACCCTTTGCTCCCACACCCTGTCCACTTGCACCCTTTCATTGTCAACCATGCTAGTAGCAAAGCAGAAACTTAACCCTTTGACTCCCTCACCCTATCCACCAGCTTCCTGCAGGAAACTGGTGGATAGGGTCAGGTAGTAAAGAGTTAAGTTTTTGCAGTTGGTAGACAGGGTGCAGGAGTCAAAGGGTTCAAAATTTGTTTTCACTGTTATGACAGTCTTCCATTGTCCTTGTTGTACATCAGATTTTATTTCAGCCAAACCTTCAAGGTCACAAGTCAGATGGTGACCTTGAGAAGTGCGATATCTGGATTTTGTGTGAACTGGTTTTTGTGCTGTCATTTGTGTATAAAAAGGGAGATTGTTAGAATGGTTTTACCATCTTGTTGTTTTTTTTCTGTCACTATAGATGGATCAGCCTACACCTTGGGCCGTATCAACCGTGACTGCTGGTGAGTGTTTGTGTGTATTTGAGATAAACAGAGAGAGAAAATGTATGTGTGTATGTTTGAGAGAGAGAGAGTGTATATATGAGAAAAGAGAGAGAGAGAGAGAGAGAGAGAGGTGAGATGTAGTGAGTAGAAGTGTGTGTGTGTGTGTAGCATGTGTGTGTGTGTGTGTGTGTGTGTGTGTGTGTATATGAGAGAGAAAGAGAGAGAGAGAGTGAGTGAGATCGAGAGTATGTGTGTGTGTTTTTGCAGGGGAGAGAGAGACTGAGAGTGAGTTAGGTCAAAACTTAAAACTTCAAATCACTGTATTACTTAAGGTCCCATTGCACCTGTGTTCTAGCTAGTCCTTGTTACTCTACATACATATGACACAAGCGTACAAAGAAAGAAAAAGCAACAGTAAACAAAACATTTAAAACAGACAAGGGATGGATGAAAGATGTTCACTCTAATGCTGTAATCAGTGATGCACAATTACACATACATGACAAAGAAGTGATAAAAATGAACTGTAAGTTGTTAACAAGAAACACCACAAGGGTGCAGATGGGACTCAGAGCACCCATGCCCCACCACTCTTCACACAACCACCCCCCAAGCCCCCAATGCCACCCGACAGCCAGTTCATCAGACAAGGGGGTGGGGGGGGCTGTCCATGCGCTGTATGAGCCATTAGGACCTAGTGGTCAGTTACCTTGTTTACAAACCAAATGGCAAGGTGGGAAAATGACAGACTCCGGGACATAGCCCACAAGGGCACCAACCAGGTCCAGCCAACCTCTGGACCAAGAGAGAATGGAAAACCCCTCGCTTACCCCTCTCTGTCTTTATCTCTTTTGGACAGCCCACCCTGCTACCAGCTTGCATAGCTGCAGTCCTTTCCCCTTTCTATGGTTTGACAGTTAGCAATTGGAGCTCACAATGTTGCCTTCAACCACAGGTTCTGTGAATGGTCACAAAGGCATGACGATGTATATGCCAAACAGCCTTTTTGCTGTTTACAGGCAATCCAAATGTCCACGAATTTGCAGATATCCGTGAAAGGGGGGAAAAAAATCCTTGAAAGTATGGAGAACGGGACTGGGATCACCGAAACTATTCAAAACAAGCCGTAAGCGCATGCGCGGTTTTACTTTTGCAACTGTCCGCGAAATTTCGCATCCTGTTTCACAAGCGTCACTCTCTGTGTTCCATAGACGCATTGAAATATGAGTGTTCGTAGGGACTTTGTTCCACTAAATGCTCCATCGTGACATCGATGAAGGCCAAAAAAATCGCTGGAAATGGGACTGGCTGCAGGAAGTGTACGATGGCAATAAGTTCGCTCGTTTCTTCAAGAAACTGAAGATCGCCGGTAAAACATACTGCAAACTTTGCTGCTCGGAAATCAGTTACAAGTCCGGCGGTAAACGAGCACTGGTTGATCACCTGAAAGGAAAGCAGCACACAGGCTCAGGACATCAAACGAAAATTTTCGTTTGTCAGATGAGGCAAAAGAGAGTGAGGAAAAGTTGCATGTTTTGTTCATTGTTAACAATGCTTGTGCCCTTTTGTTCATTTAATTAAAATACTTGATTTATCTTTCACCAGAGGGGGTTAAATTTCCATTTACTAGACTAAAATGCTTCAACTTGACCCCACCAGGGTTCTGTCCTGCACCCCGCCAGGGGCCTGGACCCCCCGCATTTTTTTCCTTGAAACACATTGTTGCTTGAATGGATTGCCTGTGTTTAACAAGGTCTGATTGCCCCAACAGGATCCCAAGTTTGCTGTCTTTCCGAGCAGCTAGCAGGTCTTTCCCTGCAGTCATCAGGCCTGTGATTGTCTGAAGTCATTGGCCAAGGCACAAGCCAAAGTTAACCCTTTGACTCCCGCACCCTGTCCACCAGCCTCCTGCATTGTCAACCATGCTTGCAAAGCAAAAATTGTAACCTTTGACTCCCTCAGCCTATCCACCAGCTTCCTGCAGGAAAATGGTGTATATATGCTGAAGGAGTCAAAGATTTAAGTTTTTGCAGTTGGTGGATAGGGTGCGGGAGCCAAAGGGTTAATGAAATATTGATATCTATATGTCATTTGATCAGGCGCTTTACAAAAGCATGAGAGATGAAGGCGGGTATATGTGAAACAAATGCATTCATTGTCAGCCACTAAGAATAACAAAACAGCAATAATAACATAACATAACAATAATAGTAGCAGTGGTAGCAATGATGTTATAGAATTATGCATCATAATAATAACAGTGAAAATAGTGGTGGCCTTTATGAATAGATCAGATTAGGCCTTGGCCTTTATGAATAGATCAGATTGGGCCATGACCTTTTTGAGATCAGATTGGGCCATGACCTTTATGAATAGATCAGATTGTGCATGGCATTTATGCATAGATCAGATTGTGCCATGGCATTTATGAATAGATCAGATTGGGCTATGGCATTTATGAATAGATCAGATTGGACCATGGCATTTATGAATAGATCATATTTTGCATTGGCCCTTATGAATAGATTAGATCATGCCATGGCCTTTATGAATAGGTCAGATTGGGACATGATCCTTATGAATGATTATCTAAATCTGTCTTCTTTCCTTCGATCATCTCCCCTTCCCTCTGAAATGCTATGGGACGTTATGCTGTGTATGTTAATCTAAACATAGATATATATCTGTGATATTTCAGGTACCTGTATACATTGGAAGATGAAGGAGTGACCAAACCTGATCAGACTTTTGAAGTAAGTGTGTGTGTGTGTGTGTGTGTGTGTGTGTGTGTGTGTGTGTGTGTGTGTGTGTGTGTGTGTGTGGTGGCGTGCGTGCGTGCGTGCGTGCGGTGCGTGCGTGTGTGCGTGCGTGCGTGCGCGCGCATGCATGCGTATGTGTGTGTGTGTGTGTGTGTGTGTGTGTATGAGAAAGAGAGAGAGAGAGAGAGAGAAGAGTAAGTGTGAGTCATGGAAAAAGAAGAGAGGGAATGTGAAACTAAGAGCAAGAAAAAGCTTTCTTTTTACCAGCTGACAAGATTGTATTACATATAATTTTCAAGGTACACTATCTCGTTTTTAGTTACCGTTTGATTTTAAAAGTATACTGAAACCATCAGCACCCCATGCAGCCTGCAGACCATACACATTTTAGAGAGATAGTTTTACTGATTCTGGCCTGAAAACTCGGAGCATGAGAGTATGCATCCGATGAGCAGGCTACAGTATACCATACTGATGAATGTTGTGCAGTGAAAGAAGGAGGTGAGGGGATTAAGTTGATGCCATTTTGAAAGTGTGTGTGTGTGTGTGTGTGTGTGTGTGTGTGTGTGTGTGTGTGTGTGTGTGTGGTGTGTAGTGACATCACATGTTGCTAATATTTTGTTTATATCATAAGTATGATTTTGACATCACATGTTGCAGAAAATATCCCTGTATAATTTCTCATGGTATTATTCTGTGAATACCTTTGTTTTGATTAATTGATTGATGGATGGATTGATTGATTATTGTTATTATTGGTGACTTGTAGATTAATTGATAAGTTTGATAGTCAGAGATGAGCAAACCAAGATTCAGTGAGAGTGTATAGGTATACATAAAACTGAAATTTCAGTTGCAACTTCTTTGGGGGGATTTTCTTTAGGACGTGTACAGTACGTTTCATAGTGAAATTCACAATAAGAAAGCAGCAGAATTCAATAATTATGATGAAACCTTGAAACAATGCTTTGTTGGAATTATCTGAAATTGGCTGTTTTCACATTGCCACCACCACTCAACCCCCTTACAGCCGCCAGTTTTCCATACATTGTTTTGAAGTTTATGGTGTCAACTTCTGAGCGCTGCGCACCGCAGTTCGAATAACACCATCAGAATTCACAAGAGAGCATTCACTGTTTTGAGGAAAACCTAACAATGAACGTTCTTAAACAGTCTTCACCATTTTTCGAAACGAGGATTACGCATGTGTACTCCTTCTGTTTGTGTTCTTGATACTTAATTTCTGGGAAGAATTTTCATGCCTTTTCTAAAGATACCATAACTTGATATGTCCAAAAATCAACAGGCATGATAATCAAGCGGGTAAACATCATACTCCTAGGTTTGATTTGCATAAACATCTTCACCTTGTGGGTAAAAGGGAGATTATTCTGATCTCCCAGATCACTATGTGTGCAGACTTGCCTGTGCCTTAAGCCCCCTTTGTGTGTATAATTATGCGTGCAGAATGTCAAATATTCACGTTATAGATCCTGTAAGTCATACTCTAAGTGGCTTGATTATGGTTTGTGAGTTTTGGTTCAGCCACTTAACAGGCATGGCCTCCATAAGAGTGTAATGGTTTTTTTTCAAATGTTAAATGTTGTCATTGTCAATTGTATGCGTATGCCTGGTGCATGAGTGCACTTTGATTTGAATAGTCAAGATTTGGTGCGGTGTAAGTACTGTAATTGAATTGAATTGGCAACATGAAAAGACCCGGCATGTACACCCTCAAGGATGATATATGTAGACTGTGCAGTAATATACCACCTGCACAGTGTGGGCAAAATAGTGATTTATGTTGTCCTCTCTGACAACAGGTCACATTTGTTGAACAGTAATAATAAACAAAGTAACATGTACGTCCCTGGTTTGTCATCTCCCCACTTTGCCATTTGGTTGTGGGCAAGGTAACTGATGACTGGGTCCGAATGGGTCATGCAGTACATGGATAGACCCATTTTACTTGATGAAATGACTATCAAGTGGCATCGGGAGCTTTGGAGGTGATTATCTGTAGAGTGGCGAGGCATTGGTGCTCTGGGTCGTATACAGCACCTTCACATTGTTTCTTATTAACTGTATATATTGTGGTTTATTTGCAGTTGTTGATGTGGGACATGTGTCCAGAGAAAATGTCCATCTTCACCATGGAAGTGTGCTCCAATGGCAAGGAAGCCACACAGGTTGGTTTTCTTTCATTTTAGAATAAAACAACAGTAAAGAAGATTTGGTTTATTAGTGAAGAATTTATTTTGGTCCCAGTCAGCTTCTGCCCAGAGTTGAGCATGTAAAGAGCTTGTTGGGAAGACTGGGACCACACAGTCGAGTCTCATCCACTTCACAGATGCATCATCAAAGGTGCTGCTTAGATTTCCCAACCATCACTGCAGGTGTCGGTACCTCCTGGGCATGGCTTATGCCAGGATTTGTTATGAAAGTAAGCATACAGTACAGGCCTGTCATGCAGAACTGTATTGAATCATCAATTACTGTGCCTCCTGGGCATGGCTTATTCCAGGATTTGTTACAAAAATAAGAACTATATGGAATCATCATTGACATCCCCATTCTCATCATCATAGTATATGAAATATTGTCCCAGATTCTGTGGCTCTTATGCCCTGCTGTCATGGTGACTTCAGTGTTGATTGATCGGGAGGTGTGGTGTGGTGTTTGAGAGCCGAAATGAGTGGTATGGGGGTAAAGTCACAGGAACAGTGCAGAAAATGGGGAGCTAGAAAAAAGAGTTGTTAAGTGCCTGTCCACAATTCCTGTTTCAAAGTGCCTTCAATGCACCTGTGTATGACACAGCAATAACAATAACAACAACAAAAAATATATATACTGATGCTGCAAGAGATGGTAATTTTACATATTTTTGTTTCTTCTTGGTTCAGATGTTTTTTTTTTAGAAATTTCGCATTGTGGTTTCTTCCACTTTGACTTTGTGTTTACACATGTAGTGGCTACATGATGTTTAACTGGATGCTGCAGTAGTAATCAGCATTGTCACCCATGATTATGATTGAAAATGAATTCACCTTTTGTAATTTTGTCTTGTTAACAATAGATTTGTGAATCAAAATATTTTCTGTTCGGACAACTATGCGAGTTTTTTTTTATTTCTTTCAGGCAGCTGGTGGATAGGGCGGGAGGGTGAGAGGCTTAATCGCTTCAGTTATCACCGATCCTTTGCTTATATAATGTGTTGTGTGTTGTGTTGTACAGAAATCGGGTATCGATACCATCATCCCGGGCATGCAGATTGACGATTTTCTGTTTGAGCCCTGTGGATATTCCATGAATGGACTGCTGCCTGATGTGAGTTCTTAGTCACTCTGCACTTGGCCTGTGTTTTACAAATTATTGTGAAGATAAGCAAGTAAAGATAAGTCTGCTGCCTGACATAAATCCTGTTAGTTACACTGTTTATCTTGTTTATTCATTCTTATATATATCTCTGAATGTTAAAATTAAATCAGTGTATACAATAACCATGTGAAGAAAATGTTTGAAGTGACAGAAGTAAATACTGACTTCGAATGAAACCTCATGGAATTTTGAGGGCCTTTTTCTATGAATAGTTAAGTATTTCATAGTACACTTCCAGATGTGATTTTTGCATTTCAGATAAATGTAAGGTATGTTTTTGACTGAAAGTGCTTGTTTGTGTAAAAGATTGTTCCATTTTTTCTTTGTATGAAGAGAGAGAAGAAATGAGTTGAAATGATAGTATGATTTTGAAAAAAATAAATCCTCTTAACTACTGTGTTCTGATGCATAGAGTAGTCTTGATACTGATAGTAGCAAATGATAGTAAGATATTGAAATATATGAAATCCTCTTAACTGCTGTGTCCAAACGCTTAGAGTATCTTGATGTTGATAGTAGCAAATGATAGTATGATTTTGAAATAAATGAAATCCTTTTAATTACTGTACCCAGATGTATAGAGTAGTTATGACAGTGATAGTAGCAGTGGGCATTTCCAAAGCACTTAATCCGTTGTCACCCTGGTTGCTTAAAGTTTTAGAATATATACCACGCACATTGAGCAAAACAGATTGTATTCATAGTGTTGTATCTTATTTTGTCACAATGGAATTACTTTATAAAATTTGGGCTGCCCTTCTTGAGAGTGTGTGTTGTTACATTGCAGGCTCCATTTTTTTTTTTGTATGCGTGTGTATCTGTTTACCCATGAATATGGATTTTAGTGCATGATTTTGTCAAGGGCTGGTCCTTTGTTACACGCAGGACCTTGTTTTATTGTCTCATCAAATAAATTGGCATCTAGACCACTGCTGAAGATCGGGGGGGGAGCAAATTCCCAGTCCAGTGTGTGATTTGAACCTGGTTTGCCCCACGTCTAAAACAGGTGCTGAAACCACGAGGTTCCACATTCTGCAGGAATGTTTTTTGATAATAGTATAATTGTACTGTGCATGTGTTTATTCTGCATGAATGTATTCTGATAATATGATTGTACTGTGTGTGCGTTTATTCAGCAGGAATGTATTTTGATGATATAATTGTACTATGCGTGTTTTTGTTCTGCAGGAACGTATTTTGATAATACCATAATTCTACTGTGCATGTGTTTATTCTCCAGCAACGTATTTTGATAATAAGGTAATTGTACTGTGCATGTGTTTATTCTGCACGACTGTATTTTGGTAATATTATTAATGATGTAATTGTATTGTGCGTATGTTTATTCTGCAGGAATGTATTTTGATAATAGTATAATTGTATAAGCACATGTATTTTGATAACAGTATAATTGCACTGTACGTGTTTCCTACAGGGTTGTTACATCACAATCCACGTCACCCCGGAACCTCACTGCAGCTATGTCAGCTTTGAGAGCAACGTGCCCCAGGTATGTTAAGTTTGTCAGCTGTCAGACTGGCCTACTCCCAAGATTCAGTTTAAATCATCAGTTTTATATAATTCTTATGCAGCATGACAGTGTAGAGTTTTGAGTTTGTTCAAGAGAGGAATTTGCCTTATGGAGGATCTTTCACCTATCTTCTGGAAATTCTGTGCTCGAAATGTCCTCTTCTCTGTCACCATCTTTGTTTCTGCCTTGCTCCTTTGCTTTCTGTCATTTCTTCCTATCATTTTCTGCCTTGCTGGTCCATTCACCTGTATGTGTTCGATAAAGTCTTGCATACTTTCTCTTAGGATTGATAATTGGGTCCATGTATTACATGCATTTTTGGCTCTAGGGAAATGAGATATGCGCAGCAATTTTAGGTAGTTTAGGCCCGTTTTAGTGAATGTTTTGGTGTCCTTAGTTATGTTTAAATATGTATTCAGGTAATTTTTTTAAATCCCTTGTGTGATAAATTGGATGGAATGGTCAGTGCCAGAAGTATCTCCTTGGATTATTGTTGTGAATGCATTGATGTGTGTACTTAATTTTCTGTTCCTGTTTTCTTTTGTTTTTCCTGTTGAGGTATGTGTGTATTGAAATGGTTATAGCCCTGACATGGCTCTACGCAGTCGGCTGGGCTTTAAGCAACAATAAGGATAAGAATAAGAGAGACATTCGTCGCAGCTACATATGTGCACCTCCCAAATCTGCAAATAGTTATTTGGCAGACTCTTTGAGCTTGAGCACTGGCAAGGTTTTGAAATGGTGGTGGGGTGGGTGGGGGGAATGGAATGTATGAAATACAGACACTACCAGAACGATATTGGTGCATTAAGACAGGCAGCAAACATGCCAACTGGTATGTTGTTGGATAGGATTCAATTGAAACATGAGATTTTGAGTCCTTGGCTCTGTGAAGGAGCCAGCCAGCATATTATATAAAAAACAAACACAAACTGAATCACAGTGAAAAAGAACCCAGATAAACAAAACGTAGTCACAGAATTTTGTGTGTGTGTGCATGTGTGTGTGTGTGTGTGTGTGTGTGTGGTGTGTGTGTGTGTGTGTGTGTGTGTGTGTGTGTGTGTGTGTGTGTGGTGTGTAGATTGTGTGTGTGTGTGTAAAAATTGTGTGTGTGTGTATGCACGTGCATGTGTGTGTGTGTGCGTGTGCATGCATGAGTGAGTGAGTGAGTCAGCACGTACATGTTAACTTTAAGACATGTAACTAAAATGTGGAACTGTATTGTGCCTTGTTAACTTAAGACATGTAACTAAAATGTTGGAACTGTATTGTGCCTTACAGGAGACCTACCACGGTCTGATAGAGAAAGTGTTGGATGTGTTCCGTCCAGGAAAGTTCCTGATGAACATCTTTGCCAACAAGGTCAGCAAGAGTTTTTTCCCCTGTGATTTATTGGTTTTGTTTTTTTCCTTCTTGTTCTCTCTCTTCTTTCTTACTCTCTGATTGTGTCTCATCTTGCTGTTTTTTTTTTTCAAAGGGACATTATTTCATATTAATTGGAGAGAGATAGTGCTTGTGTGTGTCTTTTTCTGGAGAGGCATGTGTGTATGTCTATCTTTGCGAGAAGAATTTGTAAACAAGATTTTCTCAGCTCTTTTAAATGATGGAGTTTTATAAAATATTGGTCAAAGTTCTGGACTTTCTGAAAGCTCATAACAGTATAAGTTTGGAAAATAAGACAAGGTCAAAGTCGGACAGACCAAAAAAAAAAAAAAAAAAAGAAAAGAAAAAAGAAAAAAGATTGAAAAAAAAAGAAAGTGCCTGAAATAGCACTTTTCAGGGAAAGAGTGTGAACAGGACTTCTCAGGAACGTTTGACATTACTCAAAATCTGTTTTCACTGGTGTGACACATTACCATTGGCCTTGATGTACATCAAGGTTTCTTTCAGCTCACACTTCTTCAAGGTCATAGCAACCAGGAAAAGTACAAAATTTGGATTGTCCGTAATGAGTTTTGTATATAAAGTGAGTTTCTTAAAAGGGCTTGATCATGCTGGTTATTTTTCTTGTCAACCGTTTGCTGTTGTCTTTTAATCCTCTGCCTATACCTTTACTGGTTTTTTTGTTTTGTTTTGTTTGAGACTTTTGTCAGCATGATCTAGTGACAATCCTATATTTGTCAAATATTACAGGTAGCTAACCTCAATTTCCAAAGCCTTGTTATTGTATGATCCTTTATCCACAGTGTTGACATGTCATAACTATTACTGTGACTGCACACTTCAGGCGTCCATCGCCCGTGACACCCACAAGACGCTGGAGCACGCAGACACCATCAAGGGGTACTCCCGCAATGACCACCAGCTGTGCTGCTTCAAGAACTACACCCTGACTTACACCCAGTACTCCAAGGCCAAGCCCCCCAAACTGTCCGACGCCTCTGAGGACCAGGACAGCACCCAGCTCCCCTCTTTCCCCCCTCCTGTTATTTAGGACATTGTGTGCAGGGGTCTCACCATGGGGCTTGCATCATGGGAAGAAGCGTTCACCGTTCGCAACACAAAGAGTTGACAAGTTTACGACAGGGAGAGAGCACATCAAGTCTGCAGTTGGGAGAGTTAACGATGAGTCTGCAGCCAGGAGATCTGACAAAGTGCTCAACGTATGCGTGACGTGTTGCAACGGTTGGATGAAATCCCGCAAGTCTTCGAGACCTTACTGCACACCCAAAGAGGCCCGACGGGGGTCCAGGTGTTGGTTCAGTGTGCCGCTTTTCTTTTCGTTTCGTTTGTTCGTCCTGTGTGTGTTTGTGTGGAAGTCTGGGAAGGGAAGAAGGAAGCATCAGATGCGCTGCTTCTCTTCCCGGCTGCGGAAACCTAAGTAATTGACCGTCAGGGGGAAATGCTTGGTCTTAAAGTTCACACCTTCGTCAAAAGTCTCCTTCGTCTGAAGGAAGTGGAGCAGCCGCACCCATGGCTGTCCGCGACACTTCCTCTTGCGGAAACGAAGAGGGGCGCAGACAAAGAGTTACATGCTGGAGAGAAATTTGCATTCTCCGAAGACGGAGAGGATTTGCAAACTGGAGAGATGGGGGAAAACAGAGAACTTGTATGCTTACTGAACAGGTGGAGAAGAATGTGTCATTATGGAAGGACAAAGTATTTGCATACTGAGGGAAAGAGAAAGTATTTGCATATTGGCAGATTGACAAAGAAAGTATTTGCATACTGTAAAGATGGAGAAGAAAGTGTTTGGATACTGAAAAGTAGAGAAAGTATTTGCATGCACATGAGATGGAAAAGAAGTATTAGCATACTAACCAGGTAGAAAAGAGTTGAGTATTTTCATACTTGGAAAAGAGAAAGGATTTGCATACTTAAAAGAAGAAGCATTAAATATGGAAAGAGCTAACGTATTTCCATATCAAAGAGACAAGATACGGTTAAAAATCAGAGTGTGCACTGGAACAGTCGAGAAAATATGGTGTACTGGTGAAACAGAAGAAGGACATCCTGAAGAGCGGGGGGTGAGGTTTGCATTGATAGGAAAAAAGAACTATCAGGTAGATGGCATTTTTGTTGTCATTGCTGCTGCTTTTGCATGAGTGGAAATGAAAAAAAAGTCATCGTTGTTGCTGCTGTTTTTTCGAAGATGTATTTGTTGTCACTGTATCAGAGTATGTAACATTACTATCAGCAGCTTTCAAGTGTACTATTTTTTTTTCTTTTACCTTATTCATCAGCTGCAAGAGAGTGAAAGGGTTAAGTTTTTGCTTTGCTATCATTGCTGATATTGTAAGAAGCTAGTGAACAGGGTGATGGAACCAGAGGGTCAGTTAACATGCAGTCTTAATATGTGTGTCCAGGGTATCTGATAATGCTAGTCAACTGTATTGTGATCCACACAGTATTGTGTATGTTTTGAAACGGTTATAGCCCTGATATGGGTCTACACAGTCAGCTTGGCATTAAACAAATGGCTATAACAAAAGCAATCTCTGTTGTTATATATATATATGTTATTAAAAGATAACGTACGTCAATAGTAGTGGAAGTAGAAGTTGTCATAATATGTAAACATGTTGGTATTGTAAAAAGCATCCATTATATTATTTATAAAGCCATTGAAAAATTATTCAAAACCAATTGGGTGTAAACTTAAATTAACGAAGATAACTAAACTGAACTAAGTTAAAGCCAAGTAGTGAGAACTATGAAACTGTTCTGACTGGCAAAAAGTAGTTGTTTTTTATTTTAGTTTCCCATGTAGCTACTTTCATTGTCTCACCCTATCCATCAGATTTCTATAACAGAATGAAAGCTGGTTGATAGGATGAGGAATAAACTGAAATGCTGACCTTTTGATGACTAGAAAGACAGCTGGTTGAACATGCATTAAGTCCAGAGGCTGAACAAGCAAGAGATTCAAGGGACATAACTAGTCTTGTGCAAGCCAATGAGAAAATTGCAGAAACTGACACGCGTAAAGATTGGTGTGGCGACTTTAGGTGTTAAGAAGATTAGCTTTTATGGACAATGCAAGGAATTTTTTTAACCCTTTGACTCACATACCCTATCCACCTCCTGCAAAAACTTAACCTTTTGATTCCTGTACCCTATCCACCAGCTTCCTGGTGGATAGGGTAAGGGTGTCAAAGGGTTAAGTTTTTGCTTTGCTAATATGGTTGTAAATGCAGGATGCTGCTGGACAGGGTGTGGGAGTCAAAGGGTTAAATTTGGACACAAGATGGCCAGAAAGCTGAAACAAATTTTAAAAAAGGCATTTGTACACAGAGATGAAATAATGTTTTAGCAGTACTAGTAGCGTTTCATCAGCGTTGTATCAAATGCCTGAAATAATGGAATTCTAACCAGAGAATCAGTGCATGTGGATTAAATACTTTATCTTCTTAGTGTAAGAATCTGTGGTAATGCACACACTGACACAGTGGACAGCAGCTGGCAGCTTAGACAGATGGTCACATGACTTGATTTCTTTGTGTGTGTAATCAGTCTAGCAGATGCTCAGATTTCCGTTTTTTTTCCCCTGTTGGTGGAAGACGCAGACCTGCATCTTAATCTTCATTTATTCCAGGAATGTCATGGGAGTCCTCAGGCTTTGACCTAGATCAGATTAGGAGTGTACACCATGTAACATAGTACCTTCGTCTGTATCCACGGTACCCTCTAAATAACACAGGCTGCGATCAACACACTAAGCAGTAACAAGTTGGACTATGACTTCGTTGGTCGATGACGGATTAGTAGATGATGGATGATATGTCACCCATTATTCACATGTATCGTCAATTGTTGATGACAGATAATATGTCAACTATGTTCGCATGTATCATCAATTGTATTCACAGGCATTAACTCCATGTATGTCTGCATAGTACCTTTGAAAATGTCTTGACTACAAATACTTTGACAACATTCATTCTCTTTATATTTATGCCATCGTAGCATAGGATTCTTTTTGTTGTAATGTCTCAATCTGCAGGTATTTGTGGGGTCAGTGCATAGGCGATATATTCTGAGTGTGGAGACGCTACTTTTTGAAATTGAAGTT
>JAPXFY010000017.1:43704056-43729056 GCA_030674185.1 Monoplex corrugatus
TTCACCCCTAAATGAGTGGCTTGTTACTGGATGGTGATTTTTGAGTTTGTTATAGAATCTGAATGTAATGTGTTTACTCTTTCTAACAATGAAAACGGTTTCAAAATCAGATGTTTACTTTCTGAGATATGGCATTTGGAAGTGGGTATCCATCTGCCATATTGAAAAGAAAAAAAAAAACGAAGAAGAAGAAGAAAAAGAAAGAAAAGAAAAAAAAAAAAAAAAGAAAATAAAGAAAAGTCAAATCATGGTTTCGGCAGTACCTTTTCCATAGCAACCATGACTCAATCTTCGTAAAATTTTGCATCCTTTTCAATCACATATTTGTGATTCGACGAATGTGTTGCAAAAACTGAAGGGGTAATTATTTGTTGAAAAACGGCCTTTTTTTTTGAAGTTTTTTACCCCTCTCAGAAAAAACGCCCAGAAACGTTTTGGTGGTTTTTTTTTTCTCCAAATAAAAATTAATTTAACATGGACAAAAATCACGATATGACGATTTTAAAGGCAGTAATATGTACACAAAGAGTTACAGAGTCAGTCTAATATCAGTTTAATCCTTCGACTCCCGCACCCTGTACACCAGCATTTTACATTGTCGACCATGCTAGCAAAGCAAACAACCTTTTGATATCCTGGCTCTATTCACCAGCTTCCTGCAGGAAGCTGATGGATAGGGCGAGGGAGTCAAAGGGTTAAGTTTTTGAGTTGGTGGATAGGGTGCGGGAGTCAAAGGGTTAAAACAAAATACCACATTCAAGTCGGGCAACCCTATCTTCCTATTTCAGCTGCTAGCGGTAAACACTGTCAGTGGACAAGCGACTCGTGTTTGAAGGTATCGTTTGTGTGACCAGAACTGTCAGGCAGTGTCGTGAGGCCTACATAATTATATGATGAGAGATTTGTACAGTAACATACAGAATTTGTTACAGAGTGATTCTGTTATGAAGAATTGTTGCCAAATGGTTCTGTCTACTATTACCTGTTTCTTTCATTGTGTTGACTTCACATGTCTGAGCTTCCATCAGAAAATATTTTGCTCAGTACCTAATCGCAGTTTTTCCTTTCGTGATAGCAAATATAAAGACAATCCAACCATTTTCTCTGGTATGTTTTTTTTTTAAAGACATGTAAAGTGTAAAGAAATCAGTAATAACACACAGGCAGACAAATTGTCAAAAGAATAGATAAGCTTATGTTGAGGACGTGAAAATCATTCCGTAACCCAAGAGTTTCATGGGAGTCAGGTTGTCGATAACTTATATTTTCTTGGGACTAGCACTAAGAACGCTGTGCCCATCTCCTTTCCCTCGCCGCTTTACCTTCACCGGCCATATGCCGGATCAGTTACCTCATATATATATATATATATATATATATATATGTCTCTCTCTCTCTCTGTATATATATTATATATATATATATATATATATATAAGTGTACATATGTATCTATACGTATATATACTTACATATATATGTATGTATATGTATACATATATATAGTATACACTGGATATAATAATGGTGATAATATGGTAATAATTGTAAACATTAAATGATAATACTAATAATCATAACGATCATGGTAATATAATGTAGTGGTGATGATAATGATCATGATAATAGCATGACAATAAGAAGCATGATAATGATAATAATAATAATAACCACACACGCCATATGACAAGATACTGAGCAACTTATTTTCTTTTGACGGAAGATCAGACCGTGTTTTGGGTAGACAGGGTGGAAAATGCCACTCGCCATTGTCATGTGTTTTTTTCCGCCCCAACTCCTCATGTTCTCTGCTGACTGTTGTACCCTGTTGAGTCTCTACCCTGTTGAGTCTTTGAGTCTCTACCCTGTTGAGTTTGAACCTACCCTAACCTCATCCAGCTCAGTGTGCCCAGGTAATAGTGTGGTGTGTATTGTTACAGGGTTGTTGATGTGACTTCTTATTTCACTTCTTGTATCATTGTTGTTACCGACAAGGTGGAAGTTGTGATTGAAGGAACAATGAAATTCAGTGTATAATGTTTACGGGTTTCTTTTCTTTTCTTTTCTTTTCTTTTCTTTTTGTTTGTTTGTTTCTTTCTTTCTTTCCTTCTTTTTTTCTTTTCTTTTCTTTCTTTTTCTTTCTTTCTTTCTTTCTTTCTTTCTTCTTTCTTTCTTTCCTTCTTTCTTTCTGTCTGTCTGTCTGTCTTTCTTTCTGTTTGTCTGTCTGGTTTTCTTTCTGTCTGTCTGTCTTTCTTTCTTTCTTTCTTTCTTTTTTTTCTTTCTTTTTCATTCTTTTTTTTTCTTTCGTTTTTTCTTTTCTTTCTGTCTTTCTTTTTCTTTGCTTCTGTCTTTCTGTTTTGGTTTCTTTGTTTATTTATTTGTTTGTTTCTTTGTTTCTTTTTATTCGCTTTGTATGATGTCTCATTCTAGTTCTTGCATATTGTAACCAATTTGAAAGTTTTTAACTACATGATCTGTGAATTTCAGCTCATTTCGTTGCTGTTTTTTTTATCACGGTTTCTCATTTAGCATGACTTTTTTCGTTTAATTCCAGCTCAAGTTTTATTGTTGCCGAGTTGAAAGTTATGAAATGAATTCGTAAGTTTTGACATGAGTTCTTATTGCAGAGTATGTTTGAAGTGTTTGAAATTCGATCCCATTTTAGATATATTGTGACCATCTTGAGACTTTTGAAAACGAATGAACTGTGAAATTCTATAATACAGGTGTGTTGTTTTTAATGTTTCTATCTGTACGGTATTTTCTGTTACCATTGTTGAAAGTTTCCTATTTCAGAACATATTGTGAATAAACTGAAAGTATTGACTTGTGCCCTATTATTGTTACTGAAGTGATAGTTTTCTCACTCGATGTACAATGTGTTGTTAATGTGGAATCATGTTTGTCGTTTTACATAAACTACAGTGTAAATGTATTTTGTAATTTTAGAAACAAAAGATTGAGGACTACGTTTTACATTAATACCTAACATTAAGTTTGTGGTCTTAAGATAGAACACTGCTTTTTACACTAATACCTAGCATTAAGTTTGTGGTCTTAAGATAGAAAAATACTTTTTTAACACCAATACCTAGCATCAAGTTTGTGGTGTTTCACAAGGTGCGTTTTACACTTGTTTAGCAACTTGTATAAAAAAGAGACAAAAAATAGAAAACTGTTTTTACGCGGAATTCTATTCATGGTATGTTGGTTGTTGATAATTATGTGATGTTTTTGTAGTAGATGTGCATATAACATTTGATTATCAAGGATGGAAACAGGTTGGTAAAGTTAATTGTTGATAGGTGATGTCTTTGTAGTACATGTAGATGTGCCTGTAATGTTTGATTATCAAAGATGGAAACAGCTTTCCTTTTTTGTTTTGTTTTGTTTCGGGGGCCCTAAAGAGTACGGCCTCAGTAAAAGTAAAGGGCACATGGTTTGCATATGCCAAGCACACTTCCTGATTACTATCATACAGAGATATAATTTCAGACCTAGGATGATTTTTTGCTGTAGTCTGTGTGTTTAAATCATGTGCACGTTGGAATGTTTGGCATAGTGACAAGGCTGTGTGTGATGACAGAGGCCGTCAGCTCAGTGGCAGTCATATATTGGATGGTATGCAGAGAGTATATATACATTAACCCTTTGATTCCGGCACCCTGTCCGCCAGCATCCTCCTTTGTCAACCATACTAGCAAAGTAAAAACGTAACTCTTTTTACTCCCTCACCTGTCCACCAGCATCCTCCTTTGTCAACCATGCTAGCAAAGCAAAAACCTTCATTCTTTTACTCCTCACCCTGTCCCCAGCATCCTCCTTTGTCAACCATACTAGCAAAGCAAAAACTTAACTCTTTTTACTTCCTCACCCTGTCCACCAGCATCCTCCATTGTCAACCATGCTAGCAAAGCAAAAACCTTCATTCTTTTACTCCCTCACCCTGTCCACCAGCATCCTCCATTGTCAACCATACAGCAAAGCAAAAACCTTCATTCTTTTACTCCCTCACCCTGTCCACCAGCATCCTCCATTGTCAACCATACTAGCAAAGCAAAAACCTTCATTCTTTTACTCCCTCACCCTGTCCACCAGCATCCTCCATTGTCAACCATACTAGCAAAGCAAAAACCTTCATTTTTTACTCCCTCACCCTGTCCACCAGCATCCTCCTTTTCAACCATGCTAGTAAAGCAAAAACCTTCATTCTTTTACTCCCTCACCCTGTCCACCAGCATCCTCCATTGTCAACCATACTAGCAAAGCAAAAAACTTAATTCTTTGACTCCTGCACCCTGTCCACCAGCATCCTCCCTTTTCAACCATGCTAGTAAAGCAAAATCTTAACTCTTCCACTCCCTCACCCAGTCCACCAGCATCCTCCATTGTCAACCATGTTAACAAAGAAAAAATTAACCCTTTGACTCCTTTACCCTGGATAGGGTGAGGGGGTTAAAGGGTTAATTTTTTGCAGTTGGTGGATAGGGTGCGGGAATCAAAGGGTTAAGTTTTTGCAGTTGGTGGATAGGGTGCGTGAGTCAAAGGGTTAAGTTTTTGCAGTTGGTGGATAGGGTGAGGGAGTCAAAGGGTTAAGTTTTTGCAGCTGGTGGATAGGATGCGTGAGTCAAAGGGTTAATACCTAAATATGTTACACTTTCATGTATGGTCATTTGTCCCTTGAAACGGTACGTGCCAAAGCTAGGTAGTGAATTTTTCTGCAGATTTGTATTTTGTCATTTCTTTCTGGCTGGCAGCTATGCGAGCTGGTGGCAGGGTGGGCTGCCTGAAAGAGAGATGAAGGCCCAGAGTGAAGCAAGAGAGAGGTGTCCCATTTTCTTTTGGTCCGGAGGCTTGGCTGGACCCGATTGTTGCGCGTTGTGTGCCTATGTCCCGGGGTTTGTCATCTCCCCACCTTGACATTTGGTTACTGATGACTGGGTCCGAAAGGGTCATGCAACGCATGGACATCCCCTTCGTGCTTGGTGAAATGACTGTCGAGTGTCGTCGGGAGCTTGGGAGGTGATTGTCCGGAGAGTGGCGAGGCATTGGTGTTCTGGGTCCCATCCGCACCCTCGTGGTGTTTCTTGTTAACTTGTAAACTGTCATTTCTTTCTTCACTTATGTGGCTTTATCAGAAACGAGGTTTTAAGAACGAGACAGACATGAATGTTGATATAAGTGAATTTTATATGTTGTTCTATTTCAGAACATATGTTTCTTTCCATGCAGAGGTTTGATGAAGTTGGAAATTTGGAGATGGTCTTACGAGCACATCGTATCTTTCTCATCCCAGACTCCATGCTCGCTCTGTTTTGTGTTTTCTTCAATTCTTTTGGTGCCAGACAAAATCATGACCATCGTATAAGTACGTCTCTCTTGCTGACTGTTTTCAACATATAAATAGTCTCCTTAAATCATCATAATCGTCAATGATCACATCAATCTATTACAGTGCTATTCTATTATATAACAGCGCGTGACGTTTTGACCAGTTTATACAAGAGTCAGCAGCTTCTAAAAAAGACCGTGCCTCTGTAGTATTCAGTAGCTTTTGATACCAAGAGTTTTTGCCTCTTTTTGCTAATGGTCAGCGTTATAACACAACCTGTGGAGTGTTGCCGTTGACTTTTTTTTTCTATGAAGCCCTGATTGACCTTTCATGGATGGGATCTCTGTGTATTATGACCGTCCAAGTGTTATGATATTGAAGTCTACGAATAAGCAAGGACATACCCGTAAGCTGCCACCCACCCACTCTCCCTCTGCTCTCTCTCTCTCTCTCCTCTCTCTCTCTCTATCTGTCTGTCTGTCTGTCTGTCTCTGTTTGTCTATCTAGTGTGTGTGTGTGTGTGTGTGTGTGTGTGTGTGTGTGTGTGGTGTGTGTGTGTGTGTGTGTGTGTGTGCGTTGTGTGTGTTCTTGTGTGTGTAGAACATCATTTGTTTTAGAATAGACCCTACATGGACATAGTGTACTTGTGATAGCAAAAACTGTCCATGAACGAGAGCCAGATAAAAAATAAGCATTACTGAGTTACCTGTACAAACTATGACGAAGTGCACGGCAGAGATCTTGTAAGCCACATCAGTGGTCGGTGGTCTACGGAAACACGAAAACATCGAGCATGTACACCCACGAAGACAGTGTAATGGTAGCCTTAATGACGGAATAACTCCCACCCAGCCCTAGAAAATAGCTACATAGATAGATAAATAAATAAATAAAATATAGATAGATACATAGATACATAGATCGACAGATAGATAGACAGACAGGCAGACAGATAGTAGGAAGGTAGGTAGGTAGGTAGATAGATGGATACATGGATAGATAGAAAGACAGATAGACAAATAAATGGTAAATGAATGAATGAATTAATTAATAAACACCATACATATACAACAATTTGTATAATTGATAAATAAATAGATAAATATATAAACAAATACATAAACAAATAAACAAATGAATGAATACATGAATAAATAAATAAATAAACACCATGATAAAAAACCCAATTGTATAATAGCAGTGCATTTGAGAGTTGCAGCCTTCAATCAAAACAATATGAAAAACAAACAAACAAGTAAAAAAAATAATAAGGATATATTTTGTATTATGAACTATCTTTGTATCTCGAATGCTATTGATTGAAGCATGATATACTATTGAATAACGTTGTATCTCCTTTATAAACTGTGTGGTATTGAAACATTGTTTTGTATTGACACGTGGTTTACAATTAAACAGGTTTGTACTGCTGTTGCCATCTGAGTGGACTACTTTCTGTCTGTCTGTGTGCGTGCGTGCGTGCGTGCGTGAGTGTGTGTGTGTGTGTGTGTGTGCATGTTTATCTGTCTGTCTGTCTCTCTCTGTTTCTGTCTCTGTCTCTCTGTTTCTGTCTCTCTGTCTATCTGTCTGTCTTTCCCTGTGTGTGTGTGCGTGTGTGCGCGCGCGCGCGTGTGTGCAGGCGCCCCCTCGCGAACATGGGATTAAAGAATGAATTAAACATTGAAACTTTGTGTGTTTGTGTGTGTGCGGGTGTGTATATGTGTGCGTGTCCAACAGAAAACAGAGAGTGACTCGCCCCTTGGAACACAGACCCACAGATATTAAACCTTTACACACATGAGGAAGGAACAGCAAGGGAAACAAGCCCTACCAAGAAATATTTCGCAAAACAGAAATTAGTCTCCCTTGACCACCAAGATAGCATCAATGAAATCTTCACCTGTCACCAAGGCAAACCATGTGGGCCACAAAAACCAACGCTGGTTCTCAAACGATAATCCCAGTCAAGGCTTAGCAAGAACAAAGCCAGCACCCAGACGACTGCGACCTGACAATACGGTACGATACAATAGAGAACAGCCCCTGTGGTTGAAGTAAGACAGCGTGGGGAGCTTCCGTCTGCTAACTGTCGAGCCTATAGTAAGCGAAAAGGTGTTGGCAGCTATGCGAGCTGAGCTGGTCGCAGGGCGGGCTGCCCGAAAGATCCAGGGCAGGGCGAGAGAAGGCTCTTCCATTCTCTCTTGGTCCGGTGGCTGAGCTGGACCTGGTTGGTGCGGTTTGTGTTGCTGTGTCCCGGGGTTTGTCATCTCCCGCACCTAGCCATTCGGTTTGTAAACAAGGTGATTGATGACTGGGCCCAAATGGGTCATGCAACACATGGACAGCCCTCCCCCCACTACCTATTGCTTGATGAAATGACTATTGAGTGGTATCGGGAGCTTGGCAGGTGATTGTTATGAAAATGGCGGGGCATCGGTGTTCTGGGTCCCATCCGCATCCTTGTGGTGATTCTTTTCAACTAAAGGAACCATATAGTATCTTATAATACAATGTGATGCTATGCCATGCAATACAATACGATACGATACGATACGATACGAAGCGACACAATACCACACGATACGATACAACACACCCACGATACGGTAAACACATTAGAGTAGGCTACAATAGGCCAATGATGTGATGCGATGCGATGCCATAACAATACACATAATACAAACAATACAAAACAACATGATTTATTTCAATACAATTTCATTCCCCCAGTCACAGATGATAAATGACATTTTTATCTTAGCATGTCTACGGACAAGAAATTTTTCTGTTTTAGAAATACATTCATATATATACATATATGCATATATATATGTATATATGTATATATATGAATGTATATATACATATATACATATATGCATGCATATAATACATACATACATACATAATAATACATACATTCATGCATACACACATACATACATACATACATACATACATACATGCATGCATACATACATACATACATACATACATACATACTACATACATACATACATACATACATACATACATACATACATAATTAGTTTTGCTTACGACCATACAGGAAGGAAGCCACCACGGTTGCAACGGTTCATCTGATTTGCGTAATTCTCACACATGCCGGTCACAGAACGGAATAAATTCTCATTCGGCGAACACGAAGAGGTCAAAGGTTACTTTCTGTGAAGGCGAGAGGACATATGTCAACAGTAAAGCTACAGATGATATGTCTTGACGGTTCGATATGTTTGGCTACTGTCTGTTTCTATTCCTGGTGAAGTGCTTTCCCGTGCCAACAAGTTCGGTGTTTGGAGGTTTTTGTTTTTGTTTTTTTACATCAAAAGGCATTCGATGGAATCGGGCAATTCTATATGTGCTCCATCCCAATCTGCCAGCAGTTATTTGACAGACTCCTTGGGCTTGTGCAAAACCGTATAAACTGGCAAAGTATTGAAATGGGGAAGGTGTGTGGTGGGGCAGGACCTGTACGAAACATTGAGGTGGACAACACTAGAATAACTGGAGTATTAGTTAACCTTTGACTCCAGCACCCTGTCCACCAGCATCCTGCATTGCCAACCATGCCAGCAAAGCAAAAACTTAATCCGTTGACTCCCTCACCCTATCCTGCAGGAAGCTGGTGGATAAAGTGAGGGAGTCAAAAGGTTAAGTTTTTGCAGTTGGTCAATGGGGTGCAGGAGAGTCAAAGAGTTGATATGTCTTGACGGTTCGATATGTTTGGCTTCTGTCCATTTCTATCGCTGGTGGAGTGCTTTCCCGTGCTAGTGATTTCGGGGTTTGGAGGGGTTTTTTTTGTTTTGTTTTGTTTTTTGTTTGTTTGGTTTTCTTTTTTACGTCGAGGCATTCCTTGGAATCGGACAATTCCATACACACTCCGTGCCAGTCTGCCTGCAGTTATTTGACAAGACTTGCTTGAGCCTGTGCAAAACCGTATAGGCTGGCAAAGTCTAGAACTGGGGAAGGGTGAATGGGTGTGGTAGGGAAGTGACTGGGGCTTTAGTTAACCCTTTCTCTCTCGCACCCTGTCCACCAGCATCCTGCATTGTCAACCATGCTAGCAAAGCAAAACCTTAACCTTTTGACTGCAGAAAGCTGGTGGAAAGGATGAGGAAATTAAAGGGTTAAGTTTTTGCAGTTGGTCGATAGGGTGCTGGAGTCAAAGGGTTAAGGTATAGATGATATGTCTCGACGATTCGATATGTTTGGCTTCTGTTCATTTCTGTCTCTGGTGGAGTGCTGTCCGGTGCCAGCGAGTCCTGAGTTTGGAGTTGTTTTTTTTTCAAGAGGCATTCGAGGAATCGGACATTTCCATATGCACTCCATCCCAATCTGCCAGCAATTTTCTTACAGACTCCTTAAGCTTGTGCAAAACCCTATGGACTGGCAAAGTCTTGAAATGAGGAAGGGGGAAGGGGTGAGGTGGGACAGGACCTTCTAAACATTGAGGTGACACAACCAGAATGACTGGAGCATTAGTTAACCCTTTCTCTCCCGCACCCTGTCCACCAGCAACCTGCATTTTCAACCATGCTAGCAAAGCAAAATCTTCATCAGGAAGCTGGTGGATAGGGTGAGGGAGTCAAAGGGTTAAGTTCTTGCAAGTTGGTCGGTAGGCTGCGGGAGTCAAAGGGTTAAATTCTTGCAGTTGGTCGATAGGGCGCGGGAGTCAAATGGTTAATTGTCGTGGGCTGGGATTGAACTCGAGACATCAGATTTTGAGTCCAGGACTCTACCCAAAGAACAAGCTGGCGAGTAAACTGACGCCCACTTGAAGATAATGGGAGAGAGTTGATCGTGTTTTTTTTTCTTTTTTCTATGTCATATGACCGTTTTTGAAAGAACGTTCTTGATATGGCATTTGCCGAACAAATGTTTTGAACCATATGGCTGTATGTTTCTCAGCGTGTTAACCAGAAAACTCAAGCCCACTTAAGATAACATGATCTCCATACTGTTTTAAAATGATCTTTTATCATCTGTTTTAAAATCATGACGAACTTGCTATTGCATAAGAACAAATTTATTTTGAAATATTTCAGACCACACTACACTACACTACACTACACTACACTACACTACACTACACTACACTACACTACACTACACTACGCTACGCTACGCCACGCCACGCCACGCCACGCCACGCCACGCCACACCACACCACACCGCATCGCACCGCACCGCACCACGTCGCACCGCACCGCACTGCACCGCATCGCACCGCACCACTCGCACCGCACCGCACTGCACCGCACCGCACCGCACCGCACCACATCACACCACACCACACTTAAGTGCACCACACTCCATTCCATTTGCTCTGTTGTTTAGAGTGCCATCTTGGGAGGTCGTGGAGTTGATCCCCACGTGGGCTACTGATTTAAACGTTGGCAAGTTTCAAAATCCCGAGCTCAATGCCAACCTAAAACATATAAACTGTCCTTTTCTCTGACCATCTTTATAATAATGATAATAATAACGATAATAATAATAATAATAATAATAATAATAATAGTAATAATAATAGTTGGCCGATCTCCCGATCGAGCCTCTGTGACGTACTCCTTCCACTTGCCACTGTCCAACATAGCTGCCCTGATCTCATCGAGGCCTGCGTCCCTTTTGTGAAGATCATTGAAGTCTGTTAATAATGATAATAACGATAATAATAATAATAATAATAATAATAATAATAATGATAATAATAATAATGATAATGATGATGATGGTGATGATGATAACGATAATGATAATATAATAATACTAAAAATACTAATACTACTATTACTACTACTAATAACAACAATAATAATAATAATAATAGTATAATAATAATAAAATAATAACAATAATGATAATAACAAGAATAAGAATAAAGTAATAAAAACAATAATAAGAATAATAATAAGACATAGAATAATAATGATTACATTATCTATACGGCGTCACATCTTGACAATTTAAATCAAAGGCGCACTCACTCACCAGGCATACACATACAATCGATAAAGATTACCTTACAATATCTAATATTAGAATAATAATAATAAGAAGAAGAAGAAATTACCGTATTTATACGGCGTCACATCTTGACAATTCAAATCAAAGCGCACTCATGCACCAGGCATACACATACAATCGATAAACGATCACTTTACAATATTTAATATTAAAAACAGATAGAGTACACAAACAGAGGGAAAGAAGTAGTTGGAGAATTCATTGTTGGGAAAAGAGAGGTGGGTTTATGTTTCTAGTGATGTCACAGCTTAGTATTTCATACGTCCATTCATATCCCCCCCCCCACCCCCGTTTTTTTCCCCCCTATTTTCCAGACCTTGCCAACACATCAAGTTTTGCAGAGGCTTAAGGAGTCTGTTGCTGGCCACTTTGGCTGGAGCGCATACGGAATTGTCCGAGTGCGATGAATCCGTCTTAACAAACTGCACACTTCAGCGCATAGGGTTTTTGTATGTACGCAAGAAGTCTGCTTGATAACTGCTGGTAGATTTGGGTTATTGTAATTGCTATTTTTGTTTAAAGCCCAGCCGACTGCGTAGAGCCATATCAGGGCTATATCCGTTTCAAAACATATACCATACTTCAACAGGATAAAGAAAAGAAAAGAAAATTAAGTACACACACCAATGCATTCGCGCACATAATGTAAAGGGATGCCCCTGGCGTTGACCACTCCGTCCAATTTATCACACAGCGGATTTAAAAAAACCATATCTGAATACAAATGTAAAAGTGACTAAGGACATTAAACGTGCATAAAAAGGGACCTAAATCACCTAAGATATCTTCCGCATGTCTCATTTCCCTAGAGCCAAAAATGCGCTTAATACACATACCCAATTGTCACTCCTAAAGTGAAAGTACGTAAGACTTTATCGAACACAAACATATAGGTGAATGGACCAGCAAGGCAGGAAATGATAAGAAGAAATAACAGTAGCAAACGAACAAAGCAGAAGGTAGATCTGGGAGGAGCGCATATGGAATAATCCGAGAGCAACGAATCTCTCTTAACCCTTCGACTCCCGCACTCTCTCCACCAGCATCCTGCATTGTCAACCATGCTAGCAAAGCAAAAACTTAACCCTTTGACTCCCTCACCCTATCCGCCAGCTTCCTACAGGAAGCTGGCGGATAGGGTGAGGGAGTCAAAGAGTTAAGTTTTTGCAAATGGGTGGATAGGGTGCGGGAGTCGAAGGGTTAAACAAACTCCCAACTCACTCCACTCCTCTGCACCGGAAAGCACAGCAACATATTACAATGCCGATCAATACACGTGTGATGGATCGAATGCTCAGTCGTGTTGTGCGATCGCTCTGTTGTTCCGATCGTCCCAAAACGCGCCCTGTGTTTCAACATCATTTATCACAGTGGGGATGACACAAATAATGGCCCTCCCCAGAGACAGCAGTGTTGCCCATTCGGATGGCTCTGGACACCATGGCTCCCTGTTGACAAATTGTGCTAGAATGCTAAATTGTGCTGTGGCGGTAAAAAAAAAAAGTGTTTAATTGTGAAGTTTTCAGTTATAAGTCGTTATTACGTTCACACTTTTAAATTTAGCTTAGGCTACGACACACACAACATTTATAGGCCATTTTATGAGGAAAGGGGAATTGGAGCACATGATCACAACGGAAAGCTGGAGGGAATGAGAGCACCAGGTAGACCCAGGAAAGAAATATTGGACGGACTTGCAGAGTGGCTGAGGACAGAGATGGTGGAAGATATGCTCGCGGCAACAAGGGATAGATACAATATGGAGGGCCATGATCGCCAACGCCATGTGACAGGGCACTTGATGATGATGATGATACGGCACACAAGCTTCGGCGACCCACTGTCAATAACAGGGATATATTATCTCTTTGACCCCGCACCCCATCCATCAACTACAAAAAAAAAAACATAACCCTTTCATTCCCTCGCCCCATCCACCAGCTTCCTGTACACGTTTGAATTTAGCTTAGGCTACGACACAAGCATTGGTGACCAACTGTCAATAACGGGGACATAATTATTGTCTCTTTGACTCCCGCATTCTATCCATCAACTACAAAACACTTAACCCTTTGATTCCTTCACCTTATCTTCCAGCCTCCTGCAGGAAGCGGGTGGACAGGGTGAGGGAGTCAAAGGGTTAAAGTTTTGTTTTGCTTTGCTAGCATGGTTGACAATGCAGGATGCTGGAGGACAGGGTGGAAGAGTCAAAGGGTTGAATCTCACGAGAGCGAACAGAAGCACCAGCCTATCTTACACAGGTGAAAAGAGGCTTGGTCATATCACCCCCTTGCTTCGCTTTCTCCACTGGTTGTCTATTTTTCAAAGAATTCCATCATCATCATCATGTGCCCTGCCGCATGGTTTTGGCGATAATGGCCCTACATATGTATCTATCCCTTGTTGCTGCAAGTACATCTTCCACCCTCTTTGTCCTCAGCCACCCTAAAAATCCGTCCAATATTTTCTCCCTGGGTCTACCTGGTGCTCTCTCCAATTGCATACAAAATCAATATGTTGTGCTGCAAGTGTATCAATGGTACAGCACCTATTTATCTTTGTAACCACCTCCTAATGTATACCCCTGTTCGACCTTTCCTCTCTGCTTTCAATACTATTTGTTTACAAATTCCTCGATACAGATGTTCCACAGTCAGTCGCTGCTCCTTTTCTGTGTCTGGTCCACACACAACTGGAACGATCTTCCCCTGACGATTAGACAGTCACATGCTCTGTCTTCCTTATAGGCTAACTTGAAAGACATACCGTCGTTTTGTCCAGCAATGATTTCACCTTCACCGTGCTCATCCTTTCGCCCCATTCCCCTCCTGTCGTCCCATTCCCCTCCTGTCGTCCCATTCCCCTCCTGTCGTCCCTTGCCCTCCTGTCGTCCCATTCCCCTCCTGTCGTCCCTTGCCCTCCTGTCGTCCCATTCCCCTCCTGTCGTCCTTGCCCTCCTGTCGTCCCATTCCCCTCCTGTCGTCCCATTCCCCTCCTGTCGTCCCTTGCCCTCCTGTCGTCCCATTCCCCTCCTTCGTCCCATTCCCCTCCTGTCGTCCCCTGCCCTCCTGTCGTCCCATTCCCCTCTTGTCGTCCCTTGCCCTCCTGTCGTCCCATTCCCCTCCTGTCGTCCCTTGCCCTCCTGTCGTCCCATTCCCCTCCTGTCGTCCCATTCCCCTCCTGTCGTCCCATTCTCCTCCTGTTGTCCCATTCCCCTCCTGTCGTCCCATTCCCCTCCTGTCGTCCCATTCCCTTCCTGTCGTCTCATTTCCCCTCCTGTTGTCCCATTCCCCTCCTGTCGTCCCATTCCCCTCCTGTGTCCCATTCCTCTCCTGTTGTCCCATTCCCCTCCTGTCGTCCCATTCCCCTCCTGTCGTCCCATTCACCTCCTGTCGTCCCATTCCCCTCCTGTCGTCCCTCTCTTTGTTATCGTGTGTTTTGTACACTGGAGTGTCATTTGGTGAATGATGAGAGCGCATGCTTTGATTTGTTTTTCATATAAAGATTTGGCATCTTACAAATGTTATCATTATTATTATTGTTGTTGTTGTTGTTGTTGTCGTCGTCGTCGTCGTCGTCATCATCATCATCATCATCATCATCATCATCATTTTTCTTCTTGTCGTCGTTGTCGTCGTCGTCATCATCATCATCATCATCATCTTACTATTATTATTATTATTATTATTATTATACAATCATCATCATCATTATTGTACACGGTGATTGTAAACCTGGGTGAGATGGAGATCTTAGTTGCAACTTCATTCTTCGTGCTTTCTTTAGGTGTACGATACATTTCACATCGAAATTCACCCGAAAAAAAAAAGATCCAGAGGCAGGAACCAGAATGAGTGGTATGGGATCAACGCCCCTGATAACTTCATGTTACTTCAGGAGGATTGACATTCATGCTATGGAGTTCAGTTAGGACTGAGACTGCATGACAGAGTTCTATACGCCTGCTTTTATGATATAACAAATGTGCCAAAAGCTATCAGATTGCATTTCTTGGCTGGTTGCTATCCTATTTTGTGTTTCTATTGGGACCGTAAATAAAGCTCATTTGAATTTAAACTTATCGTGAAGCAAGGACAATGGCAGTCTGTCACGAGAGTGTTAAAAGAATGAAAAGATTTTCAGAAGTTCTTGAGAAAATGATACTCTCACACCGTCCTCAAAAAGCACCGAATTTGTGCACGTTATTTTTCGGTTCGTGTGATCTTGATCTTGGTATCATGATTTCGAAACTTGTACATTCGCTAATCTCTAAGACACACTCCACATCTTTGATCCAAATTTGACTGAAATTTATACAGAAACAGTTGAAAAAAAATCGTGCAAATACATTTTTGTTATACACACATTCAGACACACACACACACACACACACACACACACACACACACACACACACACACAATACACATACACACACACACACACACACACACACACACAGACACACAAACACACACACATTCAGACACATACACACACACGCACACACACATTCAGAACAGACACACACGCACACACATTCAGACACATACACACACACACATACACACACGCACGCACACACACACACAACATACAAACACACATATTCAGACACACACACACACATACACAACACACACACACACACACACACACACACACACCACACAACACACACACACACACACACAACACACACACACACACACACACACACACACACACACACACACAAACACACACACACACACCACACAAACACACACACACACAAAACAAGCGAGTACTCGCCTACTCCCATCTCTGGCAATATGAAACAGTTTCCTTAATTTCTTTTTAAGGGAGATTGGGGGGGAAAAAAAAAACGATACAAACTATCATAACTTTCATATCAAATGATGGATTGGCGGAAACATAACCTTTGCACCGGAACACGTCTGGAGCCGCCATGGCGAGTTGTGCGCATGTCCGACACTGACGCCGACTGAGCAAGGTAAACACGATATTTGCAGAGCCGCGGATCAGAGGTGAGGCAGTCGACGTGTCTCTGTCAGTCTGCTGCAATTATTACACAGTTTATCTGTCTGCGTGTTTCTGTGATTTTCTGTGTGTGTTTGTTTCTGTTTCAGCTTCTGCCTTGCTCCTTCTTCTTCATCGTCTTCTTCATTTTCATCGTCTTCTTTTCCTTCTTCATCTCTTTTCTCTATTTTTCTTCTTTTTCTTTCTCTTTTTTTGTTTTTTTGTTTTATTTCTCTTCCTTTTTTTCTCTTTTTTGCTTCTTGTCTTCCTTCCTTTCTCATTCTTTCGTCTTTTCTCTTTTTTTCTCTTCCTTCTTCTCTCTTTCCTCTTCCTTCTTCCTCCTTCTTCTTCTCTCTTCCTTTCTTCTTTTTTCTTCTTCTCTTTCTCTTTCTCCTTCTCCTTCTTTCCTTCTTCCTTCTCTCCTTCTTTCTTCTCTTCTTTCCTTCTCTTCTTTTCTTCTTCTCCTTCTTTTCTTCTTCTTCTTCTTCTTCTTCTTCTTCCTTCTCCTTCTTTTTCTTCTTCTTCTTTCTTCTTTTCTTTCCTTCTCCTTCTTCTTCTCTTTTCTCTCTCCTTCTTTTTCTCTTCCTTTCTTCCTTCTTATTTCTCTTCTTCTTTCTTCTTCTTTTTTCTTCTTTCTCTTCTTCCTCCTCTTCTTCTTTTCTTCTTTTCTTCTTTCCTTCTCCTTCTTTTTCTTCTTCTTCTTTCCTTCTCCTTCTTTTTCTTCTTCTTCTTTCCTTCTCCTTCTTTTTCTTCTTCTTCTTTTCCTTCTCTCTTCTTTTTCTTCTTCTTCTTTCCTTCTCCTTCTTTTTCTTCTTTCTTTTCTTCACTTCTCCTTCTTTTTCTTCTTCTTCTTTCTTCTCATTCGTATTCCTCCTTCTTCAACTTCCTTCTTCTTCCCCTTCTTCTTCCTCTTTCTCTTTTCCTCCTTTATCTATGACTAGAAGCGAGAAAGAGTGGCCACACCCTTCAGATCAGCTGGCACCAAGTTCAAAATATACAGCGCAGTGAAACTGATAGCACGTTCTCCCGCTGACTTCAGATTATGTTTCTGCAGATTAGGTTTCTGCACCATCAGCAGTTTTGTTCTGGGAACCACACCGTGCGTGATGCTTGATATGCACAGAGGCGATCTGGAAAATATGTTGATAAAGATCCATGACAATGGCAATGAACACTTTTTGTAATTGTGTAGGCAATGAAATGAATTACGCGTTTATTAACGTTTTTTCATTTTTCTTTCTTTCTTTCTTTTTTCTTTCCTTTCTTTCTTTCTTTCTCTCTTTCTTTCTTTCTTTCTGTCTTTCTTTTCCTTTCTTCTTTCTTTTTTCCCTTCTTTCTTTCTTTCTGTTTTTTTGTTTGTTTTTTTGGGGTTTTTTTGAGCATCGGAATTCCCCACAACGCTGACTTGCAATCTCCGTGAGAGACTGAAGTTATAACGTTGGCCTATAGACTTATATGAAACATGTCGTTGCTTTTGTATTTTATCATTGCGGAGGCTCTCCCGTCATACACTCTTAAGAACCAAAACTATGGTGTTTTGCCTATCACCCCTAAAATACCGTGGGGTTGCCGGGGGCTCTTTCAGAATAGAATGAATGGCATCCCCACCTTCTGGAAATTCTGTGCTAGAAATTTCCTCTTTTCTGTCACTCTTTGTTTCTGCCTCGTTCCTTTACTTTCTGTCATTTCTTCTATCATTTTCTGCCTTGCTGGTCCAATCATCTGTATGTGTTCGATAAAGTCTTACGTACTTTTTCTTAGGACTGATAACTGGGTACATGTTCTAAGTGCATTTTAGGCTCTAAGGAAGTGAGATATGCGGAAACAATTGTAGGTAATTTATGCCTGATTTTCTATATGTTTTAGTGTTCTTATGTATGGTTATATTTGTATTCATGTGTGTTTTTTAAATCCCACGTGCCATAAATTGGACGGAGTGGTCAACGCCAGGGGCAGTTCTTAGATTATGTGCGCGAATGCATTGATATGTGTACTTAATTTTCTGTTCGTTTTCTTCCCCATGTAAATATGAATTTGATCAAGGGAGAGGGGATGGGCGCCGACCTTGTGGTGCTGGCCCCAGGAAAAGTTGAGGTTTCTACCACCTCACTCCCCTACGACCCCAGGATTATGGAACTGTCTAGGTGGACCTCAGGATCTGGCCAGCTCATGGGTTTATGTGCAGGCTTAAGACTTGTGCCGTGATCACTCTGGATCTTCTCCATCACATGTCACTGTGACGTTAGTGCATATCATAAGGAATTCATTCCGAACACAGAGACATCATCTTGAGAAACTGAAACTGAAACTGAAGCGTTTATAGCCCTGATATGGCTCTACGCAGTCGGCTGGGCTTTACACAACAATAACAATAACAATAGCCCCTGAAATAAAGACTGATTGTATCTAACCTGATCTCAGTCCTTGTCACCGTTAGATAGACTACCCATCAAGATGACCGTGGAGAGGTGAGTATTCGTTTCGTTTCGTTCTTTCGTTTGAATTCACGTTCTTTTCACTCTGAGTAGGTGGATATAAACTTGTGGAGTGCACATCTTCGAGATATTTTTTTTCCTTCCCTGAAGCTAGACCAAGGGTGTATACTGCGTGTGGCCAGAGAACATGACCTGACTTGATGACTGAGCAAAACAGGTGGTAAGATCATGGTATAGTGACTATGGCCATAGCTTTTACCTGCTCGTCCCTGAAACGGGTCTCCGTGAGAAGTAAAGTTATAGAGTCGACATATTGAAGGGTTATATTCATGTTTTAGTTTCCTGCACGTACATGTTTCTCTTCAGGCCTTGAAGCTCTCTGCTGTCATTGATCTCTCTTTCTCCCGCTGTTACCCGTGAAGGTACAGAGACAGATAATAAAACGAATAAAGAAAATAGACACACAGAGAGGGGAGGGAGAGAGGGCGAGAGAGAGAGAGAGAGAGAGAGGAGACAGAGACGAGAGAGAGACAGAGAGACAGAGAAGAGAGAGAGATCGATGGGATGGTTCGTGTGTGTGTGTGTGTGTGTGTGTGTGTGTGTGTGTGTGTGTGTGTGTGTGTGTGTGTGTGTGTGTGTGTGTGTGTGTGTGTGTGTGTGTGTGTGTGTGTGTGTGTGTGGTGTGTGTGTGTGTTGTGTGTGATTATTGTTGTTTACCTCTGAAAATAAAATGTCTTCATTTGTTAAAGAAAGAGAACACAGATACACATCTCTATTGAAATACTTTCCATTATTTAAAGAAAAATCCCACCTCTGTTATCATCAAAACTAACATGAAGAAAGAGATAAATAAAATAGGAAATTATGGATACACACAGCCAGATAAGAATTATAGCAAAAATAGAGAAGTGAGACGAATCGGAAATTTACTGAGATAAGTTTCTTTTTAGCCACCTGGGTGCGTATTGTCACAATGTCAGTTTTTCCCCCTGACTACACGCAGTGAATGCCCCTTTTACTCCCTAAGGCAGGGGCGTTAACTGCGTGTAGTCAGAGGAAAAATTTACCTAGTTGTACGTTCCCTGGTGGCTGAAAAGAACAAAAGCAGATACGTTCTGGAACTATTCAGACGAGAGAGAGAGAGAGAGAGAGAGAGAGAGAGAGAGAGAGAGAGAGAGAGAGAAAGAGAGAGAGAGAGAGAGAGAGAGAGAGAGAGAGAGAGAGAGTTGGAAAAAAACATGACCCCGGTGCGCCCTCGTGTGGTCCTAAGGCAGGGGCATTAACTGCGTGTAGTCAGGTGAAAAACTGACCTAGTTTTACGTACCGCTGGTGGCCGAAAAGAAACTTTTTGCTCCAATATCCAACAACTGCAGAAGATGATCTCATGGTTGTAAGTATATTTTCAACAGTCGGTCATTTGATATCCTGATTTGCTGGGCAAGTCTACATTTTGTTGAGAGTTTCAAAATGGGAGAACGCTGGGTTCTGTTTTATACGGATTTGGTTTTTCTGAGAATTGTTCTCAATCATTTTCAATAACAAGATAAACAGAGAAATAATACAAGCAATGGAGGATATTGGTGTGTGTGTGTGTGTGTGTGTGTGTGTGCGCGCGCGCGCGCGTGTGTGTGTGCACGTGTGTGTGTGTGTGTGATGATAAAACGACAGACAGACAGACAGAGAAAGACAGACATACAGAGAGAAAGACAGACAGAGAGAGAGAGAGAGAGAGAGAGAGAGACAGACAGACAGACAGACAGGCAGACAGACAGACAGAGAGACTGACAGAAAGGTAGATGGGCTCATTTCACAGGTTCCTCTCGCTGAGGCCCAGTTAGCCTTCTTGCCTTTCTAAAGTCTTGGTAAAAAAAATGTGTGTGTGACAGAGGTCATGGGTCATTCATCGAACAGGCTTGCGTGTACCCTAACTCAGCATCCTTTATGTGCGCGCGCGCGCCTCGTGTGTGTGTGTGTGTGTGTGTGTGAGAGAGAGAGAGAGAGAGAGAGAGGGAGAGAGAGAGAGAGAGAGAGAGAGAGAGAGAGAGAGAGAGAGAGAGAGAGAGAGAGAGAGAGACGACGGTCTGGGTCAGGGGTCAAAAACCCTACTCCCCTCCTGTCTTCCCCCTCCCAGTTTGTGTGTGCTTTGTGCCCTGAAGATTTGGTCGTTGTTGGTGATTGCTTTGGTCAATGATAAGAGCGCGTGCCTTGGTTTGATTCTTGAATCAAGATTTGGCGCATTATTGATATCATTGTTATTATCATCATTATTATCATTGTTATCATTATTATTATTATTGAAATTATTATTATTTTATTGTTATCATTAATTTTATTAATTGATTAAAATACTTTTGCGACATTACAATCCACAGAGCTGATATACAGACACACATGCACACGTACACGCATAGATACACAGGATTCTGAGCTAGGGTACACTCAGTATGTTAGTCCTGTGACCCTTGACCCAACTTATCATCCTCTCGTGATCATGAACTCGTTGAAGCCCCTTCGCCGTGGTCTGTGCGTTTGTTTGTTTGTTTGTTTATCTGTCTGTCTGTCTGTCTGTCCGTCTTTCCCGCTCTCTCTCTCATTCTCTCTCTCCCTCTTTCTTTCTCTCTCTGTATCTGTCTATCTCTCCCCTCCTCTCTATCTCATTCTCTCTCTATATATCTCTATCTACATATCTATCTATCTATCTATCTATCTATCTATCCATCTACCTATCTATCTATCTATCTCTCCCGCCTCCTCTCTCTCACTCTCTCACTCTCTCTCTCTCTCCTCTCTGTCTGTATGTCTGTATATCAATCTATCTGTCTCCCCCTCTCTCATTCTTTCTCTTTCTCTGGATTCTCTATCTATCTATCTATCTATCTATCTCTCTTCTCCCCCTCTTTCTCTCTCTTTCTCTCTCTCGCCTTCTGTATTCCCCACCCCCACCCCCACCTCTCTCTCGCCTTCTGTATTCCCCACCCCCACCTCTCTCTCTCTCTTTCTCTCTACCTCTCTCTCTCTCTCTCTCGCCTTCTGTATTCCCCACCCCCACCTCTTTCTCTCTCTCTCACCTTCTGTATTCCCCACCCCCACCTCTCTCTCTCTTTCTCTCTCTCTCTCTCTATTCGTCTCTCTCTCCCCTTCTCTATTCCCCACCCCACCTCTCTGTCTCTCTGTCTCTCTCTCTCTAGCCTTCTGTATTCCCCACTCCCACCTCTCTCTCTCTCTCTCATCGTCTCTCCTCGCCTTCTATATTCCCCACCCCCACCTCTCTCTCTCTCTCTCGCCTTCTCTATTCCCCACCCCCACCTCTCTCTCTCTCTCTCTTTCTGCCCCTTTTCTTTTAACTGTTCAACCACCCCCCAAGATGGCCACCGAAAACCGGAAATAACAACGTCTCCGGTGAACCCTTTTCTAGCTCGTGTTCCTCCCTCAGGCACAGGGGCCTTAACTGCATGTTACCAGAAAATGTGACCCAGCGTTATGCCCCCTGGCGACTGATTTAAAAACAGATGCTGACCGTTAGGCGGGTCATGTGTCGTTGGCTTGGATGTCTCTGCCAGCCAGCTGCTGCTTGCTGAATGCAGAGCTGGGATAGCATTTTCCGACTGTTGGTCATACTGAGTAAGGTCATAGTTTTCAGTTCTTTGGTGTGCTTTTTTGTATGTTTAACGAAACCTTAAAAAAAAGAAGAAGAAAAAAAAAAAGATACAAGACGAGATACAAGAGGCTTTAATTGGACTAGTGAATCATCGTTGTATAATGTTATTTTCTCAGGTCACTGGTCATTACACATTTTACGAGACACACAGTGCTGTACACAGAAAAGTATATGCGTACGCACGTGTTAACAACAACAACACTAGCATACTACTACTACTACTACTAATGATAATGACAATAATAATAACAATAACAACAATATAATAATAATGATAATAATATGATAACAACAACAACAACAACAATAATAATATGAATAATAATAGCAGTAATGATAATAATAATAATGATAATAATGACGATGACGACGATGATAATATTGATAATAATGATAATAATAGTAATGATAATAACAACAACAACAACAATGATAACAACAATCATAATAATAATGATAATGATGACAGACAATAATGATTATGATGATAATGATGATAATAACGCCAAGAAGAAGAAGAAGAACAACAACAACAATATCAATACTAATACTAACAAAACTATTACTACTAATAATAAAGACTGATGATTATGATGATATTGATGATAATATCAACAAGAAAAACAACGACAATAGTAGTAGTAATCACGATAATAATAGTAGTAATAATAACGATAATAATAGTGATTGTATTAATAATAATAATAATAATAATATAATGATGATGATGATGATGATGATGGTGATGATGGTAATGATGATGATGATGATGATGATAACATAATATAATAATAATATAATAATAATAATGATGATGTAATAATAACGGCAACAACAGCAACGACAACATTACTACTACTACTACTAACTACTACATACACTCTACTACTCAACAATAATCATTATCATCATCATCATCATCATATTGATGAAAGAACTGTACCACACAAAGTCCCAGAAAACAAGCTCCTAAGCACTTTGCACTTCACCAAAATTGTATACATAACGATGCAAATCAACGACACATCAATGATACAACAAAATGAACACACCAAAGAACATGCACAGATGAATATGTATATACTAAAGGAGAGAGTGGTAGAATGGTTCAGACGTTCGCCTGCCAATAACTATACTCGAAATTCCAGGGCTCGCTCGCTCCCCGTAGAGGCCTCAACTTTTCTCCTCAGTTTGACCAGAAAATCGAACTGAACGTCTAGTCCTTCGGGAGGGGACGAAAACCGAGACGGACCCGTCTGTCTGCGCACGCTAAAGATCTCACGGCAGTTGAAAATCGGGAAAAGCAACACAGGGCATTGCCCAGCTACCTTGATATAAAACATAGATAGAAGAGATAGGTTGATTTCCCAGGTGCTCCCTCCCCTCGAAGACCAATTAGCCTTCTTTCCTTTCTGAAGCCTTGATGGGAAAAAGTGGGTGGCGCTGCACTGCGGCGACGCGCTGTCAAAAAAGGAAGAGCTGCCCGAGTTTCAAGTGGTAAATATACTGTGACAAAAGAAATCAATATAGAATGAATAACAAGTCTATCCACGCATGCACATGAATTGTATCTACTTCTTTTATTGCCTACTACAAAGAAGAAAGAGATTTGTTTGGCGACATTATGTTCACTCCCTTCACACGAGCATCACGCTCACACACAACGTACCCTTTCCCTCTCACCCCTAACCCGTTGTCTCCCCCTTTTTTGCATTCTCTCACCAAAACATGCCAAATTTAAAAATGATTGAAATAGAAATTGCATACACCCATACATACATGTACATACATACATACATACATACACACATACATGTATATATACATATATATATATACACATACATACATACATACATACATGTATCTCTCTGTGGAAACAACTGCAAAACTCGTTCTCTCCTTCATAATGTCTCGCATTGACTATTGCAATTCACTCCTGTCTGGTCTTCCTGCCTCCACCATTCACATCCTACAGCGCATTCAAAACAATGCTGTACGCCTTGTACTCAAAAAGAAAAAAGCTGACCACATATCTCCTCTCCTGGCACAACTTCACTGGCTCCCTGTATCAAAGCGCATACAGTACAAACTAGACACCATGTGCTACAAAAGCCTCAATAACGCAGCCCCCGATTACCTGTCAAGCCTATTTGAGATCTATGTTCCCTCACGTACCCTCCGCTCTGCCTCCGATCCTCTGACTTTTCGCTTTCCACGCACCAAGCTCAATACCTATGGTCCACGAGCCTTCTCTGTTTCTGGTCCACTTTCCTGGAACAAACTTCCTCTCTCTGTCCGTCAGCAACCTACTTTTGTCTCCTTCAAGTCCGCTCTCAAAACTCACCTTTTCTCCTCTGCATAAAATCCTGACCTCACTCATCCCCCCTCTGTAGCCTGTCTCCACTCGGAGGGGAATCACATTGTAATATATATTTGTATATAATATGCTCTCTATAATTTTCCATTGCTTTTATTCTTTTTCCCCATTTATAACCATGTGTGG
>JAPXFY010000017.1:43731556-43739056 GCA_030674185.1 Monoplex corrugatus
TGCTATTACTACCATCACTACTACTACCACCACCACTACTACTACTACCACCACCACCACTACTATCACTAATGATGATGATAATAAATGAGAGAAAACAGGCAAAATCAACATATGTAGTAGCATGGTGGTTTCTAAAATATAAATTAGGTTTATCCTTATGTGAATAAATTGAGAAAATAGACAAAGCCAACATCAGTAGCATGGCGGTTTCTAAAATGTGAATCGAAGTTTATGCTTTTATTAATAAAATAGAGAAAATAGGCAAAACCAACATCTAGGTGGTGGTTTCTAAAACATAAATCAAGGTTTATGCTTGTATCAATAAATTAGAGAAAATAGGCAAAGATTCTAGCATGGTGGTTCCAAAAATGTGATCAAGGTTTATGTTTATATCAATAGATTAGAGAAAATAGGCAAAGTCAGCATCTCTCATAGTGGTTTCCAAAATGTAAATGAAGGTTTATGCTCACATCAATAAATTAAAGAAAATAGGCAAAGCCAACAATCTAGCATAGTGGTTTCTAAAATGTGAATCAAGGCTTATGCTTATGTTAATAAATTAGAGAAAATAGGCAAAACCAACATCTAGCATGGTGGTTTCTAAAATAGTAATAAAGATATATGCTTATATCAATAAATTAGAAAAAAATAGGCAAAGTCAACATTTACAATGGTGGTTTCTAAAATATGAATCAAGGTTTATGTTTATATCAATAAATTAGAGAACTTAATACAATCAAACAAGTTCAAGACTTTAAATACCTGGGCAGCTACATTGACTCCACAGAACAAGACGTCAACACCAGATTCGGAAATTCCTGGGGCGCTCTAAATCAACTGGAAAAAATCTGGAAATCCAATCTACCAGACAACCTGAAAAGGAACTTCTTCTGAGCAGCAGTAGAGTCCATTCTTAAATATGGCTTAATCTCTTGGACCCTGACAACGACATCGGAGAAGAAGATTGATGGAGCATACACACGAATGCTGCGTGCAGCCCTGAACAAATCCTAGAGAGAACATCCAACTAACAAAGAGTTATATGGTAAGATCCCACCAATCAGTAAATCAATACATCAACAAAGACTGCGCTTCGCGGGACACTGCTGGCGTAGCAAAGAAGAACTGGTGGGGGATGTTCTACTATGGAGACCCAGCCATGGCAAACAAAGACCAGGACGTCCAAAGAAGACCTTCATCGACCAACTGATGGATGATACGGGCTGTCAGTATGATGAACTATCTACTGCAATGTCTGACAGAGAAGGATGGAAGAAACGTGTCATGGATAGCCGAGCAGGCTCGACATGATGATGCTGATGAGAGAACTTAGCAAAACCAACATCTATCATGGTGGTTTCTAAAATATGAATCAAAGTTTATGCTTGTATCAATAATTCAAAGAAAACTGGTAAAAGCCAACAATCTAGCACTGAGGTTTTTAAAATGTGAATCGAATTTTATGCTTAACGAGAAATTACAGAAAATACGCAAAGCCAATATCTACCATGGTGGTTTCTAAAATATAAATCAAAGTTTATGCTTGTTTCAATAAATTAGAGAAAATAGGCACAGCCAACATCCAACATGGTGGTTTCTAAAATATGAATCAAAGTTTATATGCTTACGTCACTGAATTAGAGAAAAGTGACTGGGAACATTTTTTTTTGTATTTTACCTTTTGCATAACATTGGCTGTCATATCATTGACAATATCTAGCGTCTATCTGGTAATGAATACGTGATACTGAGAAATGAAAGACGAAACCTCTCACAAAGATGTGTTTGTTTGTTTTGTGTTCAGTGCAGTTCCATCAAGGCCATTTATGCAATGTGAGTTTTAATCCATATGACTCTTTTCTACACTGATATCAATGCATTCAGTGATATGTAAAAGCTATGTCAACTAATCCATTGCAAATAAAATGTTCAGCCTGTTGCGTTTAGTCAGATGGGTAAATAAGAGAGAGAGAGAGAGAGAGAGGAGAGAGAGAGAGAGAGAGAAAGAGAGAAGAAGAGAGAGAGAGAGACAGACAGAAACAGAGACAGAGAGAGACAAAGGGAAGAGAGATACAGAAAGAGACAGAGAGACAGAGACAGAAACAGAGACAGACAAGACAGACAGAGAGTGAGACAGAGACAGAAGACAGACAAGGAGAGAGGAGAGAGAGAGAGGGGGGAGAGACAGAGACAGACAGTCAGACAGAGAGACAGAAAAAGAGACAGAGAGAAAAACAGAGAGAGAGAGAGAGAAACTAAGAGAGAAACTAAAAGAGAGACAGAAAAAGAGACAAAGATAGATAGAGAGACATAGAGACTGAGATAGATACACAGAGAGAGATAGAGAGACAGAAAGAGAAAAGGAGACAGATAGAGACAGAGGGAGAGGCAGACACAGACAGACAGACAGACAGACAGACAGGCAGACAGACAGGCAGATAGAGAGCCAGTTTTTCTCTAGATATGACAAAATGATCCTAATCATTGTCAATATCCTCTAAACCTTTCTGATCAAAAACTCACACAGCGACACAAAGCAATGCAACGTTGGCAAAACAAGCCATGTATCGACCAGCAAATGAAGAGAGAGAGAGAGAGACAGAGAGAGAGACAGAGACAGAGAGAGACAGAGACAGAGAGAGAGAGAGACAAGAGAAGAGACAGAGACAGAGACAAAGAGAGAGAGAACGAGAGAGAGAGAGAGAAGGGAGAGAGAGAGAAGAGAGAGAGAGAGAGAAGAAAGAAATAGAGAGAGAGAGAGAAAGAGAAAGAAAGAGAGAGAAAGAGACAGACAGACAGAGAGAGACAGAGAGAGAGAGAGACAGACAGACAGACACACAGACACATAGAAAGACAGAGAGATAGAGAGACAGAGACAGAGACTGAAACAGAGATAGAGAGACTGGGAGACAGAGAGACAGAGAGACAGAGAGACTGAGACAGAGACAGAGAGACTGGGAGACAGAGAGACAGAGAGACACACAGAGAGCGACGAGACAAAGAGAGAGAGAGAGAGAGAGAGAGAGATAGAGAGAGAGAGAGAGAGAGACAAACAGACAGACAGATAGACAGAGACAGTGACAGAGAAACAGAGACAGAAAGAGACAGACAGACAGATAGACAGAGAAACAGAGAGATAGAGAGAGTGGGAAGGGGAAAGAGAATATGGGGACAGAGAGACGAAAAAAGTAGGGGTGGCAGCCGACCCTTTTTCACCCCCATCACCAATTCCTTGTTGCCGGGATAACTCCCATAGCCGCGTGTGTGGGGGGACAGAACTGACCCCAAGTTTCATCTTTTGACACCTCGGGGCAGTCATAGCTACAGCCACACTTTGATGCTGACACTGGAAACTAAGCCAATATAGGATCAGATCGCGATTTGTTTTCTGTACAGGTTCTTCTCGTTTTGTCACAATTTTTCATCTTTTGTTTTTGTTGTGTTTTGTCATAGTTTCTCGTCATCTGGTTTTGGCACATTATCACATCTTCTGTTTTTGGCACAGTTTCCATTTCTGTTTTTGCCATAGTTTCTCGTTCTCTGTTTTGCCATTTTCTCATTCTCTGTTTTTGCCATAGTTTCTCGTCGTCTGTTCTTGTCACAGTTTTCATTCTCTGTTTTTGCCACAGTTTCTCGTGGTCTGTTTTTACCACAGTTTCTCGTCGTCTGTTTTTGCCACAGTGCCTCGTCGTCTGTTTTTGCCACAGTTTCTCGTGGTCTGTTTTTGCCATAGTTTCTCGTCGTCTGTTTTTGCCAAGTTTCTCGTGGTGTTTTTGCCAGATTTCTCGTCGTCTGTTTTTGCCACAGTGCTCGTTCGTCTGTTTTTGCCACAGTTTCTCGTGTCTGTTTTTGCCATAGTTTCTCGTCGTCTGTTTTTGCCACAGTTTCTCTTCTCTGTTTTTGCCACAGCTTCCTATTTGTTTTACCTAGTTTCTTATCATCTGTTTTAGGCACAGTCTTCCATTTTTTTTTTGCCAGTCTTTCAACCTTCTGCTATTTGCCATTACCTCTCATCTTCTGTTTTGCAACAGTCTTTCATCTTCTGTTTTTGTCACAGTTTCTCGTTTACTGTTTTTGCCACAGTCTTTCATCTTCTGTTTTTGTCAGTCTTTCGTGTTCTGTTTTTGCCATAGTTTCTTGTTTTCTTTTTTGCCACAATTTCTCATCTCATATTTTTGCTACAGTATCGTATCTTCTGTTTTTGCCACACTGTTTCTCATTTTCCGTTTTTGCTATGGTTTCTTATCTTCTGTTTTTGCCACTGTTTCTCTCTCTCTCTCTCTCTCTCTCTCTCTCTCTCTCTCTCTCTCTCTCTCTCTCTCTGTCTCTCTGTGTGTGTGTCTCTCTCTCTTATTTTTTTTTGCCACATGCTTATGGAAATTGTCAAAGTGTAATTAATAAAAACAATGATATTTATAACGCACTAAATCTTGATTCAAGACTCGAACCAAACCGCACACTCCCATCATGCACCAACGCAATCACCCAACTACAACCAAACCTCCAGGGCACAAAGCACATGCATACTGGAAGGGGTAAGACAGGAGGGGAGTATGGCGTGTGACCCTTGACCCAACCCGTCATCCTCCCTCTGTCTCTCGCTGTCTCTGTCTCTCTCTCGCTCACACACACACACACACATACACACACACACACACACACACACAACACACACACACACAACACACACACTACACACACACACACACGCACACAAGATGCTGAGCTAGGGTACACTCAAGTCTGTACGGTGAAGACCCTTGAACCAAGTTGTCATTCTCTCTGTCACACACACACACACACACACTTGCACGCCCGCACACACACAGACACACAGACACACACGACACACAACACACACACACAAGATGCTGAGCTAGGGTACACTCAAGTCTGTTTGGCGAATGACCCTTGAACCAAGTTGTCATCCTCTCTGTCACATACACACACACCACACACCACACACACACACACACACACACACACACACACACACACACCACGCACGCACACAAGATGCTGAGCTAGGGTACACTCAAGTCTGTTACGCTGAAGACCCTTGAACCAAGTTGTCATTTCTCTGTCACATACACACACGCTCGCACGCACGACACACACACACACACACACACACACACACACACACACACACACACACACACACACACAGATGCTGAGCTAGGTACATCAGTCTGTTTGGCGAATGACCCTTGAACCAAGTTGTCATCCTCTTCACACACACACACACACACACACACACACACACACACCACACAACACACACACACACACACACACACACAACATACACACACAATACACACACACAAACACACACACTACACACACACGCACATACCACAAACAAACAAACAAATAAACACAAACACACAAACTTCCAACAAATTTCTCCTTCTCCTTCTCTCCTTTCTCTCTCTCTCTCTCTCTTGTGTCCCTTTCGTCTGTTACTCACTTTCACTTTTACTGACTCTGTCTTGCTGTCTCTCACACTATTGGACTAAATTTTAGAAAGGCAAGAAGGCTATTGGCTTCCAAGGGAGGGACATAAGAAATAACCCAACCTTTTTATGCCAGGGCAGCCGGGAGAATGACCTCTCTCTCTCTCTCTTTCCTCTCTTCTCTTCTCTCTTCTCTCTCTCTCTCTCTCTCCTCTTTCCCCTCTTCTCTCTCCTCTTCTCTCTTTCCCTTTCTCTCTCTCTCTCTCTCTTCCCTTCTCTCTCTCTCTTTCTCTCTTCTCTCGCTCTCTCTCTCTTCCTTCTCTCTCTCTCCTTCTCTCTCTCTCTCTTCCTTTCTTCTCTCTCTCTCTCCTTTTTCCTCTCCTTCCTTCCTCTCTCGTCTCTCTATCTTCTTTCTCTGTCTTACGCATAAACACAAACATTCACTCGAGATGCTGAGCTAGATTACAGTCAAGTCTGTTGAACACCTGATTTTCACGATTTTCAACTGCTGTGGGATCTTTTAGCGTGCGCAGGCGAGAAGGCACACAGGTCCGACTCTATTTTTATTTTGTTTTGGTCCCCTTCCGAGGGACAAGACATTTAGTTCGGTTTTCCGTTCAAACTGAAGAGAAAAGATAAAGCATCAACGGGAAACAAACCCTAAAACCTCAAGTTTAGTTATTGGCAGGGTAACGTCTGGACCGTTTTGCCAACTTTCTCCTCCTTTGATTCCTGTTCAACAAAATCCACCTTGCCACAACAATTGTTTCATGGGTAGTTGTGTACCTGAAAAAAGAGACAAAGACAGAGAGAGAGACTGAGATAGATAGATAGAAGATAGATAGATAAGACATAGAAGAGAAGAGAGAGAGAGAGAAACAGAGAGAGAGAGAGAGAGAGAGAGAAACAGAGAGAGAGAGAGAGAGAGAGGAGAGAGAGAAGACAGACAAGAGAGAGAGGAGAGAGAGAGAGAAGACAAAGAGAGAACACAGAGAGAGAGAGACAGACAGACAACAGACAGACAGACATAGAGAGTGAGAGAGAGACAGAGTCAGAGACAGAGACAGAGGCTAGAGAGAGAGAGAGACAGAAGGGAAGACGAACGCAAACATTAAGATGTTATGTAGAGTTGAACAATTCAGAGACAGGGAGACAGAGTAAGAGTATAAGCGAGACGAATGACAAGACAAAAACAATAACAGACATAGAGAGTGAGAGAGAGAGACAGAGTCAGAGACAGAAACAGAGGCTAGAGAGAGAGAGAGAGAAAGGGAGAAGCTTCGAATACTGCAAACATTCAAATGCTACTGTAGAAATGTTTGAACAATTCAAAGATGTTTTTTTATTTCTTGAGGTGGAATGACAGAGATAATATGAGTATAAGCGTTTGTCTCGAATGACAAGATCAAAATAACAAATAACACAATGTCTTGAGATTCAACAATATTAGTTTTACATTTGTTTTAATGGAACATCAATAACACGAGACTCAGCAAAAGAATGGATCGACAGACATGGTATCAGGAAAATAGTGAAGAAACAGAAACAATTGCGATAAGCAAATAGTAAGTAAGGAAGCATCAATAACACAAGACTCAGAAAAGAAGGATCGACAGACATGGATCAGAAAAAGTGAAAAAACAGAAACAATGGAGAGAGAGAGAGAGAGAGAGAAGAGAGAGAAAGAGAGAGAAGAGAGAGATAGATTGAGAGACACAGAGAGAGAGACAGAGAGACAGAGAGAGAGAGAGAGACACAGAGAGAGAGAGAGAGAGATTGAGAGACACAGAGATGGAACACAAACCAGAAAACAAAACTATAGAGAGACACAGACAGAGAGAGAGAAAGAAAAAGGACGGAGAGAGAGAGAGAGTGAGAGAGAGAGAGAGAGAGAGAGAGAGAGGAAGAGAGAGAGAGAGAGAGAGAGAGAGAGAGAGAGAGAAGAAACAGAGACAGAGAAAGAACGATGGGAGACAGAGAAACAGAGAAAGAGAAAGAAAGAGAGAGAAAGAGAAACAGAGAGAGAGAGAGAGAGAGC
>JAPXFY010000017.1:43744056-43754056 GCA_030674185.1 Monoplex corrugatus
AGCTATTTCCGATGTGCATCTGCCGTCTGGTGAAATGACCGTTCCCAGGTATTTGAACTTATTAACCTGTGTCAAGGTTGTGCCATTTGCTGTTATTTTGCATGAGGGGATTTCATGTTTTTTACTGATCACCATGACTTCAGTCTTCCTGCTGTTTAGTTCCAACCCCTTACCTTTGCTTTCTGTTTCTAGTATATTCACAAGGTTTTGTAGGTCCCTTTCATTTTCTGCAATTAGCACAGTGTCATCTGCGTACCGAATGTTGTTTATCATTTTCCCTCCAACCTTTAATCCAGGGTCTTCTTCTAGGTTTCTCATGATGTTTTCGCTATATAGTGAAAACAGATCTGGTGACAAAACACAACCCTGTCTGACTCCTCTTTTGATGTTTTGAAAAGAGCTTATGTTGTTTTCTATTCTCATTGCAGCTGTTTGTTCCCAGTACATATTCCTGATTATTCGTAGATCTTTTCCATCGACATTGAGTCTCTCCAGTTGGTTGATCAATTCATCATGTCGTGCCCGATCGAAAGCCTTGGTATAGTCAACAAAGCATAAGTACAAATCCTTATTCATCTCAATTGACCTCTCTATGGTAGTTCTTTGGATGTATATGGCTTTAATAGTTCCTTTCCCCTCCACAAATCCACACTGTTCTTCTGCTATTTCTCTTTTGATTCTATTCCTTGTCCTCATCATGATTATTCTTAACAGGAGTTTTGTTACATGACTCATCAAACTGATTGTGCGATGGAGTTCGCATTCTATAGCCCCTGTCTTCTTTGGAAGTGCAATGAAAATTGATTTTGACATATCTTTGGGGATTTTTCCAGTGTCATAAATTTCATTTAGGAGGACTGTTATTTTTTCTATGCCAAATTCCTCCAGGGCTTCAATCATCTCTGTAGTAATGTTGTCTGGTCCTGGGGCTTTTCCTGGTTTATCTTTTTCAGTGCTGCTCTAACTTCATCTTTCATTATGGGTGGTCCTTCAAAGTTCTTTTTTATAATGTGTTCTTCGTTTCTGTCATCCTCAAAAAGGTCTTTAATGTACTCTCCCCATCTGTCTAATATTTTGTCTTTTTCCATGATAAGCGTGCCATCTTTCGATTTTAAGCAACCAGTTGATGTGCATGTATTTTTCATGTGGACAATTTCTTCAATTCGTCTGTACATACCCTGAGGATCCATTTTGTGTCGTTCTTCTATCTCTTTGCATTTTGTGTTCAGCCAAGCTTCCTTAGCTTCATTGCACCTATACCTGATTTCTTTGTTTATCTTCCTGTATATCTCCTCGCTTCTCTTTGCCTTCCTCCTTTCCTCCATCAGGCCCAAAATTTCATTAGTCATCCAGCTCTTTTTTGCTTTTCTATTTGCCTTAGGGATTTCTTCACAAGCTTCATTTATAGAACTTCTCAACTTTGTCCATTGTTCCTCACTGTCACCAACGTCTTCCAGAGCACTGAATTTGTTTTGAACATGTACATTAAATTTTTGACGTATAATTTCATCTGACTTTAAGAGTCCAAGGTTTAGTTTGATGTTGCTTTTGGTCTGTTTCCTTTTCCTCAATTTCAGCCTAAACCTTCCCACTACAGGATTGTGGTCACTGTTGCCGTCTGCGCCTGGTAGTGTTTTTGCTGACAGTAAAGAATTTCTAAATCTTTTGTTGATCAGGATGTAGTCAATTTGATTTTTGGTATTATCTCCTGGACTCATCCAAGTCCATTTTCTTCTGTTAGGCTGCTCAAACCAGGTATTTCCTACTATGAACTCATTCATCTGTGCCCATTCTACAAGCTTCCCCCTCTTTCATTTTGTGTACCAAGGCCATGAGGTCCAACTATATCCTCCACCCTATCCTGTCCCACTTTAGCATTAAATCTCCCATTATGACTGTAACTTCTTGTGATTTACATTGGACCTTGGCCATCTCTAAAACTTCGTAGAAGTTGTCGATGTCTTCCTGAGTACTTGCGGATGTTGGTGCATACACCTGTATGATGTTGATATCGAAAGGTTTGCCTCCGAATTTGACCAGTAAAACTCTGTCAGAAACTGCCCAGTATCCCTTAACTGCTTTTGATTTGTCTTTGTCCATCATGGTGCCTACTCCTCTTTCATGTGAATTACCACCAGAGTATATCACTGTATATTCCCCTGATGTTATCATGCCTGCCCCCTTCCATCTCACTTCCCCCAGTCCCAAAATACTGATGATAAGCTTTTCCATCTCCATTTTGATGTGTCTAATTTATCTTTCTGCAACATCGTTCTGATGTTCCATGTTGCTATTTTGGTGTTGAATTTAATTTTTGGTCGCAGTAGTTGGCTGACGGTCTGGTGTCACCTGCCCGCATGACAGTCCCTACCGGACGAAGGTGCTCCGCAGGAGCACCTATTGACGTCGTTAACTTTCTATATATATATATCTATATCTATATATATATATATATATCTACACACACACACGTACACACACACACACACACACACGCACATACACACACGGAGATATCTATATCTATATCTCTATATATAAATATATATATATAATATAATATATATATATATATATATATATATATATATATATATATATATATATACACACACAAATACGCACACACAGCACAACACACACAAACACAAACACACACCCCACACACACATCACACACACACACACACACACAACACACACACACACACACACACACACACACACACACACACACACACACACATGTTCAAGAAGCTGCTGCAAAAAATCTGTTGTAGATATTATTTTGTCTTCAGACAGATCAGATCAGAGCACAAAAGTTTATTCTAAATGACAAGACAACGAAGAAACCTATTTCTGAGATTTTGAAACATTTGTTTTATATGATAACTTTATGTTTTTAAAACTAGAAGGTAAAAAAGTGAGGCCAGCTAAAGAAAGCAGCAACTGATTTCAAAAAGAGACAAATAGATACACAGAGGAATGAATAGCCAGAGATAGCAACGTAATAGAGAATGGTTGGAATCGACTCGTTTTGAACCCGGAAGCCAGTATAGAAACAAGAAGAGGCGTGACGTTATTGCGTTTTGAAAACTAAAATTTCTTCTTCTATCTCTTCATTTCATTTCTGTTCTTTTTCTCCTTTCTTTTTTTTCTTTTTCTTTCCTTTTCTCTTCGTTTCGTTTATCGGCTACATGGTCAGGTTACACCTTGGGATGAAGGTGGCCATTTTTGCCAGTTTTTCCTGGCTATTATGGAACTTTGTTACCAGAGTCGTTGCCGCCTGTAGTTCCTTTTAATTTTAGCGACTTCTTTGTCTATGAGTGTGTGTGTGTGTGTGTTTTGTGTGTGTGTGTGTGTGTGTGTGGTGTGTGTGTGTGTGTGTGTGTGGTGTGTGTGTGTGTGTGTGTGTGTGTGTATGTGTGTGTGTGTTGTGTGTGTTTTTGATTTTTTGCGACATAACGTGTTAGGAAGATTTTCTCTCCTGTTTATGGATGGATCTTTACCAAATCTTTGTCAAAGATGTAGACGATAGAGAAGTCACAAATGCAAGGATTTGGAAGTTCTGGCACCAATGTCGCACTCACAGGGGCCAGAACAAAAAGAAAGCCTGAACTCGGTACTTTCATTAGATTCAATTTCAGTTTGAGTTTCTCAAGATGACGTCTCTGCGTTCGGAATTATTTTCATGTGCACTAACGTCACAGTTGCCGTGTAAGGGAGAAGATCTAGAATGATTATGGCACAAACTTTAAGCCTTAAGCCTGCACATAAACCTTTGAGCTGACCAGGTTCTGAAGCCGTAACTAGCCTATGGGTTTTGTATCTTATACTATCATTGGAACATTCTTGGTTACATTATAATGACGTGCGTATCTGCGTATTATACTTTCAAAGAAAAAAATAAAATAAATGATTAAAGGACTGAATCAAAATACAACTAGCCACTACGTGTAACTTGTCTCATATCACAGAAAGGCCCCCCCCCCCCCCCCCCACAAATCATACACAAAGCCACCGCCGCTATCAACAAGATGAAAGAAAATTATATTTCCCTTGATCATAGTCCCTTGAGCCTGTCGTCCACTTCTGCGGAAAGAAAAAAAGTAAACAAATAAGTGTATAAAGGAATAGGTAGATGAATAAACAAGGAAGAAATGAGAAATATCAAATAACACTGACCACTCTGTGAAATGGATGAGATTCGACTGTTTGGTCCCAGTCTTCCCAATGAGCCCATAGCATGCTCGACTGTAAGCTTGAATACGTCAAGGTGAAAACATCCCATAATGATTTGATAGAATTGATGAGATTTGAACCTCACAATCTTCCTTTCTTTGATACGTTGGACTGAGCATTGCACCACAGTGTCTGGTCATTCATCTTTTTTTCTGCCTACTTACTTTTTTTTTGATGCCTATCAATTTATATATATTTAACGCTCAGCAAATTAGAACGAACCAATCAATTGTGAAAATTAGATGCTGTTCATGTTCATGACAATTGCTGAGGAAACGCCGATGTGATCAAGATCATTCGTAACATCAGCCTTCAGAGTCAGGGTTCTGCCTTGTCCACGTCGAAGGTTGACACGGTCGCTGAGGTTGGCAGACAATATGTCACCCAGGGGAGTGGGACACCTTGTCTGCATTCGAAGGCTGTGCCCGATCAGTCTCAGTCGGCGTCTTCGAAGCGTCTTGCTCAAGGGTGACAGCTTAGTCCGAGAGTAGAGGGCCTTGGTTGAGATTTTCTCTGGCCAGTAGATGCCGAGTGTCGAGCGGATCATACGCCGATGAGAAGAGTCAGTCAATTTCGAGAGAGTTTCGGTCAGAGGTATGGACTCGAGACCGTAGCATACGATGCTCTCTGCTGCTGCCTTGAAAAGTCTAATCTTGATCTGGTCATCGGCCTTCGAGCTGAAAATCGGCTTCAGTTTGTTCATCGCTGCCCATGCTTTGGCGAAGCGTTCGTCTACCACTGAACTTGGAGACGAGGTGTCAATTCCGAGGTAACTGAACTGCTCGCATGTCTGAACCACCTCGCCGGACTGGAAAAAGATTTGACGGGGAATGGTGTCGTGGCCGACGTGCATGACTTTCGTTTTGCCATGGTTGATTTTGAGACCAACGGCTGACGCATTCCTTTCGAGATTTTGAAGAACTCTCTCTACAGTGTCAGCCGCTTCACAGACCAGAGATATATCGTCGGCGTAAGCCAAGGCGCTGATCTTTATTGCTGGGTGTCGAGAGCTCCGTCTGTCTATCAGGGTGAAACCATCGTTGTCGTTCAACGTCTTTCGAAGGACGTGATCTAGAACAGTGATAAATAGATATGGAGACAACGTGTCACCTTGAAGGACGCCAGATGTAGTGAAGAAAAGGTCTGTGTTGCCGTGACTGGTCCAAACAGAGGCTGATGTGTCGGTGTAAAGTTGCATCACGTCTGCCGTAACGTCACTGGGTACTCCGTACAGCGAAAGGATTTCCGGTATAGAGCTTCGGTCGAGCAAGTCAAATGCTTTCTTGAAATCAAATCAACAAAAACAATCGACGCTGTTCGTTTCGTCATACGGCACATGTCCAGTACGCACATCAGAGCCATTGCTTGCTTTGAAGTCGATCTTCCCGCTCTGAAGCCACTTTGCAAGGGTAGCAGTTGAGGTTCGACTACCGATTTTATGCGCTTGAGAACAACCTTGTTCATTAGTTTTGCGAGGGCGCACGTCTTCGAAATGCCACGCTGATTGTCCAGTGACTTTGAAGATCCTTTCTTCGGAATCGAAACAATCAATTTACACCAGGAAGAGAGTTGTTCTTCTTCTCCTCCTTCTCCTTCATCATCACCATCATCATCATCATCATCATCATCATCATCATCATCATCATTCATCATCATCATCATCATCATTTTCTTATTGTTCTCTCTATCTGTCTGTCTGTCTTTCAGTCGGTCTCTCTCACCCTCTTTCTCTCTCTCTCTTTCTCTCTCCCTCTTTCTTCCTCTCTTTCCCTCTGTCTCCCTATATTTCTCTGTCTGTCTGAGAGCTGGATGTAAATAGCGTCAATGTGCTTATCATACCCTCGAAAAGAAAAAAAAAAGTGTTCTTGGATTTTTTGTTCTCTCTGTCTCTCTGTCTCTCTCTGTCTCTGTCTCTCTCTGTCTCTGTCTCTCTATCTCTCTGTCTCTGTCTCTCTCTGTCTGTCTATCTGCCTGTCTGTCTGTTTCTGTCTTGTCTCTGTCGCTCTCTCTCTCTCTGTATGTGTGTGCGTGCGTGCGTGCGTGCGTGCGTGTGTGTGTGTGTGTGTGTGTGTGTGTGTGTGTGTGTGTGTGTGTGTGTGTGTGTGTGTGTGTGTGTTGTGGAATCTTACGTCAGTCAGCTCAGAACGTGGACTATATGTTCAGTCTACTGCTGTTTTTTTTTTCTTTTCTGTGCTATTTACGTCATCCTGTCCTAAGAGTTAGCAAAGTCATCATGGTAGCTTTAGGACTGCGCTGTAATGTGAGACGAAAATACCAATGACTCTATTAGTCTGCATATCAGTCTAGCTTGTTATCTCAACAACTGTGGCCTTTGCAGGGTGGTGGTGGTGGGGTTGGGTGGGGGGATGGAGTTGGGGGGTTGATCAAGCCATTTTAGCATTCTTCCTTTTCCTACAAAAAATTATCATAGAAAATCTAGCTTTTGTACTTCTGAAAGGGTCGACGTTATCTTAAAGGAGATTTGGTTGAATCAGATAAATGACATCATCGTTATCTAGAAAAAGCTTTGGTTGAATCAGATAACTGATATCATCGTTATCTTGAAGAAACTTTCGTTGAATCGGATAAATGACATCATTGCTCTCTTGGAAAAGCTTTGATTGAATCAGATAAATGACATCATCGTTATCTTGAAGAAACTTCAGTTGTATTAGATAAATGACATCATCATTATCTTGAAGAAAGTTTGACTGGATAAGATAAATGACACAGTCGTTATCGTGAAGAAGATTCAGACGAATCAGATAAATGACAATACCTTTATCTCGACAAAACTTTGGTTGAATCAGATAAATGACATCACCGTTATGTTGAAGAAACTTTGGTTGAATCAGATAATTGACATCATCGTTATCATAAGGAAGCTTTGGTTGAATCAGATATATGTCATTGATAAAAGATATCACCGTTATCTTGAATAAGCTTCATTTGAATCAGATAAATGACATTACCGTTATCTTGAAGGAGCTTTGATTGAATAAATGACATCATCATTATCTTGAAGAAGCTTCAGTTGAATCAGATAAATGACATAATCGTTATCTTGAAGAAGCTTCAGTTGAATCAGACAAATGACATCACCATTATCCTGAAGAAATTTTGGTTGAATCAGTTAATTGACATCACTGTTATATTGAAGAAGCATCAGTTGAATCAGACAAAAATATCACCGTTATCTTGCAAAAACTTCGGTGAAATGAGATAAATGACATCACCGCTATATGGAAGAAGCATTGCGCTAGATAAATCACATTAACGTTATCTTGAAGAAGTTTCGGGTGAATCTTTCAGCTTTCAGCAGAAGAAAACAAACAAACAGACAAACACACACACAAACAAACAAACAAACAAACAAATAAACAACAACAACAACACCAACAAAACGAGACGTTTACGCCTGTTTTGTTTTGTTATATCAACTACGTATTCGAATTCTAATTTTTTGTTTTCTGGTTACACACTTTTGTCAGAGACAGACCGACTCACACAGAGAGATATGTACAGACACATTCATTCACACAGACACAGCCACAGACACAGACACAGACACAGACACAGACACAGACACAAACAGACACAAACACAGACACAACACAGACACAGACACAGACACAGAGACAGACACAAACACAGACACAGACACAGCACAGACACAGACACAGACACAGACACAGACACAAACACAGACACAAACACAAACACAGACACAAACACAGACACAGACACAGACACAAACACAGACACAGACACAGACACAGACACAGACACAAACACAAACACAGATACAGACACAAACACAGACACAGACACAGACACACACAGAGCGAGCGAGCGAGCGAGAGAGAGAGAGACAGAGAGAGAGAGAGAGAGACAGACAGACAGACAGACACGCAAGCACACAGACAGACAGACAGAGACAGACAGAGAGTCAGAGGGAGAAACACACACACACACACACACACACACACACACACACACACACACACACACACACACACACACACACGCATACACCCACACGCATACACACATACACACAGAAACACACACATGCAAGCACACACACACACACACACATATACACATAATACACAGACATAGACACACAGACACATGCACATTTTTTCTGATCGATATATAATAATCTGCTTTTTTTTTTCAAGAATAAGATACTGCAAACAAAACTTTAAAGTGAGTTAATTGCAAGGGGATATTCGTCCACCTACACCATGCCCTGTAGTCAGTCAGTTGAAAGCGAATGCCAAGAAGAACAGGAAGAATGCTTAGTCCTTTGACTCTCGCACCCCACCCACCAACTGCAAAAACTTATTGCTTTGACTCCCTCACTCCCTCACTCGGGCGAGGGAATCAAAGTGTTAAGCTTTTGCTTTGCTAGCCTAGCATAGTTGACAATACAGGATGCTGGTGGACAGGGTGCAGGAGCCAAAGAGTTAATGAAATAAAACTAAGATTTACACTGTGTTTAAATACTTGCTTTTTTTCTGTAAGTACCTTAGAAACTCTCGTTGGCTGCTCTTTTTTTTCTTTTTTCTTGTATTTGTTTATTCATTTTCGTCAGTAGACAGTCAAACTGACACTAATCATTCCTTCCTGCATGAAAACAGGACTTACATAAAATCACTCAATCCCACACAGGGAATACGAGACTAAGTGCACACTAAACTTAAACTATTTAACCCTTTGGTTCCAGCATCCTATCTGCCAAATGCAAAAACTTAACCCTTTGACTGCTTCACCCTGTAGGAAGCTGGTGAATAGGGTGAGGGAGTCAAGGGGTTAAGTTTTTGCTTTGCTAGCACAGCTGACAATGCAAGATGCTGGTAGACAGGGTGCGGGAGTCAAAGGGATAATGGAATAAAACTAAGACTTACACTGTGTTTAAACATCAAAAGAGGAGTCAGACAGGGTTGTGTTTTGTCACCAGATCTGTTTTCACTTTACAGCGAAAACATCATGAGAAACTTAGAGGAAGACCCTGAATTAAAGGTTGGAGGAAAAATGATAAACAATATTCGATACGTAGATGACACTGTGCTAATTGCAGAAAATAAAAGGGACCTACAAAACCTTGTGTATATACTAGAAATAGAAAGCAAAGGTAAGGGGTTGGAACTAAACAGCAGGAAGACTGAAGTCATGGTGATAAGTAGAAAACATGAAATCCCCTCGTGCAAAATAACAGCAAATGGCACAACCTTGAGACATGTTGATAAGTTTAAACACCTGGGAACGATCATTTCACCAGACGGCAGATGCACAGCAGAAATAGCCAGCAGAATTGGCCAAGCCAAAACAGCATTTAAGAAGATGAAAAGCATTCTTACCAACAAATGCCTATCAATTAACATCAGGAAGAGAGTTCTTGAATGTTATATAGAACCAACACTGTTATACGGTTGTGAGGCGTGGACAGTCAACAAGCAAAGCCAGAACAAGATTGAGGCAGCCGAGATGTGGTTTCTAAGAAGAATGTTGAGAGTTCCATGGACAGCAAAGAAAACAAACGAGACAGTCTTGATGGAGGCAGACACAAGAAGATCATTCATAAGGAAGATTAGGAAAAGACAGGCAACATTTATAGGCCGTTTTATGAGGAAGGGGAATTGGAGTACTGGTCACAACGGGAAAGCTGGAGGAAAGAGAGCACCAGGTAGACCAGGGAGAGGATACTAGACGGACTTGCAGAGTGGCTGGGGGACAAAGAAGGTGGAAGAGAT
>JAPXFY010000017.1:43764056-43766556 GCA_030674185.1 Monoplex corrugatus
TTTCCCGTCTGGAAGGGATTTAACTGCGTCCTGAATGTCTTGCTTCTCCCCTCTGGTTCTAGTTCTGCTCCTTTCACTGTTCCCTAAAGGACACGGGTAGGCCAGCTAGATGATCTCCTTAACATGGAAATACTGCTGCACCTTCCATAGTTTTATGTCCCCAGAAGATGTGAAAAGGTCCGATAGCTGGCTCGCTGCAGGAGATGGTTGGAGATCATTGCGCTCGTTAATGTGGCCCTTGTGTGGTTTGGCACACATCTTGCCGTAGTGTCTCATTTTCCACCACTACTTGTAATCTTCCCTCGAGTAGTTCGGTAGGCAGGCAGACCTCGTAAAACGAAGAAATACTGCTGCACTTTGGTATAGTTTTATGATTCCAGAAGATGTGGAAAAGTCCTGGGGCTCGGCTGGAGGGCTGAAGATCGTGGTGCTTGTAACGTGACCCTTGTGTGACGTGTCAGATCTCTGATGGTGGTACCAGCTCATTTTTCCATTGCTTATATTTTTCCCTTGAGATCTGTTGAGAAGTTAGGTTTTGGGATGTATACCGAGAAAATGACACGAAGGTTGTTTATGTTTTGACTCGAGGGAGGTGTCTCATTTGAGCATAGACTTAAACGTTAGTATTCTTTCATTTATGCCGTATGGTTAAGCTACATGTGTGTTTGTGTGTGTGTGTGTGTGTGTTGTGTGTGTGTGTGTGCACAGAGACAGAGACAGAGAGAGACAGAGACATACAGACAGAGACAGGCAGACAGAGACAGAAACAGGGAGAGAGAGAGAAAGAGAGAGAGAGAGAGACAGACAGACAGATAGACAGAGAGAAAGAGACAAAGAGAGAGATAGAGACAGAGACAAAGAGAGACGGAGACATACGGACTGACAGAGAGAGAGAGAGAGAGAGAGAGAGAGAGAGAGAGAGGCAGACAGACAGACAGACAGACATAGAGACAGAGAGTGAGACAGAGACAGAGAGACAGAGAGAGAGAGAGAGAGACAGAGAGAGAGAGAGAGAGAAAGAGAGGGAGAGAGAAAGAGAGATTTTTCACGCGCGCGTGTGTGCATATATGTTTATGTGTGTCAGTGTATGTATGTGCAAGTGCGCGCGCGCGCACGAGTGTGTGTCACTGTGTGTGTGTGTGCGTGTTTGGGCGTGTGCGTAGACGCATGTATGCGTGTGCAAGAGAGGTTAGGGGGGTGGGCGGGAGGCGGAGTGGGGCAGTAAAGGTGTACTCATTTGAGACAGACACGGGATAGAACCATCTACAGAACGAAGAAAAAGTATTTTCAGGTCCGATGCTGTCGTTACGCTTAAGAAGATTGTGGATTCTTTCTCTCTCTTTCTCTCTCTGTGTCTCTGTCTCTGTCTCTCTCTTTCTCTCTCTCTCTCTGTCTCTCTCTTTCTCTCTGTGTGTCTCTGTCTCTGTCTCTCTCTTTCTCTCTCTGTGTCTCTGTCTCTCTCTTTCTCTCTCTGTGTCTCTGTCTCTGTCTCTGTCTCTCTCTTTCTCTCTCTCTCTCTGTCTCTGTCTGCCCTCTCTCCGTCTCTTTGTCTCTCTCTTACCATTATTTAAGAAATGGGATGCCAATAATCCTGATAATTATACGATGATATTTCTGTGTAACATAAACAGTAAGTAAAACGGTAACATCATTAATCAAAGATGTCACAGGAGACTACCAGGTTGGTTTTAAGAAGGTTTATTCCACTATTGATCAAATCTTCACTTCCTTTCATTTATTCAGAAACAGTTTTCTTGTAGTCGAAAAGTATGTGTTGCTTTGACTGAGTTTGATACGGCTTTCGACTTTGTCAATAGATATTTGACATCACCAATTTGCTGAAAAAGAATGTAGACGGCAACTTGTTTCAATCTATTAAGACGATGTATCAATCAGTTAAATGTCGTATTTATTGTTAAGTCTTATTCAACAGATTATATTATTTGTACAGCTGGAGTTAAACAAGGCGATGCGTGTAGTCTTGCGGCGTTATTTTCTTTATTTACTAATAAACTTCTTCTAGAAAAAAATCAACAATGGGCGTCATGCCACCAAATTTCTACAGAAATTGTCAGAAATATTTATTCTGTTTTTACCTGATGATATCCTATATCTGAAATAGTTCAGGATAACATAGGCATTTAAATAATATACAAAAAAAGGCTAAACCCCTGCAACTTAAAGTGAATGTGAGTTAAAACAATATCGTGGGGGGGGGGGGGATATTTGGCTGGTAGGGAAAGATAGATGTAACGATGGTATGGTTATGCCTGTAGTCAATGTTTATAAACATTTGGGGGCGGGGATTTATGTCTCTACGCATTTAACTTTTACTTTTGCCTGTAAAGATATTGCAAGCAGGGCTTGGAATGCATTGTTGTGTCATGAAGCAAGTGGATGTATTAAGTAACAATTCTTTTGACTTATTTGTTAAAATATTTGGTCTGCAAACAAAGCCTGTTATGTTACATGGAGCACGAATTTAGGGATTAGATAAAAC
>JAPXFY010000017.1:43794056-43796556 GCA_030674185.1 Monoplex corrugatus
TCTGGGACAGTTCCAGTTTGAAGAGAAGTGTTGATGATGTCAGTGATGAATGGGAGGAGAGTAGGGAGACAGTCGGAGTAGAGAGAACCTGGAAGAGGATCCAGTTCGCAGGTTTTGAAAGACATGGATCTGATTGTGTTGAAAATTTCTTCTTGTGAGACTGGGGTAAAAGTAGTAAGAGGTGTGCCAGAGAAGGAAGGGTCAGGTGGGCATGGTTGACAGGGTGTCCTGTCAAGCCTGTCACGAAGAGTTTGTATTTTGGTGGTGAAATACTTGGAGAATACAGATGGGAGTTCTTCATTTGTATGTTTTGTTGGGAGAGGTAAATGCTGATGGTTTTAATTTTCAGCATATCCTTCACCCTTTGATTCCAGCAGTGTGTCCACCAGCATCCTGCATTGTCAACCATGCTAGCAAAGCAAAAACATGACCCTTTGATTCCCTTACACTATCCACCAGCTTCCTACAGGAAGCTGGTGCATAGGTTGAGGGAGTCAAAGGGTTGAATTTTTGTAGTTGGTGGATAGGGTAGTGGTAGTCAAAGGGTTTATCTCTGAAAGTCCCTTCCCCCCCATCCTCCCCCCCCCCCTTTTTTTTTAAGAGGTTGTTTCAGAGTGATTGTTAGCAGTTTGCGGTTTTGTGTGTGCCCGTTTGTTTGTGAATAGATGTATCGATGTAAATATTTGAGCTCCTTTTAGATAGATTTATGTATGATTTGAACGACAGGTTCAGCCCAGAGACTAGATGCCCATACGTCAGTTTAATAACGGGCATACCCAACTTTTCTTCGGTGTGACTTAAAATGTGAATATGTTTGGGTCGAACTACTTTTTGAGACCTCTGTCTTTTTCTTTGTTTTTGTCTCTCCCCATCTCTCTCTCTCTCTCTCTCCCCACTTTTCTCTCTCTCTCTCTCTCTCACTCTCTCCTTTTCTGTCTCTGTCTCTCTGTCTGTATGTATGTCTGTCTGTTTGCCTCTCTCTCTTCTTTATTTCTCTCCTTCTGCCCTTCTCTCTGTCTTTCCCTCTGTCTCTCCCTATGCTCTTCTCCCTGTCTCTGTCTTTGTCTCTGTCTCTGTCTCTGTCTGTCTGTCTTCTGTCAGTCTGTCTCTCTATCTCTCTTTCTTTCTCTCTTTCTGTCCTTCTCTCTGTCTTTCCCTCTGTCTCTCCCTATGTTCTTCTCCCTGCCTCTGTCTCTCTCTCTCTGTTTTTGTCTCTGTCTAACTCTGTTTGTCTGTCTGACTGTCTGTCTGTCTTTCTCTCTCTTTCTCTAGCTGTCTTTCTGTCTCTGTCTGTCTGTCTGTCTGTCTCTCGTCTTTGTCTCTTTTTTCTGCCATTCAGTCTTACAACATATGTGACAAATCTTGTGCAAGTGAATGACGAGCTGTCAGCCAGGTGGAGTGTCATACAACAAGGTGTGAAAAGCTTGGTGTCAAAAGGACGGCAATGATGATGACAGAAGCGCTGACATTTCTATGGCGCAGACAGTCCACGTCAGCAGCATGCTCACAGCGTTTTTACAGTCACAAAAATATTATTAATCATGTCACAGAAAAACAAACAATCTACAAGACAACAAAGAAATGTGATGCTCTGTCTCCCTCTTTGTTTACCTGTCTGTCTGTCTGTTGTCTATCTGTCTGCCTGTGTGTCTGTCTATCTGTCTCTCTTTCTTTCCTTCATTTATTCTCTTTCTCTCTCTCTCTCTTTCTCTCTCTTCCTTTCTCTCTCTGTCTCTTGCTTTTCTTTCTCTGTCCCTCTCTGTCTCTCTGTCTCTGTTTCTATCTCTGTCTTACTATGTCTGCCTGCCTGTTTGTCTGTCTATATGTCTGTCTGTCTTTCTTTCTATATCTCTCTCTCTCTTCCCGTCTCTATCGCTCTTTCTCTCTCTTTCTCTCTCTCTCTCTCCCTTTCTCTCTCTCTTCCTCCAACTCTTTCTTCCTCCATCTCTGTCTCTCTGTCTTTCTGTCTCTCTCTGCCCATCTATGTCTGTTTTTATCTCTACGTCTCTTTGTCTGTCTGTCTGCATGTCTGTCTGCCTGTCTGTCTGTCCATCTGCCTGCCTGCCTGCCTGCCTGTCTGTCTGTCTATCTATATGTCTATCTGCCTGTCTCTTTCTTCCCTTCTCTTTCTCTCCCCCCCCCCTCTGTCTCTTTGCCCCCTCTCTATCTCTCTCACTATCTTTCTTTCTTTCTCTCACTCTCTGTCTGTCTCTATCTCTGTCTGTCTGTCTGTCTGTCTGTAGTCTTTCTCTCTCTCCTCGTCTTTGTCTCTTTTTTCTGCCATTAGTCTTACAACACTTTTGACGAATCTTGTGCCCGTGAATGACGAGCTGTCAGCCAGGTGGAGTGTCATACAACAAGGTGTGAACAGCTTGGTGTTAAAAGGACGGCAATGATGATGACAGAAATGCTGACATTTCTATGGCGCTGACAGTCCACGTCAGCAGCATGCTCACAGCGTTTTTACTGTCACAAAAATATTATTAATATGTCACAGAAA
>JAPXFY010000017.1:43801556-43804056 GCA_030674185.1 Monoplex corrugatus
ACATTGCTAGAAATGGGAAAGCTTCATCTCCTGTTGACGGAGCTTAGAAGAACAGGTATGAACATCACGGGATTATGTGAGACCAGGCCGAGCGGTGAGGAAAGTTCACCATTGGCGAGCACACCATCATTCACAGTTTGTTGGTAAGAACTATTATATAATAATATTGTAATTATTATATAATAGTTCTTACCAACAAATGCCCATCAATTAACACGAGGAAGAGAATTCTGGAGTGCTATATAGAACTGATAATGTTGTACAGTTGTGAGGCGTGGACAATCAACATGCAAAGTCATAACAAGATTGAGGCAACTGAAATAGGGTTTCTAAGAATAATGTTTAGCGTTCCATGGACAGCAAAGAAAACAACCGAGACAGTCTTGAAGGAGGCAGACTCAAGAAGAACATTAATGAAGAAGATTAGGAAAAGACAAGCAACATGTATAGGACATTTTATGAGGCAAGAGAAATTGGAGCACGTAATCACAACAGGAAAGCTGGAGGGAAAAAGAGCACCAGGTAGACCCAGGGAGAAAACATTGGACGGACTTGCAGAGTGGCTGAGGACAGAGAGGGTGGGAGATGTACTTGCAGCGACAAGGGCTAAATTTGTATGGAGGGCCATGATCCCCAACGCCATGCGGCATGGCATATGATGATGATGATGATGATGATGATGATGATGATGATGATATTAGTGATGATGATGATGATGATGATGATGATTATGATGATGATGATGATGACTGCCACAACTATCACAACATTACATCCACCACCACTACTGCTTCTGTTGTTGCTGTTGTAACTGCTGTTACTGCTTCGTCCACAATAACAACTACTGATGCTGCTGCTGCTGCTGCTACTTCGACTAACATTTCTTTTCTCACACTGGATGGAGCAGCAAGGAAGTTTCAGTCTTTTTCTCCTAATTTTTGTATCTGGTGTTTGTTTGTTTGTAATCTTATGCTTGGCAAAGGCCAGTTGGCCGAAAATTTGCGCCTGTCTTGTCTTGTTGTATTAAATACGCGTCTTTATTCTTCTTTCGTGTTTTTTTTTCTGGTTCCTGTTTGCTTGAACGCGGGCAGTCACACTTGTTTTGGACTAACAAATCGTTAATGGCTTAGAAGAAAAAAAAAAGGGGGGAGGGAGGTCTGTGAACGTGGCTTGATCAGGGCGATTATATTATTTACAAAATTCAATCATAGAAAGATCGATCACAGTACATTTTGGCCCCCTTTGGTGATCCTTGCCCCATAAACATACCCACGCTCCTTCCCTCACACTCCTCTTTCTCTCCCATCACCGCCCTCTCCTCTGCACCCCATACCCCTGCAAGAAAAGTTGGGCATCATGCGGCAGCTGTCTGAAAAATGGTTCCATCACCATTCTGTATTTCTTGAAGTGGCCCAATCCAAAAGCTCTCCATGTCCAGAACGGTTTTATCAGAAAACGGCCCAATCCAAATACTGTCAGATTTCTTTTCCTTCCTGGAAACCTGTCAGCCGTGATGATGGTTTTGAGATCTCATGGAATGTGGCGAATTGAAGACAGTTTTTGCTCTTTGGATTGCTTCTGTGTGTGTGTGTGTTGTGTGTGTGGTGTGTGTGTGTGTGTGTGTGTGTGTGTGTGTGTGTGTGTGTGTGTGTGTGAGAGTGTGTGAATCATGTGTTTGTGCTTGTTGTGTGTTGTGTGTATGTTGTATGTATGTTGTGTGTGTGTGTGTGTGTGTGTGTGTGAGTGTGTGAATGAGTGTGTTTGTGCTTGTGTGTGTGTGTGTATGTGTGAGTGTGCGAGAGAGAGAAAGTGTGTGTGCATGTATGTATGTATGTATGTATGTGTGTGTGGTGTGTTGTGTGTGGTGTGTGTGTGTGTGTGTGTGTGGTGTGTGTGTGATGGTGAGTGTGTGATTGTGTTTGTGCTTGTGTGTGTGTGTATGTATGTATGTGTGTGTGTGTATGTATGTATGTGTGTGTGTGTGTGTGTGTGTGAGTGTGTGAATGAGTGTGTTTGTGTTGTGTGTGTATGTGTGAGTGTGCGAGAGAGAGAAAGTGTGTGTCATGTATGTATGATATGTATGTTGTGTGTGTGTGTGTGTGTGTGTGTGTGTGTGTGTGTGTGTGGATGAGAGAGACAGAGAAGAGAGAGTGTATGTATGTGTGTTCGATGTGTCTCGTGGTTGTGTGTGTGTGTGTGTGTGTGTGTGTGGTGCGTCTGAGAGTGGTATGTCACTTACAACTTTAACATCCCCTTCATACAGTAGATGCATACATGTATAGAAAACATGGACACACACGTACAGGTGGATATATTCACATGCATACACACACACGCACGCACTATCACACGTCCACACGTACAGACGCAGACACTGACACAGACACATACACACACACACACACACACACACACACACACACACACACACAGACACACAGACACACACACACACACACACACACACTCACACACACACACACGCACACACACCTCCCTG
>JAPXFY010000017.1:43809056-43849056 GCA_030674185.1 Monoplex corrugatus
AAACGTAAGGTCACAAACAAACAAACAAACACCAGATACGAAAATCAGGAGAGAAAAACTGAAACTTCCCTGCTGCTCCGCACCTGTTCTCATACTGGTCAGAGCAGCCACATTATATTTAAGGAAGTACAAAGAGGTTGTAGTATAGCTACCATTCTACCAAACATGAAGCTGTGTTGTTGCTTCCGCATCGAACTACTTGAGAAAACGTTTAGAGAGATGTGACGCCTGCTGTTTACAAGGGTTAGAAATGAAGCGGACCTCTCGGGCACACGGCGCTTTATATGGTCATGCCGTGGCTTTATATACTTTGGTCAGATCTGCAAACACCATTTGGATCTTCTTCTTTCGTTCGCGACACTTTTCTGGCTGTTTGTGATTGGCAAAGACCATGTCCTTTGTGCCCTGGTCTCCAGGAAGGTACTTTGAAACCCAGAATGAAGATTCTGTTAAGAATGATTTTGGCAAGGATCTTTCCGCTTCGCTGTAGTCAATGAATGTATAAGTAAACATATAAACAAACAAATAAGTAAGTAAGTAAATAAATTGATAATCATGTATGGATGGATAAATGAATAAATAAATGAATGAATGATGAATGAATGAATAAATAAATGAGTGAATGTATATAGGTAATTAAATAAATAAAATATACCGATAAGAAATGAATGAATGAATGAATGAATGAATGAATGAATGAATGAATGAATGAGCAAACAAATAAATAAATGAACGAACGAACAAACAAACGAACGAACGAATGAATGAACGAACGAACAAACGAAAGAAGGAACGAACGAACAAACGAATAAACGAACGAATGAACGAATGAAAGAAATGTAAAATCGGAATAAGATCGTTTAATTTACACATGGGTAAACAGTCGATCGTCATGCAGGTAATGTCCACAGAGACAACTCGTTCGGTAACCCGATGTAATCTTCACAACATTGAAGTCACCCTGACAACACCAGAAGGGCGCATGCAATCATCGGCAAGCCACACGGGTTATCAATCTTCTGCACCACGCCAAACGAACAATGCCCTCGATAACGAAGTCATAAACCAGCGCCATGTTTTTATTACTGACCCTAAAGTGGTTCGCTGTGGGCACATGACGCTTGTGACCAGGTTGGCGGTAGAGACATACAGCTTTCGTCTTCAATCTCCCTGTACAGGTTTTGCTTGGGATTAACCCTTTGCCTCCTGCACCCTGTCTACCAGCATCCTGCTGTGGTCAACCATGCTAGCAAAACAAAAACTTAACCTTTTGGTTCCCTCACCCTATCCACCAGCTTCCTGCAGGAAGACAGACTTCCTGAGCCTGCACAAAACTCTATGAGCTGCTGCAAGGTCTTGAAATGGGGAAAGTTGAGAAGGGACCTCTCAAACGCTAAGCTGACACACCACCAGAACGATGGAAACATTAAGATGGGGCAGCAAACAGGACATTATTTAATGTTCATCAAACAAGACATTATTTAATGTTCAGCAAACAGGACATTATTTAACGTTCAGCAAACAGGACATTATTTAACGTTCAGCAAAACAATAAGTGAACATTATTTAACGTTCAGCAAACAGGACATTATTTAAGTTCAGCAAACAGACATTAATAATTCACAGAATTGCATGGCTTGGGACTGAACTTAGATAATCAAATCTTGAGTCCATGGTTACTGGGCAAGTAGCTGTTAGATGTTCACATGTTCATTGTCATTTCGCTTTCTAGCAGTGGATTCACCATGTGAAACTCGAGCTGCTCTCCTCGTTCAGAGCATGTCGCTGTAGTGCAGCACCGCACCCCTTCCCACACCCACCCACACCCCTTCCCACCCACACCCCACACCCACACCCCTTCCCACACCCACCCACACCCCTTCCCACCACCCCCCCACACCCACCCACCCCTTCCCACCCCACCCACACCCACCACACCCACCCACACCCCTTCCCCACACCCACACCACATACCCCTTCCCACACCCACCCACACACCCTTCCCACACCCTTACCCAACCCACCCACACCCCTTCCCACACCCACCCACACCCCTTACCACACCCACCCCACACCCCTTACCACCCACCCACACCCCTTACCACACCCACCCCACCATCATACCCTTCCCACACCCACCCACACCCCTTCCACACCACCAACCCCTCCAACCCACCACCCCTTCCCACACCCACCCACACCCCTTCCCACCACCCACCCACACCCCTTCCCAACCACCCACACCACCCACACCCCTTCCACACCACCCACACCCCTTCCCACACCCACCCACACCCCTTCCCACCTACCCCACCACCCACACCCCTTCCACACCCTCCACACCCCTTCCCACACCCCTTCCCAACCCACCCACACCCCTTCCCACACCACCCACCCACCACACCCCTTCCCACCCCCCACACCCACCCACACCCCTTCCACACCCACCCACACCCTCCACATCCCCTTCCACACCACCCACATCCCTTCCCACACCCACCCACTTCCCACACCCCAACACCCACCACCCCTTCCCAACCCCCCACACCCACCCACATCCCTTCCCACACCCACCCACACCCCTTCTTTTTTTTATCAAGACTTCAGAAAGACAAGAAGACTACATGTCATTGGCCTTCAAAGGAAAGTGACCCGGGAAATAAAGCTATGGAGAGAGTTTTGGGTCAGATGATTCATGTGATTCTTCCAAGGTTCTTTGTGCTGAAGGTTATTAATAGCTTGAGTACTCAGATGAAGAGACATATATGTATACTAAATGACCAGCCCACACACACAGTATGTTCGCAGCTGATAAATTGGGAGGAGAGGACCTGGCTTTATCAAACGCAAATCTCAGACATGACCCATTTGGACCCAGTCATCAGTTACCTTGTTTACAAACAGAATGGCAAGGTGGGAAATGACATTCTGTATGTACACATATTACAAACAGAATGGCAAGGGGGAAATGACATCTGTACGTACACATGTTTACAAACAGAATGGCAAGGTGGGAAATGACATTCTGTATGTACACATATTACAAACAGAATGGCAGGTGGGGAAATGACATTCTGTACGTACACATATTACAAACAGAATGGCAAGGTGGGGAAATGACATTCTGTATGTACACATGTTTACAAACAGAATGGCAAGGTGGGGAAATGACATTCTGTATGTACACATATACAAACAGAATGCAAGGTGGGGAAATGACATTCTGTACGTACACATGTTTACAAACAGAATGGCAAGGTGGGGAAATGACATTCTGTACGTACACATGTTTACAAACAGAATGGCAAGGTGGGGAAATGACATTCTGTATGTGCACATATTACAAACAGAATGGCAAGGTGGGGAAATGGCATTCTGTATGTACACATGTTTACAAACAGAATGGCAAGGTGGGGAAATGACATTCTGTATTGCACATATTACAAACAGAATGGCAAGGTGGGGAAATGACATTCTGTACGTACACATGTTTACAAACAGAATGGCAAGGTGGGGAAATGGCATTCTGTATGTGGACATGTTTACAAACAGAATGGCAAGGTGGGGAAATGACATTCTGTATGTGCACATGTTTACAAACAGAATGGCAAGGTGGGAAATGACATTCTGTAGGTACACATGTTTACAAACAGAATGGCAAGGTGGGGAAATGACATTCTGTATGTGCACATATTACAAACAGAATGGCAAGGTGGGAAATGGCATTCTGTATGTACACATGTTTACAAACAGAATGGCAAGGTGGGGAAATGACATTCTGTATGTGCACATTATTACAAACAGAATGGCAAGGTGGGGAAATGACATTCTGTACGTACACATGTTTACAAACAGAATGCAAGGTGGGAAAATGGCATTCTGTATGTGGACATGTTTACAAACAGAATGCAAGGTGGGAAATGACATTCTGTATGTGCACATGTTTACAAACAGAATGGCAAGTGGGGAAATGACATTCTGTAAGCACACATGTCTACAAACAGAATGGCAAGGTGGGGAAATGGCATTCTGTATTGCACACATGTTTACAAACAGAATGGCAAGGTGGGGAAATGACATTCTGTATGCACACATGTTTACAAACAGAATGGCAAGGTGGGGAAATGGCATTCTGTATGCACACATGTTTACAAACAGAATGGCAAGGTGGGGAAATGACATTCTGTATGCACACATGTTTACAAACAGAATGGCAAGGTGTACATGCACAAAACTCTCGGAAGATAATCAGTGTAATCTATGTATACACAACCAAATCAGCCCTGGTCAAGTAGACTAGCTCGTTCACTGATCTGATAAGAAACTGCATATCTGGTTGTCAAAGTCAATCTCATTCATGCACACAAACACACATGCACACGCATGTTTATGTTGTTTTTTTCTTGAAATTTCTTCTGTTGATTTTGGTTTCCACATTTTGATTTCTTTCTTTTTTTTTTTGCTGAAAATCTTTCGTCCTTCTTTACTTCAGTCAATAATGAAATAATTGCGACACTGTTTTGATCGGAGACAGGAGGACAGAAACATACACACACACATACACACACACATACACACACACACACACACACACACACAACACACACACACACACACACACACACACATACACACACACACTCAAACACACACACACACACACACACTCAAACACACACACACACACACTCAACACACACACACACACACACACAAACACACACACACCACACGCACACATACACAAAAATAACCCCCCCAAACACACACACACACCAAACACACACATACTCACTCACTCACAAACACACACATACACTCACTCACCCCACACACAAAAATACACGCGCGCGCACACACACACACACACACACAATATACAGAGAGACACAGAGAGAGACCAACAAACAGACAGACAAACAGACAGAAAGAGAAAGAGACAGAGACAGAGACAGAGAGACAGAGAGACGGAGACAAAGACAGAAACAGAGAGAGAGAAAGAAAAAACGAGAGAGAGAGAGAGAGAGAGAGAGAAAGAGAGAGAGAGACAGATAGACAGAGAGAGACAGAGACAGACAGACAGACAGACAGAGACAAAGAGAGAAAAAGAGAAGACAGACAGACAAAGACAGACAGACAGACAGATAAACAGACAGACAGACAGATAGACAGACAGACAGACATAGAGAGAGAGGGAGGGAGAGATTTCATTCCACTGGCAAAGTAAAGAATACGCAAATAATCAGGGGATTCCCCAGACAGCGCCATATTAACCTCTCCTAACGCAGTCAGCTAGTGCTCAATTTATGTTCGATCCCCATATGATGCAGTTTTATGTCGACTCTTGTGACCTTAACGGGTTCCTGTCCTTAACTGGTAACAGACCGAAAGGCGCGTACAGAAATAACGAGTGACCCCCACGACGTAAATTAAAGCGAGTGTTTTACGATGTGTCAAAACGAAAAAAAATGAAAATAATGAGATGTATGGTCTGGACTATCACGGCATACGGAGCTGAAGGATGGGCCGTCAAAAACAACAACAAAAAACATGAAGAAAAGAAATTCTACTCAAATATGGCGCCATAAACGTCTCTTAAGGGATGAGCTGGAAAGACAACAGAAGTGACAAGAGCATACTCGACGAGCTTGAAAACCCTGAGAAAACTTGTATTTATAGGTCATCCTGAAAAAGAAACTGACCTTCTTTGGACATGTGTGCAGAAACAAAAGAAAATGCACTCTCATGAAACATGTCACTCAGAGAAAAGTCGAGGGCAAAAAAGGAATGGGAATACCACGAAGATATTCCCTAGGACACATCAAGGAGTGGACAGGTCGTGACAGTCCAGAGATTGCAAAAGAGGAGGGAAAAGATCACGGAAGATATATTACCCTGGAAACTTCAAGAGGTGGACAGGTCGTAACAGTCCAGAGATTTTCAACCTGGTTGAAGAAAGACAGACGTGGAGGACAGAGACCCGGACAGCAGTGCGGCAGCCAACACTCCAAGGGGTGGTGCCGGAGACTGAACGGAGTTGGTATGAAGTGTACCGAACTTGTGAGAATCTCTTAAAGGGGCGAAGCTTATCGCCTCGCGGTGCCTGTAATGCAGTGGTCTTGTTTCCCGATAAACACTAAGAAGCGTTTATTTTATGTTTGAAGTCTCGACTGAAGTTTTGTTTTAGAAAGTTTTAGCTACTTATGTCAGTTTTGTCGCCTTTACATCAATTTTGATGTAGAAAAGGACGTTCCACTAACTTTTAAAGTAATTCGGTAATCTGACATCAGATTTGCATAGTGAAAAACATTTTGTTCCCGTTAGTGGAGGCGGTTCCCGTTCAAGACACACCGGTCGTCTCATGGAGCCAAAGTGCATCTTTGGGTTTTGAAACTGAAACACCCTCTGTGTGCCTTTGAAGCACTTAGCTGTTTTAATGTTTGACTGTCTCTTTGCTTGCTCTAATGTTTTACATGTTTATGTTCCTTGATTTCTTATGTCATGATAATAATTCTCCTCCCCTCCCCCTGCCCCATATATAAAGGGCCTACGCCTTTCATGAAGTAAATCCGTCAGCGGTATCGCTTACGTGGGTGCGGGCGTTAAACTCCAAACAAAACAAAACAAAACAAAACAAAACAAAACAAAAAAAATCATGAATTAAACAGTTTGTATTTATTTTCGTATTCTCTCTCTCTCTCTCTCCTCTCTCTCTCTCTCTCTCTCTCTCTCTCTCTCTCTGTCTGTCTGTCTGTCTCTCTGTCTCTCTGTCTCTCTCTTTCTCTTTGTTTTTTTTTCTCACTCTGTCTGTCTGTCTGTCTGTCTGATTGTCTCTTCCTTTCTATCTATGTCTCTACGTCTCTCTCTGTCTCTCTTTGTCTCTTTGTCTCTCTCTCTGCCTCTGTTCGTCTGTCTCTCTCTTCTCTCTCTCTCTGTCTGTCTTTCTCCCTGTCTGTCGTTGTCTCTGTCTGTCTCTTCCTGTCTGTCTCTGTCTCTCTGTCTCTGTCTGTCAGTCTGCCTGTCTGTCTGTCTCTCCTGTCTGTGTCTGTCTCTCTGTCTGTCTGTGTCTGTCTGATGTTTGTCTCTCTCTGTGTCTCTGTGTGTCTCTCTCTGTCTCTCTGTCTCTGTTGTGTGTCTGTCTGTGTGTCTGTCTGTGTGTCTGTCTCTCTTTCTCTCTCTTCTCTCTCTCTCTCTCTCTTCTTTATCGTATTTGGAAACCCAGACATTATATCTTATTAACAAATATGACAACATAATTCCAATAATTCCATTAGATTAAGATGTGAGATTTTTCGCTTGGAATGATTGACTGCTGAAAACTCTGTCTGTCTGTCTGTCTGTCTGTCTGTCTCTTTCTCTCGCTCGCATTCTCTCTCTCTCATTCTGTGTCATGCTCTCTCAATCTCTCTCTCTCTCTCACGCACACACACACACACACACACACACACACACACACACACACACACACACACACACACACACACACACACACACAACACACACAATATCCAATCAAGAGTAGGTGGGCGCACATACCCGCCCATTTGCCGGATAGCTCTGTTTATGAATAATTCTGGCCAGTGAACAACGAAACGCAACGCTCTCTTTTGCCTTGACGGGAAGAGAGTCATCAACATATACATACATGTGAATGGCATGGTAAACCTTATCAGCATTGCATTGCCAACACCATTATACGATCATTAACGCCATTGATCCCCTTTCGTGGTTCGAGGTAGGTCCATGCCTGAAACTCATCCATAAACATTCACAGTGACAAGCACTCTGCACGTCATCACATCTCCATGGAATAACTGTCCCAAGTACAATCAGTGGCATTAAGCTCCAGCCAATCGTCAGTGTGTGTCACTGATCACGTGAAGAGCCTTGACCAATCAACGGGTCTTTTTCGTGAAGGGATTTCCATGAAGCAAACAGGTCCTGCACTGAGCGTTGGGTTCATTCACCCATTCGATTGCCATCCAGGGTAGATCAGAGAACCGAATAAAGCATCGGTTTCTCATAATGCTTTAACATTATTGAAGGCTTCTTCAAAAAATTTTTTTCGCTAGTCCGCGTATACTCTAAGAGTGGTAGGACTTTAAAACTCACTCAACTAACTGAGCGTTGGGTTAACTCTTTGATTCCCTTACCCTATCCAACAGCTGCTAAGATCATAACCCTTTGACTCCCTCATCCTATCCACCAGCTTCCTGCAGGAAGCTGATGGAGTGGGTGAGGGAGTCAAAGAATGTAAATGGTGTCAGAAGTTTCTGAGAAAGTGCTGTTCATACACATTCCTATAAAAAACGCTGATTTTAGGCACTTCTATTGGTCCTAGTAACCATGACCTTGGTGTTATGACTAAACTTATGAATTTGTGAGTCTTCAACAGTTCACACCACTCCCTTAAATTTGCTGACACATCTTTGTCTCAGACACACAGACATCTCTCTAGCTCCAACCGATATGAAACAATGTCTATTTTCCTTTTTCACAAGGTGACTGAAGAAAGTATTTTACACATGGAGCTTATACTGACGTTGAAACTCTCTACAGTTTTAAGGATACTTATTACCTCTTGAACCATTTGCAGGCGACTCAGGCTTTGACATACAACCGGCGGAGCTGGAAGAATCTGATGAACAGTTCTTTAGTGCGTCGCCCAATGACTCTTCCCGAAGAATGCGAAGAAGAAGAAGAAGAAGAATGCGAAGAAAAGAAGAAGAAGAAGAAGAAGAAGAAGAAGAAGAAGAAGAGAAGAAGAAGAAGAAGAATGAAGAAGAAGAAGAAGAAGAAGAAGAAGAAGAAGAAGAAGGAAGGAATGCGAAGAATGCGAAGAGAAAAAAGAAAGAAGAATGCGAAGAAGGAAGAAGGAATGAAGAAGAAGAAGCGAAGAAGAAGAGAAGAAGAAGAAGAAGAAGAAGAAGAAGAAGAAGAAGAAGAAGAAGAAGAAAGAGAAGAAAGAAGAAGAAGAAGAAGAAGAAGAAGAAGAAGAAGAAGAAGAAGAAGAAGAAGAAGAAAGAAGAAGAAGAAGAAGAAGAAGAAGAAGGAAGAAGAAGAAGAAAGAAGAAAAAGAAGAAGAAGAAGAGAAAGAAGAAGAAGAAAAGAAGAAGAAGAAGAAGAAGAAGAGAAAGAAGAAGAAGAAGAAGGAAGAAGAAGATGAAGAAGAAGAAGAAGAAGAAGAAGAAGAATGAAGAAAGAAAAAAGAGAGAAGAAGAAAGAGAAGAAGAGAAGAAGAAGAAGAAGAAGGAGGAGGAGGAGGAGAGGAGGAGGAGGAGGAGGAGGAAGAGAGAAGAGAAAGAAAGAAGAAGAAGAAGAAAAAGAAAAAGAAGATTACCTCCTGACCTACGACCTTTGAGCCGTACAACACCCTCGATGACATATAATAAAAAACCCACTTGTGGTCATCAAACTGGCTGCCTCTCAAAATGTCACTCAGAATGTCACAATGACCAGAGACGTATTCTCATGGAACAGTGTGCCCAATAAGTATGTCCACTTGGGGTTGGTACTGACGACTGTTAGAATCAGAGTTCACTTCTCCCGTGGGGATGCAGGGGTTTCAGTATAAATACTGTCCCCACCTTCTGTGCTAGAAATTTCTTCTTTTCTGTCACCCTCTTTGTTTATGCCTTTGCTTTTTGCCATTTCTTCCTATCATTATCTGCCTTGCCGGTCCATTCACCTGTATGTCTTCGATTAAGTCTTACATACTTTCTCTTAGGATTGGTGAATGGGTACAAGTATTATGTGAATTTTTGCCTTTAAGGAAATCTGATGTGCAGAAGCAGTGTTAGATAATTTAGGCCCGTTTATATATATGTTTTTTGTCCTTAGTTACTGTTGTACGGTTGCGAGGCGTGGACAATCAGCAAGCAAAGCCAGAGCAAGATTGAGGCAGCCGAGATGTGGTTTCTAAGAAGGATGTTGAGAGTTCCATGGACAGCAAAGAAAACAAATGAGACAGTCTTGATGGAGGCAGACACAGGTAGATCATTCATAAGGAAGATTAGGAAAAGGCAGGCAACATTCATAGGCCATTTTATGAGGAAAGGGGAATTGGAACACCTGGTCACAACGGGAAAGCTGGAGGGAAGGAGAGCACGGGGTAGCCCAGGAGAAGATGCTAGACGGACTTGCAGAGTGGCTGAAGACAAAGAGGGTGGAAGAGATGCTAGAGGCAACAAGAGATAGAGAGAGATGGAAGTCCTTGATCGCCAATGCCATGCGGCAAGGCACCTGATGATGATGAGTTATGTTTATATGATTATGTATTCAGATTTGATTTTCTATATCCTCTGGTGAGAAATTGGACAGAGTGGTCAACACAGAAACATCGATTCTCTTCCTGGTGTTCTTTTGTTTTCTCGACAGAGAGGTATGGTGTGCATTTTGAGATGGTTAAAGTTGTGATATCGCTTTGCATAGTCGGCTGGGCTTTAAATAACAGCAACAATAACAATAACAATAACCATAACAATAACAATAACAATAACATAACAATAACAGTAACAGTAACAGTAACAGAAACAATAACAATAACATAACAATAACAATGACAGTAACAATAACAATAACAATAACAATAACAATGACAGTAACAATAACAATAACAATGACCAGTTGTCCTCATGAAAAGCTGGTGCCCAGCCATTACCCTTTTGACTCCCGCACCCTGTCCACCAGCATCCTGCATGTCAACCATGATAGCAAAGCAAAACGTTTACCCCTGGACTCCCTTACCCTATCCACGGGTACGGGGAGTCAAAGGGTTTTAAGCTGAGATGCAGCATGCACTTAACGTACGTGAAAGGTGCATGGGAGCGAAAGGGTTATCCTTTGCAAAATCCTGTAAAAAAATATCACTTTCGCAGGTTAACAAAATAGCACACAACACACACACACACACACACACACACACACACACACACACACACACACACACACACACACACACACACACACAGACACACACACACACACAAACAAACACACACACACACATACATACAACATACACACACAACACAACACACACACACACACACACACACACACACACACACACACACACACACAAAACACACACACACACACACACACACACACACACACACGCACACACTCGCACGTAGAGTGAGAGAGAGAAAGGAAATGAAAAGTGTGTTGCCGTCGATGGCGATGTACGTTTTCTGACCACAGTAATCTAGATTTAATTACACAAATATTGGAACCCACTCCGCCACCCTGTCCCCCACGTTCCCAAACAAACAAACAAACAAACAAACAAACAAACAAACAAACAAACAAACAAACAAACAAACAAACAAACAAACGAACAAACACACATACACACATACACAAACAGACAAACAAACAAACACACAGGCAGACGAACAAACAAAATACGAGACAAACTAACACATAAACAAACAAACAAACAAATAAACAAACAAACAAACAAAGCAACCAACAAACAAACAAACAAACAAACACACACACAAAACAAAACAAACAAACAAACACACAAACAAACAAAAAACATCATTCCATCCAATATTATCTCTAAATAAAGACTCACAAACATGCACGTGTATTGATTTTGTTTCATGATCATTGTGATATTGAATACATACGTTACTCTTCTCGGAAAAGAATAATGTCTGAATAGCATGAACATCTGTTGTCTTTTTGCTTCTTCATTGATAAGACTGTTCAAGCGTTGCACTTGCGACTGATGTTTCTCCTTTTACTTTCATTCATATTCTGTATGTAAGTATTAGAGCGGCCAAAACTAAGATTAAAGGGATGTCTATTTCTCTATGTATTGTCTATGTATGTATGTATCTGTCTACGTATGCACGTACGTACGTACGTATGTATGTATGTATGTATGTATGTATGTATGTATGTATGTATGTGTATAGTATATATGTATGTATGTATGTATGTATTTATGTATGTATATATGTATGTATGTATGTAGCTGTCTATTGATATACATACATATATATATATATAAAAAAAAATATATATATATATGTTATATGTCTGCTCGCGCGTGTGTTTTGTGTGTATGTGTGTGTGTGTATGTGTTTGTGTCTGTGTGTGTGTATGTATGTGTGTCTGTGTGTCTGTGAGTCTGTCTGTCTGTGTGCAGGTGCAGGCATAGCATCCTGTTTCTTTGCAATATCTCGTAAACTGTATATTTTTGCCATCATAACAGGATCATTTATTTATGTTATTAGTACAGCCATGGTGCCATAATTGTCTCCGTTCATGCCTTACACCATGGGAGACAGGCCAGTGACAGACAGACGACCTTTTCAACAATGTCTATACAACAATCATCATCACTAACAGTATTGATCCCCTCACAGCCCAGGACGCAGACTACGACTCAGCTCATTCAGAAGCATCCACGGTGACATTAACCTTTTTGACTCCCCCACACCCTGTCCACCAGCATCCTGCATTGTCAACCGTGCCAGAAAAGTAAAATCTTAACCCTTTGATTCCCTCACCCTTTCCATCAGCTTCCTGCAAAACTGAACCCTTTGATTCCCTCACCCTTTCCACCAGCTTCCTGCAAAGCAAAAACTGAACCCTTTGATTCCCTCACCCTTTCCACCAGCGTCCTGAGGGAATCAAAGGGTTAAGTTTTTGCAGTTGGTGGATAGGGTGGTGGGAGTCAAAGGGTTGAGCGCTCCGCAAGTCAACACATCTCTGTAGAATAGGTGTTCTGACCAGAAATCCATGGCATTAGTTCCAGCCTATTGTTGGGAATGGCAGTGACCACGGAATTACCCTTGGCTTAGCAAGGTTCATCTCGTGCAGAAACATAAAAGCAACAGCTCTAAGACAGTTTTTGTTTAAATTGAGCTCTCTCTTTTTTTTCTTCAATTTTTTTTCATTCAAGTTTAGGCAAGAAATCATACAATATAAATATAAACTGCATTTTTGTAGGAAACACACTTAAATGGTATCACACATGACAGTCCAAACATAGACATAGGTGTGTATGCTCATTTATGATCAAAACACATACACACACACACACACACACACACCACACACACACACACACACACACACACACACACACACACACACACATGTATGCAGATTGCACAAAGACGTACAATCATATGTACACGCACTCCTCAGCTGACATTTGAATATTTTGATAAAAGACACAAACAATAAAGTAAGGCAAAAAGGTATGAGTGTATCAAACCGGTCTTAAGAAAAGAACCACACACACTTGTCAGAGAAAATAATAATAATAATATTAATAATAATGATAATAATAACAGTAATGATAATGATAATAATAATGATGATAATAATAATAATAATAATAACAGTAATGATAATGATAATAATAATGATAATAATAATAACAGTAATGATAATGATATTAATAATAATAATAATAATAATAACAGTAATGATAATGATAATAATAATAATAATAATAACAGTAATGATAATGATAATAATAATAATAACAGTAATAATAATGATAATAATAATGATGATAATAATAATAATAACAACAACAACAATAATGATAATAATGATAATAATAATAATAATGATAATAATAATAATAATAAAACAGCAACAACAGCAACAAATAACCCATTGTTTGTTTGTTATAACTATAATAATACTGCAGTAAATTAAACTTTCTGACTTTTTGTTGTTTGTTGGAGATCTGTGTTGGCCCGTTAACCTTTTGACTCCCGCACCCTGGCCACCAGCATCCTGTATTGGTTACAACATCTGCCTGGGAAGCGAGAGGCCCCCAGGTTCAATCCTGAGTCGTACAGCAATTTTCTTCTTCATCCCCCGGCACTAGACCTTGAGTAGGCGTCTGTGTGCTAGTCACTCAGCCTGGACTTAAACCCTTCGACTCCCGCACGCTATCCACCAGCATCCTGCATTGTCAACCATGCTAGCACAGCAAAAACTTGACCCTTTGACTCTCTCACTCTGTCCACCAGCATCCTGCATTGTCAACCATGCTAGCACAGCAAACACTTAACCCTTTGACTCTCTCACTCTGTCCACCAGCATCCTGCATTGTCAACCATGCTAGCACAGCAAAAACTTGACCCTTTGACTCTCTCACTCTGTTCGCCAGCATCCTGCATTATCAACCATGCTAGCAAAGCAAATGCTTAACTCTTTGACTCCCTCCTCCTGTCCACCAGCATGCTGCATTGTCAACCATGCTAGCAAAGCAAAAACTTGACCCTTTGACTCTCTCACTCTGTCCACCAACATCCTGCATTGTCAACCATGCCACAATGCAAAAGTTTAGCCCTTTGACTCCCTCACCCTGTCCACCAGCATGTTGCATTGTCAACCACGCTAGCAAAGCAAAAACTTAACCCTTTGACTCTCTCACTCTGTCCACCAACATCCTGCATTGTCAACCATGCCACAATGCAAAAGTTTAGCCCTTTGACTCCTTCACTCTGTCCACCAGCATGCTGCATTGTCAACCATGCTAGCAATGCAAACACTTAACCCTTTGACTCTCTCACTCTGTCCACCAGCATCCTGCATTGTCAACCATGCTAGCAAAGCAAACACTTGACCCTTTGACTCTCTCACTCTGTCCACCAGCATCCTGCATTGTCAACCATGCTAGCAAAGCAAAAACTTGACCCTTTGACTCTCTCACTCTGTCCACCAGCATCCTGCATTGTCGACCATGCTAGCAAAGCAAAAACTTAACCCTTTGACTCTCTCATCCTGTCCACCAGCATGCTGCATTGTCAACCATGCTAGCAAAGCAAAAATTTAACCCTTTGACTCTTTCACTCTGTCCACCAACATCCTGCATGGTCAACTATGCTAGCAAAGCAAATACTTCACTCTTTGACTCCCTCACCCTATCCACCAGCTTCCTGCAGGAAGCTGGTGGATAGGTGAGGGAGCCAAAGGGTTCATTTGTTTTTGCAGTCGGTGGATAGGGTGAGGGAACAAAGGGTTAAGTGAACAGTAATCCAAACAGAGCATTTTCCGTTTCTTTTTGGTGCCTCTGTCTATTTATCACAAACATTTATATTGGAATTCATGAACCGCAAAAGTGCAGTACTTTAAAAGGAAATGACCATTTCTGTAATGAAACGCAATAATGCACCCTGTCCCACCGGATGAATGAATGCATACTATGACATCGTCTGCTGTGCCAGGACTGGGCCCTGCTCCGTAGCTCCAAAGACAGGAAAGGGGTGGCGGCGCGTGCGATGAAATCAGCAAAAGAAGAGTGTTTTAAGGTATACCGTGAGAACTGGGTCAAGGCCATTTTCTACATTGGTCAGGAACCTTAGCCCACACAACGGTAAGTATGGTAACATTCAACATCTAGCACACGTCACTGAGGTTTGGACACAGACCAGTGGTGGGAATCGGCCGAGACAGTAGACTATGTTTTACCTAGTCTGTATTTTATCGTCGTCGTCGGCCTCTTTACATCTCAGGAGATGGTAGTCTGCACCAGGAGGCGTTGTGGTCATGACGTGCACTTTCTACTGTGGCTGTGCAGGCCGATTCTTGAGTGGCAATCTCTGTCACATCTGCCACATACAAATTGAGTCGCTGTTGTCTGGTTTCTGGAACGTTGTTTGCGAAGAGCCCTTTTCTCATCTGCGCTTTCTGCTCTCCTCCTCTCCGCATTCACAACGCCTTGCTGAACGGCTGTCCGCTACGCTGCCCTGTCTTCCGCCAGAGTCTCCCGAGAGCCTGAGTCAATCCCTGAGCTTCTAAGGTCCCTTTTGCATGCGTCTACAAAGCGTAGCTGTGGGCGTCCTGGAGTTCGCTTCCGGTTTGCCAGTTCGCCGTAGAGAACGTCTTTTGGTATGCGTCCATCCTCCATTCGATGCACATGGCCAAGCCAGCGTAGTCGGCGTTGGCTTAGAAGGGCAAAGATGGTCTCTAGGCCCGCACGACGGAGGACCTCTGTATTGGTCACCTTGTCTGTGTTACCAGCGAAGCTGGAGTGACCTCTCCAGGTGCAGGCCTGGGCTAGTGAATATGGAGGACGAGCTGTTGCCCATGCAGCAGATCCCCCTTCTCCTCGTCCCTAGTAGAATCCAGGGGAAAGACGGAGGCCTGTACGCCTGGTATTTTATCAGCCTGCCGCTGGAATAATCTTGGTGACATATAAATGACGTGCATGTGTGTATCTTGCCTTCAAAAAAGGAACATACATATAAAGTAAATAAATAAATAATCAAAGGTCTGAATCACAACACAACTAGCTATTCTGTATAAACTCGTCTCACATGACAGAACCCTCAACCCATCCACCCCCAGTCAATGCCCAAATGCTCAGCTATCTATCAACTAGATGAATACAGTATTTTCTTAATCAAGGGAGCGTGCATCAGTGTTCACTGACTGTGCTGTTGATCACATGTAGGACACACAAGACGTGTACGCACGCTGTTTTGTCCACACTGTCATACTCCGTCTTTGGTGGGTGTGCATGCGTAGTGTCTTCGTTGTTTTTCTAAAGGCGCAGGACACTGGCATGACTTATAGGATCTTTTACGTGCACAATTGATGTTCTGCGTGCGTATAAACACCAACAGGGTTCAGGCATTTGCAGGTCTCAGTATCATGTTGACCTGGGAGATCGGAAAAGTCTCTACCCTTTACCCCCAACTGGAGGTAGTTGTGCAGGATGGAACGTGGACCTTCCGATTAGAATTCAGATGTCTTATCCATTTCATTATCGCACTGTTATTGGGGACATTAAGCCAGAGGACAAGAACCTGGCCCATTAGTGAAGTGGGATGATATTGGATGACTGATGCTTTTTTTTTTTTTTTTTTTTCGTTTTTCCAGAATGGTAACCTACGGTATTATTCCGATGGACATCAAGTTCTTACACTTTAACGTTAGGTCAGTCATTTCAACACAGGCCTAGCACTGTGATGTGAGTTTTTCTTTCTTTCTTTCTTTCCTTTCTTTTCTTTCCCCTTCCTTATTTCTTTCTTCTTCGTCTTTTTCTTTCTTTTTCTTTCTTTCTTTCTTTTTTCTTTTCTTCTTCTTTTCGTCCTTTTTTTCTCTTTCTTTCTTTCTTTCTTTCGTTCTTTCTTTCTCTCTTCTTTCTTTCTTTCTTTCTTCTTTCTTTCTCTCTTTCTTTCTTTCTTTCGTTCTTTCTTTCTTTCTTTTCTTTCTTTCTTTCTCTTTCTTTCTTCTCTTTCTTTCTTTCTTCTTTCTCCTCTTTCTTTCTTTCTTTCGTCCTTTCTTTCTTTCTTTCTTCTTCTTTCTTTCTTTTCTTCTTTTCTTTCTTTCTTCTTTTTCTTTCTTCGTTTTCTTTCGTTCTTTCTTTCTTTCTTCTTTCTTTCTTTCTTTTTCTTTCTTTCGTTCTTTCTTTCTTTCTTCTTTCTTTCTTTCTTTCTTTCTTTCTTCTTTCTTTCTTTCTTTCTTTCGTTCTTTCTTTCTTTCGTTCCTTTCTTTCTTTCTTTCTTTCGTCCTTTCTTTCTTTCGTCCTTTCTTTCTTTCTTTCGTTCTTTCTTTCTTTCTTTCTTTCTTTCGTTCTTTCTTTGTTTCTTTCGTTCTTTCTATCTATCTTTCTTTCTTTCTTTCGTTCTTTCTATCTTTCTTTCTGTCGTTCTTTCTTTCTTTCTTGAGTTTATCTCACACACGGTAGGCATGAGGCTTTGACTATGTCTGAATTGGTAACAATATGACAGTGATAGTGATAGTGAATAATTATCTGGTTCGTTGGCTGGTTGTTTTTCTTTTCTTTAATTAAGTGACTACATACATAGAAGCCTGAAATGTGAAAAATCCAAGATATATGTGACTTATGGTTAACGAAACGTCTCACTCGATACACAAATACCTCATGCTATAACCTGCAGCTACGTTAGAGAAACCCGGACAACGCAGAATAGTTCGGTTCGTACGTTCATAGGCAACCACACTGGTTATCAACCACGCTGGTTATCAACCACGCTGGTTATCAACCACACTGGTTATCAACCACACTGGTTATCAACCACGCTGCTGGCGATGAATCAAGTAATGTACTGATGATGGGAGTCATAAAAAACAGACAGCATCATGTTATCAGGTATTCTGGCACTGCTGGCTGTGGGGATATGTCCATGTCTGATCTGTTTGATGTCATCAGCTGATGGCTGTTGAAGGTACAAGAGAGTAAAATACTTCCCCTGTATGTGATGGCACGGTAATAAGAAGGAATCTTTTACTTAATGTCTGTTCTCAATAGTGATTATAGACAGAGAGAGAGAGAGAGAGAGAGAGAGAGAGAGAGAGAGAGAGAAAGAGAGAGAGAGAGAGAGAGAGAGACAAACACACACACAAACAAACACACAAACATACACAAATAAAAGAAATTAAAAAAAAAGGAAATGGACAAAAACAAAATAAACAGGGGGTGGGGGATGGGGATGGGCAGGGGTAGTGGATGTTTGAATGTAAGAAGGAGAACAACTACAATTAATAATTCAGAACAATGAATTAACAGTGTCAAATAATAACATACAACAATTGATTAACGATTCATAACAATCTGCCAACAGGGGATCTGAGAATCAGCTGGACGACCGAAATAGTATCATTATTTTTGTTGTAAAGGATATCTCTAGAGTCAGAACATGAAAACTCGCGGTAATCAAGTGGGTAAGATATCAGATTTCCAGTGTGAAGGTCTGGGTTCGATCTTGTCTGGGTACCCCTCGTGTGGTGGGTAAAGGGTGGGGATTCCTTCCATTTTCCTGGTCAACGTATGTGCGGACCTGTTAATATACAGGGGGGGGGGGGGGGGTGTGCAAAAGTAGGTATACAGTTATGAAAAAAGAAAACATGTACACTACTCATTGCATTTATCATACAAACAAATCAATATCGCATTTACATGTAATAACAAGCGCATCCTTAATCCCTCAGATACTCAAACTGCTTGCCGTCGGTATTCACACACTCCTCTAATCGAGAGCGGACACTCATGCACACTCTAGCACAAAGATCTTTATCAGCATCAATTTCTTGACAAGCCTGCAAGATGAACTGAATCATGCCACTAACAGTGCGCGGCTTGCATGCGAAAACCCTTTCCTTTACATATCCCCCCCCCCCGAAAAAAAAAAAGTCCATCTGTCTTCCAGTATCGTTTTAAAATCCATCTGCGCTCCTCATCTGTCAAATTACCAGCCATGGTTGAATTAAATTGCCGCTTAGATCTAAATTAAATTGCCGCTTTACCTGCAAAAAAAAAAAAAAAAAAAAAAAAAGTTAGGATAAAAGTACATGCATATTATTAGTTACGATGAAATATAATTAATGACACTGAAAATATCGAAAATAAGGCCAACTAACTTAATGTGCTAATAATTCTAATGAATTAAGCATTATGATAATAATGTGATACTGTATACCTACTTTTGCACCCCCCTGTATAAAAGGTCTGGGTTCCATCCTGTCTAGGAAACCCTCACTTGGTGGGTAAAGGTTGCAGATTCTTCTGATCATTCTGGTCAACGTACGTATAAACCTGTCGATAGATAAAAGGTTCGGGGTTCGATCCTATCTGGGTTACCTCTCACGTGGTGGGTAAAAGGTGCAGATTCTTCTGATCGTTCTGATCAACGTATGTGCAAACCTGTTGATAGATAAACAGTCTGGGGTTCGAACCTGTCTGGATACCTCTCACGTGGTGGGTAAAAGCTACAGATTCCTCCCATCTTTCTGGTCAACGTGTGGACACACCTGTAAATAGATAAAAGGTCTGGGGTTCGATCCTATCTGGGTACCCCTCGTGTGGTGGGTGAAAGGTATAAGCCTGATCAGGAAGTATCTCTCTGTCGAAACAACTGCAAAACTCGTTCTCTCCTTCATAATGTCTCGCATTGACTATTGCAATTCACTCCTGTCTGGTCTTCCTGCCTCCACCATTCACATCCTGCAGCACATTCAAAACAAGGCTGCACGCCTTGTACTCAAAAAGAAAAAAGCTGACCACATATCTCCTCTCCTGGCACAACTTCACTGGCTCCCTGTATCAAAGCGCATACAGTACAAACTAGACACCATGTGCTACAAAAGCCTCAATAACGCAGTCCCCGATTACCTGTCAAGCCTACTTGAGATCTATGTTCCCTCACGTACCCTCCGCTCTGCCTCCGATCCTCTGACTTTTCGCTTTCCACGCACTAAGCTCAATACCTATGGTCCACGAGCCTTCTCTGTTTCTGACCCACTTTCCTGGAACAAACTTCCTCTCTCAGTCCGTCAGCAACCTACTTTTGTCTCCTTCAAGTCCGCTCTCAAAACTCACCTTTTCTCCTCTGCATAAAATCCTGACCTCACTCAATCCCCTCTGCAGCCTGTCTCCACTCGGAGGGGAATCACATTGTAATATGTAATTGCTTTTATTCTTTCTCCCCATTTATAGCCGTGTGCGTGTGCGTGTGCGTGTGCGTGTGCGTGTGCGTGTGCGTGTGCGTGTGCGTGTGTGTGTGTGTGTGTGTGTGCGTGCGTGCGTGCGTGCGTGCGTGCGTGCGTGCGTGTGTGTGCGTGCGTGCGTGTGTGTCTGTTTTAGCGCTTAGATTTGATTTTATCAAGATTTTGCGCTATATAAAATATTGTATATTATTATTATTATTAAAGGTGGAGAATTCCTCTCATCTTCCTGGTCAACGTGTGGACACACCTGTTGATAGATAAACCTGCTTCGAGTGTGTACGGACGCAGAACATCACATATGCGCGTTAAAGATCCCACAAATGTCATATCAGTGTCCGGTATCTTACGGAAACATGATTACATGATTACACCCAGCATGCATGTCCATAAAAGACGGAGTATGCAAGCCGTGCAGCAAAGTACCGTGTGCAACATATAACGTGCATACACGTGTTTGAGAAAAAAAATGAAACGCTTAAAGCAAGCAACCAACTAACTAACCAACCAACCAACAAGCCAACCAACCAACCAACCAACCAACTAGCCAACCAACTAGCCAACCAACCAACCAACCAACCAACCAACCAACCAGCCAACCAACCAGCCAGCCATCCATCCAACCAACCAGCCAACCAACCAACCAACCAGCCAGCCAACCAACCAAACAACCAAACAACCAAACAAACAACCTACCGAACAGACAGACAGGCAAACAAACAAACAAACAAACAAACAAACAAACAAACAAAAGGCACCAAAAACCTGCCGTACCATTTCACCTATTTTCCTTATAGCCATACCGGAGATATTTCGGTATTACTCGTTTCTAGCACAATTATATCATCATCGTGTGCCCTGCTGTATGGCGTTGGCGATCATGGCCCTCTATACAAATCTATCCTTTATCGCGCGCTGCAAGTACATATCACGCCCTCTGTCTTCATTCACTCTGCTAAACCGTCCAATATTTTCTCCCTGGGTCTACCTGGCGCTCTTTTCCCCTCTTGCTTTCCTGTTGTGACTAGGTCTCAAATAAATTTCTCTTGCCTCATAAAATGTCCCACAAATATTGCTTGTCTTTTCCTAATCTTCGTCATTAATGTTCTTTTTGTGTTCGGGAACTCTTAACATTCTACTTAGAAACCACATTTCAACTTCCTCAATCTTGTTCTAACTATGCATGTTGACTGTCCACGCTTCACATCTGTACAACAGTATCGTACAACACTATCCGTAGAACACTAAACAACTCTCTTCCTGGTGTTAACTGATATTCTTGAATGCTGTTTTAGCTTGGCTGAGTCTGTTGGCTATTTCTGATGTGCGTCTGCTGTCTGGTGAGATGACTGTTCCCAGATGTTTAAACTTATCAACTTGTCTCAATGTTGTGCAATTTGCTGTTATTTTGCATGAAGGGATTTCTTGGTTTTTTTTTTACTGATTACCATGATTCAGTCTTCTTGCTATTTAGCCCTAGCCCTTTGTTTCTACTTTTTATTTCTATTATATTAACAAGATTTTGTAGGTTTTTTTGTATTTTCTGCAATTAGAACGGTGTCACTTGCATTACGAAGACAGTTTAACATTTTCTCTCCAACCTTTAACCTTTTAATCTTTCTCCTTTTATCTGTGAGACAACCTGTCTCTTTCTTTCTCTATTTATCTGTAGAGAAAAATATTTATCTGTATATTTCTTTCTTTCTCTATTTCTTTCTTTCTTTCTTTTTCTTCTTCTTCTTCTCTGTCTGATCACGTAAGTTGAGGATATAGATTTTAGCTTTGAGTTATATGCGCTCAGTATAGATAGATACCATTAGCGTCTTTGATCCCATTTTCTTTTGTTCAATAAGGTTCAATTCTTAATTTGCTTAGTTGATTATATTGCTGACTGGTTGGTCAGGAAACTGGTAGCTTGGCTGATTGTTTAACCAATTTTCTCTAATTTCTTAACACCAACACTTTATTGTTCTCACACTGAAATAGAACTGTGGAGGTGACAAATAGGAAGGAAAGACATCTAACAATATAAACATGATACGATTTGTATTATCTTTTGATCCCAGTCAGATTCAGATCTCCTCCCTTCTCCCCACTCATCTCTCCACTCCCCTCCTCCCCCTCCTCCAGCCTATCCTTCCTCCATTCCTTGTATTAAATTGCTTTGCATTGATTTCTGGTTTATTATGTCTGGCAGCATTTCAACAACAAATCAGATCAAGTACACCTACGGCTTTGTGATGAAAATGCCAATTGATTAACATGTCAATGATAATAGAAATGAATGAAAGATTAGTTGCTAAATCTGTGTTCCTTAATCAAATTGGCGTGTGTGGGTAGTTGTGACGTGCTTCTTAATCCTTCCCTTGATATTCAACAGGTGCTGTTCCCTGATTATGCTAAACTGCACTTTTTTTGTTATCCGATGAAAACCAGTCTCTATGAAGAATCTAGGAAAAGTTAAGGTTCTTGAATTGTTCCTGGCTGTTTGTCTTCGTGCTTTTTCGTTTTTTTTAAAATCAGTTGCCCTTTGCTTTTTTATTCTTAACTGTTCTTGTCTGTTTTGTCTTTGTGCTTTTTCCTTTTTTAAAATCAACTGTCCTTTGTCTGTTTGTTCTTGAACAGTTCTTGTCTGTTTGTCTTTGTACTCCCCCCCCTTTTTTTTAAAAATCAGTTGCTCTATTTATGTCTGTTGCTCTGTTGTGTTCCTGTGTCTGTTTCTCTAGTTGTCTTGCTTCCTTTTCCTGATTCTTTCGTTTTGTGTGCTATGGGTAGGTATTCTATTATCAGCGGAAGCAATCTGGTGAAAATACATTTTTATTTATTTATTTCTTACTTTTAGTATTGATATTTCCTTGATGAGAAATTCGATCTCTTCGCATGCAAGACCACTATTGTGGAGGATAGAAAGGGTATTAAATATGACAACATCTACACACTTACAACTGTAGATTCCTTACATTTATACCTATACAGGAGAGAGAGATTTAGAGAGGTAGAATGTTGTGTTTTTGTGTAGGTGTGTCGGAGTGTGTATATATGTGTGCATGGTGTGTGAAGGGGAATGATAGAGAGATACAGAAGCAGAAAAGAGAGAGAGAAAGAAGAGACAGAAAGAAAGAGAGAGAGGGGGGAGAGAGAGAACGAGAGAGAGAGAGAGAGAGAAGAAAGAGAGACAGACAGACAGACAGAAAGACGAGAGAGAGAGAGAGAGAGAAGAGAGAGAGAGAGAGAGAGAGAGAGAAAGAGAGACAGACAGACAGAAAGACGAGAGAGAGAGAAGAGAGAAGAGAGAGAAAGAGAGAGAGAGAGAGCAAGACAGACAGACAGACAGATGGACAGACAGACAGAGACAGAGGGACAGACAGGCAGAGAAGAGAGAGAGAGAGAGAAGAGAGAGAAAGAGAGAAAGAGAGAGAAAAGACAAACACACAGACAGAGAGACAGACAGACAGACGGACAGACTGAGAGACATGAAGACAGAGAGAGAGAGAGACAGACAGACAAACAGACAGACAGACAGACAAACACAGAGAGACAGAGACAGAGACAGAAACAAAGAGAATGGCCGTATGTAAAGAAACAAAAATTTGATTCCACGACCACTTACCCAAAACCCAAATCCCCGACGTCAGCGCGGAACAGTCAAGACATATCCACTGTAGAACATTGAGGATAGTTACAAGAAACTCATCACTATAACAGTCACACGCTGATTCAGGTTAGAGAGACACACAGCTCTGACAAACCGTTCCTATATTTCTTGGTCTTAGGGTCGATGTACTATTCGCCTATGACGTAGCAATGTCACATAAACCTCTCGTGCCTTATGTTATATTGGGTTTCCTCTGTTTCTTGAGCTTGGTCTCAGGGTCGATGTACTATTCGCCTATGACGAGCAATGTCACATAAACCTCTCGTGCCTTAGTTATATTGGGTTTCCCTGTTTCTTGGTCTCAGGGTCGACGTACTATTTGCCTATGACGTAGCAATGTCACATAAATCTCTTATGCCTTGGGTGTATTGGATTGGGTTTGTTTGTCCTTGGGAAACCTGTCAGGCAACCTGGGTTAGACACAGATTTGGAAAAGGTAAGATTGGATGGATAGGTAGGGTGTTGGTGATGTGTGGGGGCATTTGGATAGAATAATTTGGCTGGGTGTGCTAATGCCTGGCTGATGTTTGATATTGTGAGATTGCTTCTCCAGCTCACTATCACCTCCCCTCGCACACACGCAAGCATGCACACAAACACACACCACGCTCGCGCGCGCGCGAGCGCCGCACACACACACACACACATCTCACACACACCACACAACACTCATACACACACACGTACGTTCGCACACACAACATACACACCCAAGCACACATACACTCACAAACACACGTACCCACACACACATACACACACACACACAATACACACGCACGCACACATCCACACCCACAAACACACCCACACACACTGACACACTCACTCACACACACACACACACACACACACACACACACACACACACACACACACACACACACACACACACACGCACGCACACAGCTTGCAGGAGAAGTTAACTATTTTTATGATTAAATATCAGTATTAAAATTGAGAAGAAAGGCAAGCAGACAAGAAAAGTAGACAAGTGGAGTATTCTGATTGTGCGAAAAAGCAACAAAATTTTTTTTAAAAAATCGTTTCCTTTCGAGAAACTGGGTGACAGACAAGAGATATAAGAGATATAGAATTCGACCCATGTATTGTGTCTTTTTCCACCCTGTCTTATCACTTCCCTTTCTTTGTTTTTCTTTAACCCTTTGACTCCCGCACCCTGTCCACCAGCATCCTGCATTGTCAACCATGGTAGCAAAGCAAAAACTTAACCATTGACTCCCTCATCCTATCCACCAGCTTCCCGCAGCTTAGCATGTATCGTGTCTTTTTCCATCCTTCCTTCTCATTTCACTATTTTGTTTCTCTTTAATTAACCCTTTGTACTCCCGCACTTTGTCCACCAGCGTCCTGCATCGTCAACCATGCGATCAAATCAAAAGCTTAACCATTTGACTCTCTCACCCTATCCACTAGCGTCCTGCAGGAAGCTGGTGGATAGGATGGGGGTGTCAAAGGGTTAAGTTTTTGCGGTTGGTGGATAGGGTGCGGTTTTCAAAGGGTTAATCATTCTCATGGCCTCAGGTGTATTGGTCTAGCTTTGTTTTCCCAAAAACTTGTCCGACTCGCTCGGTTAGAAATGGATTTAGAAGAACAAGATGGAGAACTGATTACAGAATAATTCAACCAGACTTATGGAATTTGGGGTTGGCATTGGTTTGGTGCTGTCATACCTTGTTTTGTATGCAATGAGATTTAGTCTTGTTCATACAAACGTCAGTATTAAAAACTGGAAGAAAAGCAGACAAGTGCTTTACTAGGTTAGTGGTTTCTCCTAGAGAAATTGCCTTGGGGAGTAGAACATTTTACGAAGAAATTTGTTCTCTCTCTTTGTCGCTCTGTCTCTCATGTTTTTCTCTGTCTCTCTGTCTAACTCTCTGTCTCTCTTTCCCCATGAGGATGCTGCCCCCCATCTCTCTCTCTCCATGAGGATGCTGTTCTCTCTCTCTCTTTCTCTCTCTCTCTCTCTCTCCATGAGGTCGCTGTTCTCTCTCTCTCTCTCTCTCCATGAGGATGCTGTTCTCCTCTCTCTCTCTCTCTCTCTCTCTCCATGAAGATGCTGTTCTCTCTCTCTCTCTCTCCATGAGGATGCTGTTCTCTCTCTCTCTCTCTCTCTCTCCATGAGGATGCTGTTCTCTCTCTCTCTCTCTCCTCTCTCTCTCTCTCTCTCTCTCTCCCATGAGGATGCTGTTCTCTCTCTCTCTCTCTCTCTCTCTCTCTCTCTCCATGAGGATGCTGTTCTCTCTCTCTCTCTCTCCATGAGGATGATGTTCTCTCTCTCTCTCTCTCTCTCTCTCTCTCCCATGAGGATGCTGTTCTCTCTCTCTCCTCTCTCTCTCTCTCTCTCCATGAGGATGCTGTTCTTTCTCTCTCTCTCTCCATGAGGATGCTGTTCTCTCTCTCTCTCTCTCTCTCTCTCTCCATGAGGATGCTGTTCTCTCTCTCTCTCTCTCTCTCCATGAGGATGCTGTTCTCTCTCTCTCTCTCTCTCTCTCTCTCCATGAGGATGCTGTTCTCTCTCTCTCTCTCTCTCCATGAGGATGCTGTTCTCTCTCTCTCTCTCTCTCTCTCTCTCCATGAGGATGCTGTTCTCTCTCTCTCTCTCTCTCCATGAGGATGCTGTTCTCTCTCTCTCTCTCCATGAGGATGCTGTTCTCTTCTCTCTCCCTCTCTCTCTCTCTCTCCATGAGGATGCTGTTCTCTCTCCTCTCTCCTCTCCATGAGGATGCTGTTCTCTCTCTCTCTCTCTCTCTCTCTCTCCATGAGGATGCTGTTTCTCTCCTCTCTCTCTCTCTCTCTCTCTCTCTCCATGAGGATGCTGTTCTCCTCTCTCTCCTCGTTTTCTCTCTCTCCATGAGGATGCTGTTCTCTCTCTCTCTCTCCATGAGGATGCTGTTCTCTCTCTCTCTCTCCATGAGGATGCTGTTCTCTCTCTCTCTCTCCATGAGGATGCTGTTCTCTCTCTCTCTCTCCATGAGGATGCTGTTCTCTCTGTCTCTCTCTCTCCATGAGGATGCTGTTCTCTCTCTCTCTCTCCATGAGGATGCTGTCTCTCTCTCTCTCTCTCCATGAGGATGCTGTTCTCATCTGTCTCTCTCTCTCTCCATGAGGATGCTGTTCTCTCTCCTCTCTCTCCATGAGGATGCTGTTCTCTCTCTCTGTCTCTCTCTCTCTCCATGAGGATGCTGTTCTCTCTCTCTCTCTCTCTCCATGAGGATGCTGTTCTCTCTCTCTCTCTCCATGAGGATGCTGTTCTCTCTCTCTCTCTCTCCTCCATGAGGATGCTGTTCTCTCTCTCTCTCTCTCTCGCTCTCTCTCTCTCTCCATGAGGATGCTGTTCTCTCTCCTCTCTCTCTCCATGAGGATGCTGTTCTCTCTCTCTCTCTCTCTCTCTCTCTCCATGAGGATGCTGTTCTCCTCTCTCTCTCCCTCCGTCTCTCTCTCTTCCCATGAGGATGCTGTTCTCTCTCTCTCTCTCTCTCTCCATGAGGATGCTGTCTCTCTCTCTCTCCTCTCCATGAGGATGCTGTTCTCTCTCTCTCTCTCTCTCTCTCTCTCTCCATGAGGATGCTGTTCTCTCTCTCTCTCTCTCTCTCTCTCCATGAGGTGCTGTTCTCTCTCTCTCTCCATGAGATGCTTTCTCTCTACTTCTCTCTCTCTCTCTCCATGAGGATGCTGTTCTCTCTGTCTCTCTGTCTCTCCTCTCTCCATGAGGATGCTGTTCTCTCTCTCCATGAGGATGCTGTTCTCTCTCTCTCCATGAGGATGCTGTTCTCTCTCTCCTCTCTCTCTCTCTCCATGAGGATGCTGTTCTCTCTCTCTCTCTCCATGAGGATGCTGTTCCTCTCTCTCTCTCTCTCTCCATGAGGATGCTGTTCTCTCTCTCTCTCTCTCCATGAGGATGCTGTTTCTCTCTCTCTCTCCATGAGGATGCTGTTCTCTCTCTCTCTCTCTCCCCCATGAGGATGCTGTTCTCTCTCTGTCTCTCTCCATTAGGATGCTGTTCCTGCCTCTTCTCTCTCTCCATGAGGATGCTGTTCTCTCTCTCTCTCTCTCTCTCTCTCTCTCCATGAGGATGCTGTTCTCTCTCTCTCTCCATGAGGATGCTGTTCTCTGCGCTCTGTCTCTCTCTCCATAAGGATGCTGTTCTCTCTCTCTCTCTCCCTCTCTCTCTCTCCCTCTCTCTCTCCATTAGGATGCTACCCTCTCTCTCTCTCTCTCCATGAGGATGCTGTTTTCTCTTCTCTCTCTCTCTCTCTCTCTCTCCTCTCTCTCTCTCTCTCTCCAGCTAGCTCTCCGTGAGGATGCTGCCCATCGCGTCTCCTTTGATGCTTAATTTTCCCCATCACCGAACAAGATCTGGTACCCATTCACTTGAAATGAACTTGAGATGTCAGATCTTGAATTCCTTTGTCATCAACTGACCAGTCATCCCGCTAAAGAAATGGTTTGCTCATGTTCTACTGTGTCGACGTAGACTACTTTCTTTCTTTGCCTGTCTTCTCCTTCAGTTTGGCGTCTCTGTCCATATGCTGCTCAATTTTTGCTATCCAACACACCACCAAAGCCACCCATACTGTAACCACCATGACAGCATGGCATGAAGAACTTCAGAATGTGGAGCAATTTTTTTCACTGTGCTTTGATGAGTGACACACGAAGGATGATAACGATGATAATATAATGTTCATTGTAGACAGAGATCATCATCATCATCATCATCATCATCATCATCATCATCATCATCATCATCATCATCATCATCATCATCATCATCATCATCACCATCATCATCATCATTATGTACCCTGCCGCATGACGTTGTCGATCATGGCCTTTACTGCAGAAGGATTACTTTCTACGTTTCCTTTCACAACATACGACGTATTCTCATGTCAACCAGGCCTGAGATATACATGCACCTGTTGTGTTAGTAAATTAGCTGGTTTAACATACCTGGCCTTTTTGTTCCAGGTTTATCTGTAAATATTAGTCTCTAAGTGTTTTGGTATGACCACCACAAATGGTAGAATTCACCATATATTTCTAAAAAAACAACAACAGGTGTAGTGTTTAGATAAAATTGTTTTTAAATTCTTTCAAGAAACATTGTCTGTCTTGTTTAAATTTGTATTACTTTACATTTTTGATTATTAAATAATTACAGTTTTTGTATGGTGCCAAATATGTACAATGTAAATCAAAGCACATCCACGCACCAGACGTAGGCATGCGATGAACAGCAGACCATCTTACAACGCGTGAGAGAAAAAAATTGTAAACATACCGTTTAGCAAAAAAAGATTATGTCATCAAGCACTTCATCTGTTTTTGTATGGGATTCCGCACTCTTAATCACATAATTTTGTCTCCTCCACCCACCCCCAGTCCTTAGACCACTTTCTGTCTGATTCCCTCACATCGATTTCTGATTTAGCGTGTCTCCAAGCTTTCCAAGGAACAAATCAAATCGAGTACACGCAAGGTACGTGAGAAAAATGTCACACTGGAGAAATATATCAACCCAGAGAGAGAGAGAGAGACAGACAGACAGACAGAGAGAGAGACAGACAGACAGAGACAGAGACAGACAGACAGACAGACAGATAGAGAGAGAGAGAGACAAAGACAGAGAGACAGAGAGAGACAGAGAGACAGACAGAGAGAGACAGACAGACAGACAAACAGACAGAGAGAAAGAGAGAGACAGAGAGAGAGAGAGAGAGAGAGAGAGAGAGAGAGAAACACAGACAGACAGAGATACATACATACAGACAGAGAGACAGAGACAGACAAAGAGAGAAGAGAGAACTGGCTGCTAAATCTGTGTCCTTAAATCCAATCAGCGTGTGTGGGTATTTGTGATGTGCTTCTTAAGCCTTTCCTTGATCCACGACAAGTGATGTGTCCTGACTGTACAAAGCTCTGGCATTTTCTCCTGAGGAAACTGGTTTCTGTAGAGAATGCAGGGGAATTCAATGTTCTTGGATTGCTTCAGTCTGCTTGTCTGTCTGCTGCCTTCTATCTTTGTCTGTCTGTCAGTGGACATTTCTATCAATAAGTTAGGCTATACATGTAGAACAAGCTTTGGTAACTTTCGTATGGGTGTCAATAATTTAGAAATAAATGAAAAGTACAGTGAAGTGTTAAAGAAGTGTATGCTTTGTGACGAAGTGGAAAACGAAATCCATTTCCTGATTGACTAGAATGTATATAAACAGCTGAGAAAAAAATACATCCGTAAGCATTATAAGAATGGATATACGAATGACCACAATCTTGCTGTTTTGCTATAAAACGACAGGAAGGCTGTCAATACAGACATTTGCTATGTTCGTTGATCATGCTTTACGAGGTTTAGAGCTGAATATCTCTCGAACAAAACAAAAGAAAAATTTCAGTGTTTCAGACACCAGATAAAAAAAATTAGGAGAAAAAGACTGAAACTTCCCTGCTGCTCTGTCCTGCTGAGAAAAGGAGACAGAGAGACATACAAAGAGAATGTGTATGACAGACAGAACGACAGTCTTTTTCTCCTAATGTTTGTATCTGGTGTTAGACCACCAACCTGCATACAAGGATTTCATGTGCTGCTTGCACACATAAATCATTTGTGGCACATAAACATAGGACATAAGAATCAAAACGTAAAAGAAAGCTTATTATCTTAGAGCCTAACTTACTGATAGAAATGTCCACTGACAGACAGACAAAGATAGAAGGCAGCAGACAGACAAGCAGACTGAAGCAGTCCCAAGAACATTGAATTCTCCTGCATTCTCTACAGAAACCAGTTTCCTCAGGAGAAAATGCCAGAGCTTTGCACAAGTCAGGACACATCACTTGTCGTGAATCAAGGAAAAGGCTTAAGAGCACATCACAAATACCCACACACGCCGATTGGATTTAGTGTTTATTTGTTTGTGATCTTACGCTTGACGAAGGCTAGTTGCGTAGGAATTATCTCCCATGTTGTAGAACTTCTCAAATCTAATACAGTGCGCTACCCATTCAGTTAGCATAGAAGCAGATACAAAGCACAAAAACCGTGAGGAGTGTTCTGAGCTTACGGTTTTTGTGCTTTGTATCTGCTTCTATACTAGCTGAATGGGTCGCGCAAACTGTGTTAGATTTGAGAAGTTCTACAACATGGGAGATAATTCCTACGTGACTCTCAAGAGTTATGTTCTTTGATTAATACTATAAAAATTCTCCCTGCTTCCCTCTAATTTCTTTGGGAAGGCCAGTTGGCCGAAAATTTGTGCCTGCCTTGTCTTGTTGTATTAGATACGCGTTCTTATTCTTTTTTTTTTTTCGTGTTTTTTTTTTCCTGGTTCCTCTAAGATAATAATGCTGATGAAAGCTTGCTTTTACGTTTTGATTCTTATTCCTATGTTTATGTGCCACAAATGATTTATGTGTGCAAGCAGCGCATGAAATCCCTTGTATGCAGGTTGGTGGTCTAACATTAACATTTCTGAGTTTCTGTCTGTCGGTCTGTCTGTCTCATACATTCTTGTGTGTGTGTGTGTGTGTGTGTGTGTGTGTGTGTGTGTGTGTGTGTGTGTGTGTGTGTGTGTGTGTGTGTGTGTGTGTGTGTGTGTGTGTCTCCCTGTCTTCTTGTTCTGCTAGCTTTCTTTCTCTGTGTGTTGGTCTGTCTGTCTCACATATTCTTCGTGTGTGTGCTCTCTCTGTCTCTCTGTCTTCTTACGCTGCTGGTCTCTTTCTTTCTTGTTTGTCGGTCTGTCTGTCACACGCATTCTCTTTGTGTCGTCTCTCTCTCTGTCTCCCTATCTTCTTGTGCAGTTAGTCTCTTTCTTTCTCTGTCTGTTGGTCTGTCTATCTCCTACATTCTCTTTGTGTGTGTCTTTTTTTCTCTGTCTCCCTGTCTCTTTGTTTTAACTTGTTGTTTTTCTTTCTTTCTTCTGTATGTCATGCTTCTGTCTGTTCTCACACAATCTCTTCGTGTGCGTCTCTCTCTCTGTCTCCCTGTCATCTTTCTCTGCTAGTCTCTGTTTCTCTCTGTTTGTCAGTCTGTCTTCACACACATTCTCTTTGTGTCTCTCTCTGTCTCCCTGTCTTCTTGTTCTGCTAGCCTCTTTCTTTGTCTGTTGCCTTCTGTCTCATACATTATTTGTGTGTGGTCTCTCTCTGTCTCCCTGTCTTCCTGTTCTGCTAGTGTCTTTCTTTTCTGTCTGTCAGTCTGTCTGTCTCATACATTCTTTTTGTGTGTGTCTCTCGTCTCCCTGTCTTCCAGCTCTGCTAGTGTCTTTCTTTGTCTGTCAGTCCGTCTGTCTCACGCATTCTCTTTGTCTCTCTCTGTCTCCCTTCTTCTTACTCTGCTAGTCTCTTTCTTTCTTTGTCTATCGGTCTGTCTTTGTTTGTTTGTTCTGCTGGTCTCTTTCTTTCTCTGTCTGTCTGTCTGTCTCACATATTTTCTTTGTTTATCTCTCTCTGTCTCCCTGTCTTCTTCCTCTGCTAGTCTCTTTCTCTGTCTGTCGGTCTGTCTGTCTCACACATTCTCTTTGTGTGTGTGTGTGTCTCTCTGTCTCCCAATCTTTTTGTTCTTCTCTTCTCTTTCTTTCTCTGTTTCTGTCTGTCTGTCTGTCTCACGCATTCTCTTTGTGTGTGTCTCTCTCTGTCTCCCTGTCTTCTTCCTCTGCTAGTCTCTTTCTTTGTCTGTCGGTCTGTCAACACATTCTCTCTCTGTCTCTGCCTTGTCTCTGTCTCTCTCTTTCTCTCTCTCTTTCCCTGTCTTTCACTGTCTTCTTGTTCTTCTTGTCTCTTTCTCTCTCTGTTTGTCAGTCTGTCTGTCTCAATATTCTTTGTATGTGTCTCTCTCTGTCTCTCTATCTTCTTGTTCAGTTAGTCTCTTTCTCTCTCTGTTTGTTGGTCTGTCTGTCTCACACATTCTCTTTGTGTGAGTCTCTCTCTGTCTCTTCCCTGTCTTCCTGCTCTGCTAGTCTCTTCTGTCTCTGTCTGTTGGTCTGTCTGTCATACATATTCTCTTTGTGTGAGTCTCTCTCTGTCTCCCTGTCTTCCTGCTCTGCTAGTCTCTTTCTTCCTCTGTTTGTCAGTCTGTCTGTCATACACATTTCTTTTGTGCTCTCTGTCTCCCTGTCTTTTTTTTCTGCTGTCTCTTCTTGTCTGTCTGTCGTCTGTCTGTCACCATTTCTTTGTGTGTGCTCTCTGTCTCTGTCTTGTCTTCTTGTTCTGCTTGTCTCTGTCTTTCTCTGTCAGTCTGTCTGTCGCACATATTCTCTATGTGTGTCTCTCTGTCTGTATGTCTTCTTTCTCTTTTCCATTGATTTCTCCAACACATTCAAATTTACTAATAAAAAAGTCATCTTTAGAACAGGCCACAAAGGGACATATAATGTGGATTAATTGTGTTCACAATGCTTTATTAACGGAAGTAGGGATAATGTGATGATGTAAATAGGGATGACAGGATGATGCTATGGAGTTCGATTCCATATTGAGACTGTGTAGACTTAGCAGTATTTTAACGCTTACTTTCATAATATGTCCTGACATCAACCAGGCTTGAGAGATACAGACACATGTAGTGGTGGCTGGGAAATGTAAGCAACACCCTGAACGATTCACCTGTAAAGCAGATGAAATTTGTTTGTGTGGTCTGAATCTTGTAATGAGCCCAAAGCGCTCAATTCTGGATATAGGATACTGTCAGGGCTGACAATTCCCACATTGCTATTTTTTTCGACTGAAGAGGATTCAAACTCATCACCTCTCAGTCTGTAGTCCGCTGCACCAATCAGTTTGTCATGTTGACTGATCCCTCGATTTTTTTTTGTTCTGCATATTTTGAGAGGTGTATTCCACATATCTATGCAGCTAACCTGGTGCATATGTACTTATTGCTTCGTTTGTTTGTTTGGTTTGTTTGGTTTGTTTGTTTGTTTGTTCCTTTTTTGTTTGTTTGGTTTGTTTGTTTGATTTTTTTGTCTGTTACTCTCACTATTGACATGAATTTTTGTCGCTTAGAAATACATTCTCTTTGCATGCAACACTGCCATTTGGGAGGGATGAAAAGGATAAGAGATAAGACTTCATCCAGACAAAAACGATTTTAGATTCCATATATGGAGATAAAAGAGAGAGAGAGAGAGAGAGAGAGAGAGAGAGAGAAATAGGGAGAGGGAGACAGAGAGAGACAGAGAGAGACAGAGAGTGAGAGAGAGACACAGAGAGAGAGAGAGAGAAATAGAGAGAGAGAGACAGAGAGAGAGAGAGAGAGAGAGAAATAGAGAGAGAGAGAGAGAGGCTAGAAAGGGAAATCAATGAGGGAAACACACAAAAAACAGATGGGGGGAAAAAAAAGAGAAGGTTTGGAAGAGAGCGTAAGACCCTTGCAAGTAATAATAATAATAATAATAATAATAAAAAAAAAATCCACGAACTAGGTCAGGATATTCTGTCATCCGTCTCCGATCTTATTACCTCACGTCCACTTCTGATGGAATGAGTGTGACGGGGGGTTTCCATAAGACAAATACCAGTCCAACACACATAAGGCAGGTCTGGTTTCAGTTTCAGTTTCAGTTTCTCAAGATGACGTCTCCGCGCTCGGAACGAATTCCACGTGCACTAATGAACGTCATAGGTGCCATGTGTATGGTGATCATGACACAAGCCTTAAGCCTGCACATAAATCCATGAGCTGGTTAGGTTCTGAGACCCTACCTAGACTATGTTTTACCTAATCTATATTCGATACTGGCATTTTTATCAGCCTATCATTGGAATAATTTTGGTTACACGTAAATGGTATGTGTATCTGTGTATCTTACCTTTAAAAAAGGAACATATATATATATAAAGTAAATAAATAGATAATTAAAGGTCTAGCACCTCAAGAAGATGTGGTAGTGCTTCGTCAGGAAGATGCGGTATTACTTCGTCCGTATAATGTGGGATGTGGTACTGCATCGTTTGGAAAAGGTGATATTGCTTTCTCAGTAAGAAGTGGCATTGCTTTGTCAGTCAGATAATAATAATAATAATAATGGGTACTTTTTGAGCACACTATCCAGACAAACTGCTCAAGGTGCTTCACAAATCGATGCTAGATCTATACACAATTGTAGCACATTACGTGGACATAGACATGGCATTGTAGACAAAAAGAAACATGACATGAGCAATAACATACAAAATAGTATTGCATTACAAAATCGACACAAACACTCTAGTCATTAGACAACAGGGGGTAGCAAACCGATACAAAATACCGTGTTTAACATGCGCACATACGTCAGCATCCTATACACACAAGCACATAAAATACATTCCCACTTACTTACACACATTCTAAGTACGGTCACTAACAGACTAAGCAATGTCCAAGTTTTCCACTCACACAATATACACGCACGTGCACACAGCTACATTTATCCCCCCTCCTCCCCCCCACATACACACTGACATGCATGCACACACTCGCTTATGCACATGTGATAGTGACTCACAGACATGTCTTCTGTTAAGTCGTATCCGAGCTCTTCGAGAAGAGATGTGACTTTAGACCAGATTTGAAAGAGACGAGGGAGTCAGAGTGACGAAGGCTGCCAGGGAGTTTGTTCCATATTTTGGGACCTTGGAAAGAGAAGGACCTTTCACCATAAGTCTTAGTTCTTGCAGATGGTATCGTGAGAAGTCGAGTGTCAGAAGAGGAACGCAGTTGGCGGGATGGAGTATACACTGGGAGTAGTTCAGAAAGATATTCTGGGCCAGAACCACAAACAGCAGAAAAGGTCAAAGTAGATACTTTGTACGATATACGATCAGGATGTGGTATTGCTTTGTCAGCAAGATGTGGTATTGTTTCGTCAGTAAGATTTGGTATTGCTTCGTCAGTAAGATGTGGTATTGCTTCGTCAGTAAGATTTGGCATGTATGTGGTATTGCTTCGTCAGTAATATGTGGTATTGCTTCGTCAGGAAGATGTGGTATTGCTTCGTCAGGGAAATGTGGTATTGCTTCGTGAGGAAGATGTGATATTGTTTTGTCAGTAATATGTGGTATTGCTTCGTCAGAAAGATGTGGTATTCCTTCGTCAGGAAGATGTGGTATTGCTTCGTCAGGAAAATGTGGTAATGCTTCGTGAGGAAGATGTGATATTGTTTTGTCAGTAATATGTGGTATTGCTTCGTCAGAAAGATGTGGTATTCCTTCGTCAGGAAGATGTGGTATTGCTTCGTCAGTAAGACGTGGAATTACTTCGTCAGGAAGATGTGGTATTGCTTCGTCACAGTCAAGCAGCACATCGACCTAAAGATGGGGGAATACATGATCAGTTGTCAGATCAGTATCCCTAAACAGAATCAGCGTCTGACGGTTTTTTGTGATTTCTTTTTAACTCCTTTCCTCAATGCCTCACAATGGATTTGTCCTGATTTTACCAGACTGTCATTCTTTCTTTTCGGGAGATATTGGAACTGGGTGTAAAGAGTTGAGGTAACTTAACTTTGTTTCTGTGTGCGTATTCTGTCTGTTCCCCTGTTCCCCCTCCCCCATTTCAAGACCTTGCCAGCGCATAGGGTTTTTGCGCAAGCTTAGGAAGTCTGTCAAATAATTGCCGGCAGATTTGGGTGGAGCGCATATGGATGAAGTTTTCCGAGTGCAGCGAATCCCTCTTGAATAAACCCCAAACTCCACACTGTGTCTGTGTCTGTGTCTGTGATGGTGTCTGTGTGTCTGTCTGCAGTTTGTTGTTGCTGTTGTTGTTGTTGTTGTTTATTTCTCTTTCTCTGCCTGTTTGTCCCTCTGTCTGTCCTTCCCCTATCTTTTCATCATTTCGTCTCTGTCTTCTGTTTGCTTCTTTCATTTATTTTATCATACTTCTCACAGAATATATTTTATTCTGTTTCTTATTTTGTTTCTGTGAGTGTACAAAACATGCTCTAACCATCAACAGAATTCATCTAATATTGATGGAGTCATTGTTGTTGTTCTGCTATTTCAGTTCTAAAACTTTGTGGCAGAGAAATGCAATCCATTCACATATAGGACCGTGATTCAGGATGAAAGACATGGATGAAGACTACGACAACCTAAAGAAAACTTCAGAGTCCATAAGTATAAACATATGGGAGATATGAAGAGAGAGAGAGAGAGAGAGAGAGAGAGAGAGAGAGAGAGAGAGAGAGAGAGCAAGAGAGAGAGAGACGCACACAAAGAGAAACAGAGACAGAGACAGAGCCAGAGCTAGAGCTAGATAGATAGATATATAGATAGATAGACAGACAGATATATATATAGATAGATAGATAGATAGATAGACAGATAGATAGATAGATAGATAGATAGATAGACAGATATATATATATATATATAGAGAGAGAGAGATGGAGAGAGAGAGAGAGAGAGAGAAGAGGGAGAGCGAGAGAGAGAGAGAGAGAGAGAGAGAGAGAGAGAGAGAGAGAGAGAGAGAGAGAAGTAAATATGAAAAACACAGAAAAAGTGCAGAAAAAGGGGCGAGGAGATAACACAACTCTTGCAAATGCACAAACACACACACACACACACACACACACACACACACACACACACACACACACACACACACACACACACACACACACACACACAACACACACAACACACGCACACAACACAACACAACACAACACAACACAAAACTGCATGCATATCAAATTACTCTGGTATCTTTCTCCACTGTTATTGCTTCAAGCCCTTTTCCAAATTGAAAACGAAATCTGACAGGCTTCCTCAGAGACAAACCCAGTCCAATACACCTAAGGCACATGAAGAAAGACGTAGCATTGCTTCGTCACAGTCAAGTAGCACGTCCGTCCCTTATAAGACAGGGAAAAGAGAGAAACAGCTTGTCAGAGCTGTGTTCCTAAACTGAATCAGCGTGTGTTGGTGGTTGTGATGAGTTTCTTGCAGCTTTCCGCAATGCTCCACAAGGGATGTGTCTTGATTGTACCAGACTGACATTTTCCTCTGGGCAAATTCGGTTTAGGGGGAAGAAGATAAAGAAATGTAACGTTATTATCGTTTTGTTTTTCTGGTTTGTGTTCCATCTCTCTCTCTCTTCCTCTCTCTCTCTGTCTGTCTGTCTGTCTCTGTCTGTCTTTTTTCCTTCTCTGTCTGTCTCTGTCTCTCTCGCTCGCTCCCTCTCTGTCTCTCTGTCTCTCTGTCTCTCTCTCAGTCTGCCTTTCTCTTTTCCTCTCTTTCTCTCTCCATCTCTGTCTGTCTCTGTCCGTCTCTCTGTGTCTGTCTCTCTCTGCCTCACTCTCTCTCGTGTGTCTTTCTGTCTGTCTGTCAATGTCTTTGTCTGTCTCTGTCCGTTTCTCTCTATCTCTCTGTCTCGGGTCTGTCTGTCTGTCTGTCTCTGTCTTTCTTCTGTCTCTTTTCCTCTTCTCTCTCCATCTCTGTCTGTCTCTGTCCGTCTCTCTGTCTCTGTCTGTTTTGTCTGTCTCTCTTTCTTCTGTCTGTCTGCTGTCTGTCTCTGTCTCTCTGTGTCTATCTCTGTCTTTGTCAGTCTCTGTCCGTCTCTTCTATCTCTCTGTCTCTCTGTCTGTGTGTCTCTCTGTCTGTCTATCTGTCTGTCTGCCTATCTGAATGTCTGTCTGCTTGTCTATCTGTCTGTCTGTCTGTCTGCTCTCTCTCTCTCTGTAGTTGATCTGGCAATAAATGGCTGTTTGAACAAGTATATGTGCGTGCATGTGTGTGTGTGTGTGTGTGTGTGTGTGTGTGTGTGTGTGTGTGTGTGTGTGTGTGTATGCGTGCATGTGTGTATGTATGCCCTCCATCCCTATGTGTCTGTTGATTTTTGTGTCTGTATGTTTGTCTGTTACCTGTCTCTATCCTTGTCTCTGTCTCTGTGTATCTATCTGTTTCACTCTGTCTCCCTCTCCGTTTTTCTCTCTCCCTCCCTCTCTCTCTCTTCCTCTCTCCTCTCTCTCTCTTTCCCTCTCTCTCTCTCTCTCTCTCTCTCTCCTCTCTCTCTCTCTCTCTCTCTGCGCGTGCGTGCGTGTGTGTGTGCGTGTGCTCAGGAAATTAACGATATATGAAAAGATTCTAAATCAATTTACCCCAGGCTGTGGAAGTTTGTGCATTGGTATCTTTGAGACAACTCCAATATTTGTTTCATTGACAATGGGGTGCAGGTCAAATAATAGAATGGTTAATCCTTCAAATAAAACGCTTAGATACACAGACATAAGCACGTCGCCGTCCCATGCTGATATCTAGATACCCTGTCATCTCAGCTGCTCATTCTTCGATGAAATCTTTACGTGTAATTTTTGTTGTTGATAATACGCTTAGGTTGCATGTAAAAGTAGTTTTTGTACTGTTTTTTTTTTTCTTCTTCGTTTGAACAGTCAGAAAAGTCTACGTATCGTATTTCATCTAAACCTTGGTGATTTGATTTCTTTGCTGTTTATTGTGCATGTGTGTTCCGGTCAGAGGCTAGTAGATCGAACATTTTTTTAGTTTAACGTGGTTGTCGTTTTTGACATGGTGTTAGCCCTGATATAGCTGTAGTAGGCGGCCTGGGTTATAAGCAATATGAACTGAACTAAAAGTCTTGTTTTGTTAATCGAACGCCCGATTTTTATTATCCGTCTACGCGTGTCTTGTCTCTTTTTATTTTTTTATATTTCATAAATGTTTATTTTAGATCATATCCCGTTATATACTGGTTTAAAAATAAGAGAGGCGATATTAAGGTCTGCATCCAAGGAAATGAAATGAAATGAAATGTCAGATAGAAAAATGGCAGGCGAAGTCTGAACCATTATGCCACTCAGAGAGAAGAGTTGAAGAATGATTCAGATGTTCGCCTGCCAATAACTAAACTCGAGGTTCCAG
>JAPXFY010000017.1:43871556-43876556 GCA_030674185.1 Monoplex corrugatus
GCGCAAATTTCAAAGCGAGTACCGTGAGAACGATTATTTTACAGTTTCTCAGGACCTGGCCAGCTCATGGGTTTATGTGCAGGCTTAAGGCTTGTGCCATGATCACCATACACGTGGCACCTGTGACGATAGTGCATATGGATTTCGTTCCGAGCACGGAGACGTCGTCTTGAGAAACTGAAACTGAAACTTTACTGTGCTGCAGGAAAGAAGGAACAGGTTTGCTGTGCCCGGTTTTACACCTGCAGGAAGGAAGGGTAAGAATCCTGCAGCACGGAAACCCAGTCTCCACGGATGAAAGAGTTAATAATCTATAATAAATGAATGTGGATTGAACCCAACTGAATGGACTTGAATCGTCCCTTATGAACCAGCCGCCGTGGTAAAGGTGGTTAACGCAACGGACTACCGACTGGAAGGTTGTGGGTTCCATCTCCCCCATCAGTCCTTTTCAAAAATATATCATTGTGGGATTTTTTCGGCTCTAACCGGCTCCTACCCAGAGTTGGCGTGCTATGGGCTCATTTGGGAAGACTGGGACCACACAGTCGAGTCTCATCCACTTCACTGATGCGTCATTGAGGGTGTTACTCAACTCTTCTGACCAGCACCGCAGGTGTCTGTATCTCTCGGGCCTGGTTGACGCCAGGATATTTCATGATAGTAAGCGTACAGTACAGCCCTGTCACGAGGTCTCGATCCTAGAAGGAATTCCACAGCATCATGATTATCATCCTCATTGACATCACCATCATCGCAATGTAAAAATAAAGAAAAAAAAGAAAAAAAAAACCCACCCTGTGCCAACGTCTATGGCCATTAAGGTGGTGCAAGAAAATGGGACGAAAAAAGGTGACAACAAAGGTAACTTCCTGAGTGCGATGATCCTTACATATTAAAAAAAATCGTCCCTGATGTAATACTATTTCCGTGAGTATTTCAGTTTCAGTTTCTCAAAGTGTTGTCTCAGCTGTTTCTGGAAGACTTCCACCAAATTTTGTCAGAACTGTAGGCAGCTGAGAAGTCGCGAAAGACTCTCGATTAGTCGCGAAGATTTTGGTTGACAAGGCAGCAAGGAGGTCACGCAGGCTGTTGTCCTTGTTTCTGCTCAAGGTTTATGATGCGTCTCTCAGGACCTGGCCAACTCATGGGTTTATATGCAGGCTCTAGGCGTGTGCCATGATCACGTACACATGGCCACCTGTGACTTTATGTATATGGAATTCGTTCCAAGCGCGGAGACGTCGTCTTGAGAAACTGAGACTGAGACTGGTGCCTCTGAAAAGACGCAGTGACCTTAAGAAACACAAGACAAAAACTGGATTCTTTGTAAAGTTTTCAAACAGAAAGGGAAACTATTTTCAATGGCTTGACCATATTATGTTCTATCTTTTGCAGGTACTGTGACACTGGACTTCAATCGTCAGCATTTGGAGAATCAAGTGTTCTAGGTGAGTGTTGTCATAATTTGTCCTTCATTCTTTGTTCACTGAATTAGCGTATGCCATGTGTGTGTGTGTGTGCGTGTGTGTGTGTGTGTGGTGTGTGTGTGTGTGTGTGTGTGTATATATATTGTGTGTGTGGTGTCATGTATAGATTCTCTCTCTCTCTCTTCTCTCTCTCTCTCTCTCTCTCTCTTTCTGTCTTCTCTCTCTTTCTGTCTCTGTCTCTCTGTCTCGTCTCTCTCTCTCTGCTGCCTGTTTGTTCTGTCTGTCTGTCTGACTCTCTCTGTGTCTGTCTGTCTGTCTGATCTGTGTGTGTTGTATGTGTGTGTGTGTGTGTGTGTGTGTGTGTGTGGTGTGTGTGTGTGTGTGTGTGTGTGTGTGTGTGTGTGTGTGTGTGTGTGCCTAAATCAGATCGTCACACGCTGAATTAATGCGTATGTGTGTGCGTGCATGTGTTTGTTTGTGAGTGAGTTTGTGTGTGCGCGTTTGTATTGTGTGTGTATGTGCACGTACACGTGCATGTGTGTGTGAGCGTGTGTGGAGAGAGGAGAGAATAAAGAGAGAAAGAGAGAGTGAGTGAGAGAAGACAGACAGACAGACCAGATGGACAGACAGACAGACAGAGTAGACAGACAGAGACAGAGTAAGAGAGACAATTTGTAATGTGTGAGCGTGCGTGAGTGTGTATGTATGTGTATGTATGTATGTATGTTCATGTATGCGATGTAGTATTTTTATATATGATATGTATGATGTATATATAATATATTATATATGTATATTATATGTATATATTGTATGCATGTTATTGTATGTATGTATGTAGTTGTATGTATGTTGTATGTTGTATGTTGCTGTATGTTGTTGTTGTTGTGTGTGTATGTGGTGTAAGTGCATGGTGCGTGGTTGTGTGTGTGTGTGTGTGTGTGGTGGTGGCGTGGTGTGATGCGTGTGTGTGTGAATGAAAATGCATCAGCAAGCATTTTCATCTATGTATGGGCGGCCCTTTTAAACTAAGCCTTCAGTATGCTCCCGGCATCACATTGCAAATTCTTTAGACTTGCAAGGATAACGGTGAACTTGGTTTTTAACTAACTCTTATTTTTTTTACTTTAAACTTGAGTGTCGTTTTTAACGTTGCGTTAGCCCTGATGTGGTTCTAGTAGTCGGCTGGGCTATAAGCAATCTGAACCTGAACCAGATCGGAAACCAAAGGCGTGTGTGTATGTGTGTGTTTGTGTGTGTATTTTGTGTGTGTGTGTGTGTGTGTGTGTGTGTGTGTGTGTGTGTGTGTGTGTGTGTGTGTGTGTTTGAGTGTGTTTGAGTGTGTATTTGTGTTTGTGTGTGTGTTTGAGTGTGTTTGAGTGTGTATTTGTGTGTGTGTGTGTGTGCGTGTATGCATGTTTTGTGTGTGTGTGTGTGTATGTGTGTGTGTGCTTATGTGTGTTTGTGTGTGTGCTTATGTGTGTGTGTTTGTGTTTGTGTGTATGTGCGTGTATTTGTGTTTGTGTTTAACGTGGTGTGTGTGTGTGCTTGTGTGTGTGTGTGCATGTGTGTTTGTGCGCGTGTATGTTTGTTTTGTGTGTGTGTGTGTGTTTGTGTGAATGTACGCCCACAAATGCATGTATGTGCGTGGGAGAGAGACAGACACAGAGAAAGAGAGAGATGGCGGGGGAAGGGGGGGGGGAGATAAAGGAGATACATCATTATTTTCCAACAATAAAAATATTAGCACATAGACCAATTGAAAATCTGCCGTCCCCAAAAATTCGATATTAAAACAGAATATAGGACACTGTAAAAAAAAACTTAACGTTTCAGAATAATGGACCAAAAACAACAACAAACAAACACATAAAGAATAAACAATAATAAAATAACAGCAAACAAAGCAAAAACGGACCAACTAAACAAGACCAATTGACGAGAACATTTCTTCATGAATACATACGTAAATGTGTGTGCATATATTCGAATGTTTGCTTACATATGTGGTTTCTTTTTCTGTGAGTGAGTGAGTGAGTGAGTGAGTGAGTAAATAATTGAGTGAGTGAGTGAGTGAGCGAGTGAGCGAGTGTGTGTGTATGTGTGCGCGCGCGTGTGTGTGTGTGTGTGTGTGTGTGTGTGTGTGTGTGTGTGTGTGTGTGTATGTGTGTGTGTGTGTGTGTGTGTGTGTGTGTGAGAGAGAGAGAGAGAGAGAGAGAGAGAGAGAGAGAGAAGAGAGAAAATTGTTTTAGTCTGTTAGGAACAATATCAAACGTTCAACATATAACGATAGGGTTTTTAATTCAGCCATTTGACGAGAAGTGTAGGGTTAGAAAAATAGTTGTAAATAGAAAGGCTCATTATTGATGGAAAAGATCTAAGAATAATCAGAAATATATTTGGGGGAACAAACAGCAGCAATGAGAACAATAAACGATATGAGCTTTTTCCAAAATATCGAAAGAGGGGTCAGGCAGGGTTGTGTTCTATCACTGGATTTGTTTTGAGTTTACAGCGGAACCATCATGATGAACCTAGAAGAATGCCCTGGGATAAAGGTTGGAGGAAGAATGATAAACAACATTCGTTACGCAGATGACACCGTGCTAATTGCAGAAAATGAAAAAGACCTACAAAACCTTGTGGATATAATAGAAATAGAAAGGAAAAATAAAGGGTTGGAGCTAAATGGCAAGAAGACTGAAGTCATGGTAATCAGTAAGAAACAAGAAATTCCCACATGCAAAATAGCAAATGGCACAATTCTGAGACAGGTTGATATGTTTAAATATCTGTAAACGGTCTTCTCACCAGACGGCAGATGCACATCAGAAATAGCCAGCAGAATCGGCCAAGTCAAAACAGCATTCACGAAGATGAAAAGCGTTCTTACCAACAAATGCCTATTAATTAACATCAGGAAAAGAGTTCTTGAATATTGTTAGAACAGATACTGCTGTACGGTTTTGAGGCGTGGACAGTCAACACACACAGTCAGAACGAAATTGAGGCAGTTGAAATGTGGTTTCTAAGACGAAGGTTGAGAGTTCCATGAAAAAACAAAACAAAACAAACAAACAAACAAACAAACAAAAACAAACAAAAACAAACAAACAAAAACGAGACGGTCTTGAGGGAGGCAGACACAAGAAGGTCATTGATAAAGATTAGGAAAAGTCAAGCAACATTTATAGGCCATTTTATGAGGAAAGGGGAATTAGAGCACCTGGTCACAGACAGAGAGGGAGGGAAATTTACTTGTGGCGACAAGGAATAGATTCACATGGAGGGCCATGATCGTCAACGCCATGCGGCAGGGCACATGATGACGATGATGATGAGTCCTTGTGTTGAAGATGCCCAGTTTGTCTGACGAGATAGAGATGAAGAGACAGAGAGACAGAGAGACTGAGAGACAGAGAGACAAACATTAGGCAGAGAGACAGATATAAAAAGAGAGCGAAACGTACAGAGGAGGAAGAGAAAATGTTGGTGGGTCTGCGCACATGTGTTCATCTGTGTGTGTGTGTGTGTGTTTGTGTGTGTGTGTGTGTGTGTGTGTGTGTGTGG
>JAPXFY010000017.1:43886556-43891556 GCA_030674185.1 Monoplex corrugatus
TCACCTGTGCAAATATTAATTGGTTGAACATATGGTATTACTTGGTGCTGACTAAAATATCTTACAGATCTGGTATGTGATTTAATTATCTTATTGGGAAAATTTATACATTTATTGAAATGTAAGTTTGACAAGATTGTACCAAACGTAATTTTTTTTTTTTAAAGATATCTTGTTATAAAATATCACATAGAAGAATGGAATGCAAAACTAACGTTGAATCTGCATACATTTTAAAAAGAAATTGCTGCCATATTTACAATTAATAACAACTGAGGCTTGATTCTGTCTTACCAAATTATACTACAAATGTTGTCAATGTATGTGACGGAATGTGATAGTGAGTCTGATTCTTAAACAACTTATTTGAGTATGCTGACAAATGATGATGTTGCTCTTGTTATACTACTGTTGTTGTTGTTGTAGTTGTTATTGTTGCTGTTGTCGTCTTTATCGTTGTCGTTGCTGTTGCTGTTGTAGCCATTGATGTAATGTTTTTCATATATATATATTCATATATGAATATTTTGCATGATTTTGAAATTGTTATGACATGATTACAGTTATGCTTTGCTCTTTTGTCTTGCATATGTTTGTATTACTTGTTCAAAATGAATAAAAAAAAATGAATAAAAAGAAGTTTGAAGAGCACACACATACAGTACACACACACACACACACACACACACACACACACACACACACCACCACACACACACACACACACACACCACACACACACACACACACACACACTACACACACACACACACACACACACACACTTTCAAAGGTTAACAGAAATACGCGGAGAACACTCCAAATGTCACGTGAAAAATCCATTGTGACAAAAATACCAAACCAATACAAAACCTGTACATACAGGACTAAACCTTTTACTCCTGGATACAGTATACACCTTATCTTATCGCTCCATAAATAGAATCTCAATTCCCTTTTATTGAAGACTCGTAAATGCCAGATGCTACCTTTTTCTGATTATGTAGTCCACAATGGTTAAACTGACTAGATGAAGAAAAGTATAGTTGTATGATTTTTTTTTGTACATGATAGTTTTATACATGAATTTGTCATATCCGATTCAGGCCGTTCTCTTTGCAGCAGAGCTCCCGGCCGCAGTAAACTGCCAACTATTTTTTTTCTCTATGCATATATTCATTTTTACCTATGAAAGTGAATTTTTAGAGAATTTCGCCAGGGATAACAATTCCTTTGTTGCCATGGGATATCTAACGTGCACAAAGTGTATGCTGCACACAGCTCCTCGTTTTATCAAATTCATCCGATAGGACTAAATGTCCAATGTATAAAGGTAAAACCCCGCCAGGTGAAAGATAAGACCAGGTCTTATTGTCGTTGCCATTAATGACGTGTTCTCTCTATCTCTTCAAAAGCTGTAATGATCATTTAAAACAAAATAGATTTTTTTTTTTTTTTTTTTGAACAACCACAAATAACCAATTACTCCTCGTTTTCGTTTCACTTTTGTGATCGTTGAGATGAAGAAATATAGCGTCGTTTTTCACGGATCTCGCTCGCTATCATCGTCATCATCATCAGTGGATTTCCCTTGCTGTTGGAAGTGTAGGACTTTTTTTTTGGGGGGGGGGGGGAGGTTCATCGTACTCATGCAGGTTACCTTTGTGCTCACCTTTTTTTTTCTGTCCCATTTTCTACGCCATCTTCATGGCCGCATAAGCTGGCACGTTTTACAATGCGATGATGATGACCACGACGATGAGGAGGAGATCATGGTGCTGTGGAGTTCCACCTGGGATCGAGACAGCGTGACAGGGCTGTACTCTAACGCTTACTGTTGTAATAATATCCTGGTGTCAACCAGGCCCAGGAGATACAGACACTACCTGCGGTGCACTCTGGTGCAGCAGAGATGTTAGATGGCATGACACCCTCTATATGTACCGGATCCAGTAGAATAATCCGTAGAATTTGGATTGAGACTCGATGGACTGTGTGGTCCCAGTCTTCCCAATGATCCCATGGCATGCCCAACTCTGGGTAGGAGCCAGTTAGAGCCGAAAATTCCGCAATGATATACTTTTGATGGGACTGATGGGGACTGGAACCCACAACCTTCCAGTCGGTAATCCGTTGTGTTAACCACTACACCACAGCGACTGGTTGGAGAAAACTCCTTGTTATACCAGGGAAAATTATTTTTGAATTTAGTGCTTGATACGAAATGGACGCAGGCTCTTTTTTTGCACCATGGAAATGCTTTGTTATCAGTGCCAGACATGGACACTTAACCAAAGACAAAAAGTCAAAATAACACCTTGAAAGATAACGAGTCTCAGAATGGCAGTGAATGTCACACGTCGAGACAAGATCAGAAATGAAGTCATTAGAGGCACTGTGGGGACTGTGCCATGTCTAGAATATGTAGAAAAACAGAGGCTGAAATGGTTGGGTCACCTCATGAGGGTTCCAAGCGAACAGTCAGCATACAAAGCTTATAACATGAAAAGGCATGGATTCCAAGGAAGGGGTTGTCCTAGGAAAAGATGGATAGAAGGTGTGAAAGAAACAACTGAAAGAATCAATGTAACTATGGCAGACACTACCCATCTGGCCCACGTCCGAAAATTGTATCTCCCTTCGACGCTTAACGACAAAAAGAGGATGCAAAAAGCAAAGTAAGTGAGTGGAAACATGAGCGTTCCGCTACTCGCTGCATTTAAATGTCAAGTCGATTACTCAAGTATGTATTTCTGTTTTTTGTTTTGTTTTTGTGGATGGCATTGGTGAGTTAAGGATATGTGATCTAAATTAAACTCTCCTAGTTTTCATTTTTGATTTGGGAAGGACAAATCAATGTCCAGCGGTGTTCTCTTAAATATGTGTGTGTGTGTGTGTGTATGTGTGTGTGTGTGTGTGTGTGTGTGTGTGTGTGGTGTGTGTGTGTGTGTGTGTGTGTGTGTGTGTGTGTGTGTGGTGTGTTTCTGTGTGTTTGGTTTGTGTGTGTGTGTGTGATGTGTGTGTGTGTGTGTGTTTCTGTGTGTTTGGTTTGTGTGTGTGTGTGTGTGTGTGTGTGTGTGTGTGTGTGTGTGTGTGTGTGTGTGTGGAGATGAGGAGTGAGAGTGATGAGAGAGAGAGAGAGAGTTTGCATTGGTGAATTAAGGATATGTGATGTAAATTAAACTGTCCTAGTTTTCATTTTTTGCTTGGTAAGGACAAATCAATTTACAGCAGTGTTACTCTTAAATGCACGTGTATGCGTGTGTGTGGAGTGTGTGTGTGTGTGGTGTGAGTGTGTGTGTGTGTGAATGAGTGAATGAGTGAGTAAGTGGGTGAGACAGACAGACACACAGACAGACAGAGAAGTAAAATAGGGACTCTAATCTACGACCTTCCAATGAGTAGTCCCTTGCGCTAACCACTTGGCTACTACATAGATTTGGTAGTTACTGAACGTTTCTTTTTAAACCAGTCCTGATTTTATACATCTGTACTGCGTTGAATAAACTTCTATTCTCTTGTTGTTCTTGGGGAGACCACCTTACATACTTAGCCACAACTGTGTAATGGTCAGTTGAGTAATTAACTCGTCAGTGCATATAAACGTAACATCTTCATCTGGTCTAGAATAGTCCAGAACTCTGTTTCCACCAGGCAAAGATCAATTGAAACATGTAAGATTTGCCTGCCTTCAGCAATCTCTCTTCAATTTCAATTTCAATTTCTCAAGATGACGTCTCCGGCTCGGAATGAATTCCACATGCACTAACTTCAGAGGTGCCATGAGATGGAGAAGATCCAGAATGATCACGGCACATAAACCATGAGCTGGCTAGGTCCTGAGGTCCTACCTAGATAGTTCCATAACCTTGGGTCGTAGGGGATTGAGGTGGCAGAGACTTCAACTTTTCCCGGGGCCAACACCCTGAGGGCGGCGCCCATCCCCTGCCCTTCGCTTCCATGTCATATTCATTTTTCACATTTTTTCTTACCAGGACTTCAGAAGGGCAAGAAGGCTAATTGGTCTTCAAGGGGTGGGAACTGGGAAATCAACCTATCTCCAACGTTTTATACCAAGGCAGCCGGGCAATGCCCAGCTCTTTACGATTTTCAACTGCCGTGGGATCTTAAGCATGCGCAGCCAGAAGGCACACGGGTCCGACTCGTTTTTCGTCCTCTTCAGAAGGACAAGAGGTACAGTTCCATTTTCCGGTCAAATTGAGCAGAAAAGTCGAGGCCTCTACAGGAGAGCGAACCCTGGAACCTCGAGTTTTAGTTATTGGCAGGCAAACGTCTGAACCATTCTGCCACTCTTCTCAGTCTATCTAAACACGTCTACTGGCCAGCCAGGGTCCTAACCGCCACATTGGTATAATTTGGTTAAATTACAAACCTAACTCAGTTCTCCAAATCAGTCTGGATCCAGTCTCGCTCGCGTTTAACTCGTTGCCAAGTGACCAGACAGCAAAGTAAACAAAATTTCTTTAAGCCGCAGGACGAAAAAATCAGGTATATTTCGTTCGTTCGAGTTTTCCTTTAAAGAAAATTAACCGCGGTCTTGCCCTTTTTTTTTCTTTTTTCTTTTTTTTTTCTTCAATAAATTGAATTATCAAGCGTTTCTGGACAGAAAATTAACCCACTCTATGTATTTATACACCAGAATACATTAATCCTCTGATGGGCCACATCAATTCACACTGTTGCATTTGATGAAGCAAATTGTCAACCCATTGCAAAAACGTCTCCTTTAATGCAAAAGGTATTACATAAAATCCAGATTTTGTTACTTCTCGGGTTTATTTTGACCTTGAAGAAGATTAAGCTAAAAGCAGTATTTATGCAATGAAAACAATAGCAGACAACAGTATAAGCAAATTATAAATATTTCCAGACGTTCCCAAGAAAGTGTTGTTTGCACATTTTTCTTGAACTAATGTTGATTTTAGGCATTTTTGTGACCTTGACCTTGGTGTCTTACCTTCTATATTAAGGCTTTCGCG
>JAPXFY010000017.1:43894056-43899056 GCA_030674185.1 Monoplex corrugatus
TATGGTTCTACCAGTTGACTTGGCTTTAAACAAAAACAACAATAACAATAACTCGCCTTCTGATCAGCCTGCATTAGTTTGTATGGATGTGAATCGTACCTGCACTGTACATGTCTGTGTGGTCTCCAACCTACCCACCCGTGAACAGGTACCTGACCTTCTTACAGGTTCTGGAAGGTAAAGTAGTGAAGAAGAAGTAATGGACGTTTTAGCCTCAAGAAAAGTTGAGGTCTCTACCACCTCACTCCCCTACGATCTCAGGATAATGGGGAAACCTCTACCTTTGCCTTTCACCCCATTTAGATCGTGGATCGCCTAACCTGTTTAGCGTTCAATTATTTGTACTATATGCTAAACGTGCAATTGTACCTAAGTGTTATTTATGGAAAGGTCATCACTCAATGATGTTGATATTTCATTTCTAAAAAAACAAACCATACAGTGAAATTTGCAAAGAAGCATCATAGGTCAGTAACAGTCTGAATTAATCCGAACGCATATGATTCCAGTTTTGGCCAATATGAATACCAGTGAGTGCTTATGATCACTTTGAATACTAAGGCGTTAAAATGTCTGTGATTTGAATGCAAAAGATTTAAAATGTCTGTAGTGTCTGTATATATGATATATATATACATTATATATATATATATATATATATATATATATATATATATATATATATGTGTGTGTGTGTGTGTGTGTGTGTATGTAGATGTGTAGTAGATAGTGGGGCTGAGTGTGTGCTGTCTTTCTTGAGTAGTGTATAATAGATTGTGTGTGTTTAGATCTAATTGCTAAGAGATAGTTAGATAGATAGTAGACTGATAATTGTTGAAGTTACCTTAGATAATAGATAATACATAATAGATAGATAGATAGATAGATAGATGGCACCAGCAGAGACCACTGAGCCTCATACAGCAACAACAAATCTCTTCCTTGAGTAAGAGATCATAAAACTCAGATTGTGGCCTGATGTTTAGATCCTATTGCTAAGGAGTATCAGGTTAGATCTCAGGTTGTACTGAAATTTTGTTTTCCCTTGAAGTTTTACCCTTACAGCATAATAGAATACAACACAATAACAGATTTTTTTTTAAAATGACATCGGATATCTTTGACGGTTTTCGTGAGTTTTTCGGTATCTTTTCATCCCTGTATATCTGCCTCTAGCTTCTATCCCAGCCACCAAGTATCAAACTCACACACACAAAAATGATAAAAGTGACTAAGAATGTATACTATAGATATCTTATCTTGTTTTAGGAGACAATAACGATAAAAAAATCAACATTCCATTACAAACCTTCTAAGGAAAGAGAGAATGTGTATATGACTCAATCATTTTCATGTTTTAAAGAGAATGAATCAAACAAACAGAAAGTGCACTTAAAACTCTTACACATAGCGGTGATTAACACAGACGGTCAGAAACAACAGTTTATGCAGCCTGCGTGATTCTCGTCCCTGGCTACTTGCCATTCTAAGCTTACTTCCCTTCCTAACTGGCGCCGTCTGGCGGTCTCAAAGGACAGATAATCGTCACCGACACATTGCCAACCTGACAATACGTACCGTCAGGGAAGATAACTCCTGAATAAGGTTGAAGTCTCGTGGGCATGCGATGTTCCGGAATGGCGGCGACAATTGCTATTTCCCGCCATTTTCAGAGCCGCAAGCGCAGAAGTACTCAGCACTGGTCGTTGATTCGGTACGGCAAGCTGTGTGTTCTATAGACAGTGATTTCCCTGGCTGCAACAATTCTTTCCTTCTTTCTTTCTTTCTTTCTTTCTTCGTGTTTTTATCTTCTTTTTCTCCCATGCCTTTCTCTCTCCTGCTTTTCTTCTTCTACTTTTTTTTCACCTCGTCGTCATTTTTGTCCTGTTTCTCTCTTGCTTTTTTTCTGCTTTTTTCACCTCATCCTCTGTCTTTTTGTCGTCCTTTTCTTTTAATCTTTTTTTTTTTTTTTTGCTGTGTCTATATCTCTCAGGTCTCGTTGTCACCAGTATATATCATGAGAGTAAGTGTGCAGTCCTGTCACGCAATTGCAACTGTAGACGGATTTAATTAGCATTATAATCATTATTCTCTTTGTCAGAAAATCATAATCATTTTAGCAAGTGAGAATTGTTCCGGATTCTCTCGTCCTCTACGCCCTTAACTCGTGGTGACCTCAGTTTTGAATCTTTCTAGTGATAGTCATTGTTTGCCTGTGTGAGTGTGTGCTTGTGTTGTGTCCATGGTGTGGGCGTGCGTGTGCGTGAGTGTGTTCGTGCGTGTGCTTGTCTGTGTGTGTATGTGTGCGTTGTGTATGTTAGAGTTGGATGGATGTGTTCACGCACGTGGGTGCGTTTGGTACGCGCGTATATAACATTTGTATGTGCCTTTCCATTTCAGGACAGCCAATATCAAGATGAAAATGAACAATGGGATTTATCAGACACAATGCTGACACTAACACGACGACAGTCATTCAATTTCAGATGGGCAGTGAGATGATAATATAAGTGTAATGTAGAGTTTCCCTGTCTCAAATTCTGGACGTCTGTAACTCAGGGTTTAACCCTCAACCAGCCGAGTTCTTGAATCCCTGTCCCCACTTTCCTGTGATTGGATGGTAGAACTCAAAATGGTCAACCATTCCTGGCTCTGTCTGTCATTTTCCTTTCCCTCTCCTTTCCCTGTAGGCCTGCTCTGTCTGTCTGTCTGTCTGTTTGTCTGTTCTGTCTGTCTGTCTCTGTCTCTGTCTCTGTCTCTCTCTCTCTCTCTTTCTTGGTGTTTTATGTAGTGTGTTTTTTGTGTGTGTGTGTGTGTGTGTGTGTGTGTGTGTGTGTTGTGTGTGTGTGTGTGTGTGTGTGAGATGTCTTAAAGTCTACATACACGCCTTTGGGGCGATGCCACAAGGAGAGCTGAACTCGAAATTTGTTTGGATGAATTAACGCAGTATTATTTATGTCTCTCTCTCTACCTCTCTCTCTCTCTCTCTTTATCTCTTTCTCTCATATGCAAAATGCATTTAGAAAAAATTCAAATCCCCACTTGGAAGAGAAATCAATAGAGACAGAGACAGACAGACAGACAGACAGACAGACAGACAAACAGAGAGAGAGAGAGAGAGAGAGAGAAAGACAGAGAGAGGGAGAGAGAGAAACACACACACACACACACACACACACACACACACACACACACACAACACACACACACACACACACACACACACACACACACACACACAAATAAAAAAAAATAACGGTCAAGTTAATGCAATTATCGCTTCGCCGATCACATCACACAATCAGAAATACATTTTCACGTACGTTTTTGTTTCCACTTTTCTTTCTCTTCTCCATATCCAGTTTCTTGTTCTTGTTCTTGTTGTTCTTTTTGTCTTCTTTTCTTCTTCTTCTTCTTTTTTTTTTTTTCTTCTTCTTCTTCTTTCTTCTTCTTCTTCTTCTTCTTCTTCTTCTTCTTCTTCTTCTTCTTCTTCTTCTTCTTCTTCTTCTTCTTTTTTTCTTCTTCTTCTTTCTCTCTCCTCCTCCTCCAACTCCTCCTCCTTCTTTTCTTTCTAGTTCTTCTTCATCTTCTTCTTTTTCTCTATATTTTCCCTTCTTCTTTTTAATCCTCTTCCTCACCTTCTTCTTTATTTTCTTCTTCTACTATACTCCCACTATACTACTACTACTACTACTACTGCTACTACTACTCTACTCTCTTCTTCTTCTTCTTTTCTTCTTCTTCTTCTTCTTCTTTTCTTCTTCTTTTCTTCTTCTTCTTCTTCTTCTTCTTCTTCTTCTTCTTCTTCTTCTTCTTCTTCTTCTTCTTCTTCTTCTTCTTCTTCTTCTTCTTCTTCTTCTTCTTCTTCTTCTTCTTCTTCTTCTTCTTCTTCTTCTTCTTCTTCTTCTTCTTCTTCTTCTTCTTCTTCTTCTTTTCTTCTTCTTCTTCTTCTTCTTCTTCTTCTTCTTCTTTCTTCTTCTTTCTTCTTCTTCTTCTTCTTCTCTTCTTCTTCTTCTCTTTTTTTTTTTCCTTCTTCTTCTTCTTCTTCTTCTTCTTCTTCTTCTTCTTCTTCTTCTTCTTCTTCTTCTTCTTCTTCTTCTTCTTCTTCTTCTCCTCCTCCTCTCCAACTCCTCCTCCTTCTTTTCTTTCTAGTTCTTCTTCATCTTCTTCTTTTTCTCTATATTTTCCCTTCTTCTTCTTAATCCTCTTCCTCACCTTCTTCTTTATTTTCTTTTTCTACTATACTACCACTATACTACTACTACTACTATACTACTACTGCTACTACTACTACTACTTCTTCTTCTTCTTCTTCTTCTTCTTCTTTTTCTTCTTCTTCTTTGTCGTCTTTGTCGTCTTCTTCTTTGTCGTCTTCTTCTTCTTCTTCTTCTTCTTCGTCTTCCCTTCCTCTTCTTCTTCGTCTTCCCCTTCCTCTTCTTCTTGCTTGTATTCCTCTTCCCTCCTTCACTCTTTTACCTCTCCCTCTTCTTTCTCTTTCTTCATCTTTTACACATCTTGCTGGTTTTGTTGTTGTTGTTGTTGTTGTTGTTCTCCACCATGTTCTTTTTTTCGTTCTGTCTTTTATTTCAAACTAAAAGAAACAACCCTTGGAAGTCACACACAAATGTGGCAAAAAAGATCATGTTGACAATTTATGGGTCACATTTGATGTAATACTGCATTGCGTTCTATCAATGACATAAGACATTATACTACTGATCGGTCATCAATCAGATGAAGTGATATTCCCACATTATCATTATCACATATGGTCTGAGCATGGCTGGTTTGACGGATCATGGTGATTATTTATCAATCTTCTTCTTCTTCACCACCAAAATACAAACTCTTCGTGACAGGCTTGACAGGACACCCTGTCAACCATGCCCACCTGACCCTTCCTTCTCTGGCACACCTCTTACTACTTTTACCCCAGTCTCACAAGAAGAAATTCTCAACACAATCAGATCCATGTCGTTCAAAACCTGCGAAATGGACCC
>JAPXFY010000017.1:43904056-43914056 GCA_030674185.1 Monoplex corrugatus
GCATCAGATGAAAATGTGGAGAGGTCGATAGATTTGAGATTGCGTCGAGTCACTGTGCGCATGGTACGGGAAGGAGGAGAAATGTCGAGAGAACAGAGAATTGCAGAGTGGTCAGATGGAAGGGCTGAAGTTAGACGGGTAGAAAGAACTAAGCAGTTGTCAGTAGCGGAATTGTGGTGATCACGAGAAATGATCCAGTCAAGAATATGACCTTTTTGATGGGTTGGTTCAGAAATGTGTTGAGTCATATTGTGATTGGACAGAGAGTTGATGATATGTCTTGTGTCATAACGGTGAGTGTTGTCATAGTGGACATTGATGTCACCTAGAATGATGAGATTTCCAGGTAAGAGGCAGTAGTGGTCAAGCAATTGGTCAAAGTCAGAGAGAAACGTGGATGTGGTGAGTTTTGTTGGCAGAGCTAGGTGGGGGTCGATAGACACAGGAGAAGGTGATGGGGTGAGGGGTGGATTGGAAGGATACTTCAACGTGCTCGAAAGAAGGATGGGAGAAAGGCAGAGACTGCGAGAAAGATAGGCGGGAATGGAGTGAGTCGTTGTAGAGGATACACACACATGCACACACACACAACACACACACACACACACACACACACACACCACACACACACACACACACACACACACACACACACACACACACACACACACACACACACACCACACACGCAGATTGATTTCATAGGCAACCATTGTCAGATCTTCTTGATTTCCATACCACTTTATATCATTAAATGAGATACCTCCCAAAAACACTTCATCTTCAGCCACAACAGTGTTGAGCGATCCAAAACAATTCATTCCATGTCTTCCAGATTTCCTTCGACATTTCTTGCTGAACGCAGGTGCCACCAGGTGTCCTATTGATCTTCTCGTGGTGCCCATGACGATTAGTGTTAGGGTGATTGACTTGTCCATCCTGAAGACGTGGTGCAGTCATCTGTACCTCTTAAAGACGACGTCTTTGACAAAATTCCTGATGCCTGATGATCAGTCTTCCTCTTCGGTGGAAACGGTTTGCTCTCAAATAAAGATCAAAATCCACCACAGACATTTTCCTTCAAATCCTCTTCGATGACTCTCAATCTTGTATATAGTTAGTGTAGGACATTTGATTTGTAAAATGTTTTACTGTAGTGTTGAATTGGACGATGGTTGACTTCCACAAGTTAGTAAGTTTGGTGATTGCCTGTGCTGCTATTCAAATTGTTGCAGAGGGTTTTTTCTCACTGTTACTGTGGGGAGATGTGGTGCTTCCCCAGGCTACAAGTACAAGTACAAGTACAAGAGTACAAGAGTTTGTTCAAGAGGGATTCACTGCACTCGGGAAACTCCATATGCGCTCCACCCAAATCCGCCAGCAGTTATCTGACATACTTTCCGCGCCTGCACAAACCCCTATGCACTGGCAAGGTCTTGAAACGCGGAAGGGGGATGAGGGACCTATGAAAACATTAAGCTGACACCACCAGAATGATGGAAACAAATGAGATAGGCAGCCAACAGGCCAGTTTTTAAATGTTGCGGGCTGGGATTGAATTCAAGATATCAGATCTTGAGTCCATGACTCTGCCAACTACCCGTGTAATCTGGGCTACAGAGAATTGAATATAGAAGGAAGTAGGAAGAAAGGGGAGAAATCAGCAATGACTCATTTCCAGGTCTATTACAGAGTTACATCCAAGTGTTGACAATGATGACGTAATGTTGAATCGGTTGACTGTGTGAATTGAACTGGTCATGGTTGATTGTTAGAGCATGATTGACGAAAATAGATGTGTTCTGCAGTAAAGAAGTATTCATCATTTGATCTTAAGCATACCCATAACTACATTGTTTATGTCCCCTGAAGCATTATTCCTATGTTGATTACAAAAGAGTATGGATTTACTATGCTTGGTTTTTGTGTTATTTTTCCCTTTCTATGATAACAAAAAGGAAAAGACGTTTATATTGTAGAAGATGAGAATATTTCAATAGCTTAACCATCTTGGTTTGATGAGAGAATCATATAACCCCCCCCCCCCCACCCCCCAAAAAGCGAAAACTTTCCACACAGAGGTTGTCACACTGACAATCAAAACGAACACATTCGCACAAACTGCTCGATTCTCTCCCCTGTTCGCTCTCCTTCTTAAGCTTACTTCCTTTCCTAAATGGCGTCATATGGCGGTCTCAAAGGGCAGATAATCATGGCCGACATTTTGCCAGACTGAGAATATGTGCCGTCATGGAAGATAACTCTCGAATAAGGATGGATTCTCGTGGAGATTGTGATGTTCCAGAACGCTAGTGACAATGGGTATTTTCTCCTCTTTTCCGCCCCCAAGCATGGAGATAGGTAAATAAAGACGTAAGGAAGGATTTCTTCTCCAGGAAGAGCAACACATATTCAGGTGGAAAAATTCCATCCTGAAAAGTGAAAGAATAAATAAAGGAAAGAGAACTGAATTCCATTGACAGACATGTGTAATATAATTCAGCAATGTCAAAGAACCCCGATCTCTTTCCAGAATGGTAAAATATACCTTCAGGAATGAAACTAAATTCTCATTTAAAATCGTGATGGTTCAGCGATAGATTCAAGCAAAAAAGTGTGATTAATTTCAGTTTTTAACCATTCTTGATGCTTTTCATGGAATATAGAAACTATTTTTTCCTGTGCATAAATAGCTGATACTGTGGAAAGAATTCAACATATTTATGTCATATGTCATTATAACATTTGAACTTGCTGCCATCAGAGAATTATAAACTTGAATCTGACAACTGGTCGCCGTGGTGTAGTGGCTAGCGCAATGAACTACCGCCTGGAAGGTTGTGGGTTCGAATTCCCATCAGTCCCTTCAAAAATCATTGTGGGATTTTTCGGCTCCAACCGGCTCCTACCAAGAGTTGGGCGTGCTGTGGGCTCATTGGGAAGACTGGGACCACACGGTCGAGTCTCACGGATGCGTCTTTGAGGGTATTGCTCAAACTTTCTAACCAGCACCACAGGTGTCTGAATCTCTCGGCCTGATTGACTCCAGGTTATATTATGATAGTAAGCGTAGAGTACAGCCCTGTCACGCAGTTTCAATCCTAGATGGAACTCCATACCATCATGGTTATCATCCTCATCAACATCATCATCATCGCATTGTAAAAACTGTTCCAGCTTCTGTGGCCGTTAAGGTAGCATAGAAAATGGGACGAAAAAAAAAAAAGGTGAGCACAAAGGTAACCTCCCTGAGAGCAATGATCCTGAAAAAAATAACTTGAATCTGACGCTGATGAATACAATGTTCCATAATTCATTTATAATCACAAATATCACACATCAGTAGTACATGTATATAAGATTACAAACATTGGATCGGTCTTGTCACCCTAAGTAACTGGTAGCTTTTTTACTTTTAAAGGAGAATAATAACATTACACATGTCCTTTCATATTTCTTCATTTCCTTTATCTTTTAGTTATGGGATATTCATTCATTCATTCATTCATCATTCATTCATCATTCATTCATCTTCATTCATTCATTCGTAATTTTTATGGCAAATGATGGTTCCCATATAAAGCATGTTATATCATCTTTTCCCTGTGCCCAGAATTTTTCTCTTGTCCCCACTATGTCGTCATTGGCTACAAGACTTCTGAATAGTCAGTATAATGCTTGACCGAGTACAGAAATTGTGTCGACACTCACTTCAGGTGTTATAGCCAGCCATTAGAGTCATCCATCGTAGGAGAAAGACTTGTCTATCACTACGCTGACATTACTTCTTCTTCTTCTTCTTCTTCTTCTTCTTCCTTTTGTTTTTGTTCTTGTTTTTGTTCTTCTTGTTTTTCTTCTTTTTCTTGTTCTTCTTGTTCTTCGTGTTCTTCTTGTTTTTGTTCTGTTCTTCTTCTTCTTCTTCTTCTTCTTCTTTTCTTCTTCTCTTCCCCCTCCTCCTCCTTTTAATTATCTTTTTCTTTTTCCTTCTTATTTTTCCTTACCACCATTCCGCCTCTTCCTCCTCCTTTTCCTCCTTCTTCCTCCTTCTTCATCCACTCCTCTTTTCCCCTTTCCTCTGTCTATTTTGTCACTACCAAATGAAAGAAACAACGCTTAGAAGTCATACGCGCGTGAGACTAGGACTGCGTTGATCATTTATCGATCAGATTTGGAGTAATACCGCGCTGGCTATCTGTTGATCATAAAAGACATTATGCAGTTGATTGGTCATCAGTCATGAAAAGTGTTCATTCCGGATGAACATGGTCACTGTTTGCTTGGACATATCTTGTTGATGATTGATGTCATACAGGATAATATGACACTAATTCCTTATCAAATATGATGTCTTATAATGTTGACAAATCATCACTCATTTAGAAAAGTTGAAAGACTTACTCCACATGTGGACTCAAGTATACAGCGAAAGTGAGGCACTGAAATATTGACAAATCTAGGTAAAAAAAAAGAAAATGAAAATCGTAAAATATTAACAAATCAAGGTACTAAAATATTAACAAATCTAGGTACTAAAATTTTAATCTAGTACTAAAATATCAACAAATCTAGGTACTAAAATGTTATCAAATCTAGGCACTGAAACATTAACAAATCTAGGTACTAAAATATTATCAAATCTAGGTACTAAAATATTAACAAACATAGGTACTAGAATAGTAACAAATCTAGGTACGAAGTATTAGCAAATCTAGGTACTAGAATATCAAAAAATCTAAGTACTAAAATATTAACAAATCTAGGCACTAGAATATTAACGAATCTAGGCACTAAAATTTAACGATTCTAGGCACTAAAATATTAACAAATCTAGGCACTAAAATATTAACGATTCTAGGCACTAAAATATTAACAAATCTAGGTACTAAAATATCAATAAATCTAGGTACTAAAATATTAACAAATCTAGGCACTAAAATATCAATGAATCTAGGTACTAAAATATTAAACATACAAATTCATAGGCACTAAAATATCAATGAATCTAGGTACTAAAATATTAACAAATCTATGTACTAAATATCAATAAATCTAGGCACAATTAAGAATATTAAGGCAAAAATCAATTAGGTACCAAAATATTAGGAATCTAGGTACTAAAATATTTACAAATCTAGAAAAATATTTAAAATGTTAGGCAAATGTGGGTACTAATATATTAACGAATCTAAGCACTAAAATATGAAAAATCTAAGTACTAGAATATCATCAAATCTAAGTACTAAAATATTAACAAATGTAGGAACTAAAATATTAACAAATGTAGATACTAAAATATTTTATCAAATCGTAGGCACCAAATATTAACAAATGTAGGAATTAAAATATTATCAAATCGAGGAACCAAATATTAACAAATGTAAGAACTAAAATATTATCAAATCTAGGTACTAAAATATCAACAAATGTAGGAAGTAAAATATTTACAAATCTAGGTAGGCCTACTAAAATAGTAGCTAATCTAGGCACCAAAATATTAACAAATGTAGGAACTAAAATAGCAACAAATCTAGGTACTAAAGTAGTAACTAATCTAGGAACTAAAATAGTAACAAATTAAGTACTAAAATAGTGACAAATCTAGGTACTAAAATAGTAAGAAATCTAAAATATTGATAAAGAAAACAAAGCACCATTACGCTTTATACGACTCTTTGTGATACCGACGACCATCGATTTCCATTTGGTTGAGCTGATGAAACTCTACAGGAATTTCTCATCACTTGTCCAACTCTCCAACACAAAAACGAGTCTGAAGACGTGCTGTCAGACGGCGCTACATTTATCTGTCTGACCCAAGTCACCACTCCAACAAGATCATAGGTGGAAAATGTTGATTCATATCTTTGAGAAACTCCGTAGATATTGATAGTATAAATAGTATTATGGAACGGTAATTCATGGAACTCACAGCCTATGATAGCCTTGTATATATATACAACACACACACACATACCCACACACACACACACACACACACCACACACACACACACACACCACACACCACACACACACACACACACACACACACTATATATATATATATATATATATTATTATATAAGTACACACACACACCACACAACACACACACACACACAACACACATATATATATTATATATATTATATATAATACACCCACAAATATATATATATATATAGATAGATAGATAGGTTCATTTTCCAGGTCTATCTCCTTAGTGGCCAAGCTTGCTTGCTTTCCTGAAGTCTTGATTAAAAAAAAAGGGGGGTGGCGCTGCACAGCGGCGACGTGCTCTCAACAGAGCAGCAGCCCGAGTTTCACATAGCGTGACAAAGAGAAATGAATATCATATGAATATCTTACTAAGCTACAAACACATATATCTATATCTATCTACATCTCTCTATCCTCTCTCTATCTCTCTATCTATCTCTATCTATCTCTCTATCTCTTTCTCTCTCTATCTCTCTCATTCTCTCATTCACTCTTTCTATCTCTCTATCTACTCTCTATCTCTCTCTATATACGTATATATATACGTATATATATAAATCTATAATAATATATATATAAGATATATAATAATACGAGTATATATAGAAGAGATGAGAGTAGATAGATAGATAGTAGATGAGAGATATAGAGAGATAGAGAGTATAGAGAGATGAGAGATAGATAGAGAGATATGAGATGATGATGGATAGATGAGATGATGTAGATAGATATAAGATATATATGTTTGTAGCTTAGTAAGATTGATCATTCATATGATATTCATTTCTCTTTGTCACGCTATGTGAAACTCGGGCTGCTGCTCTGTTGAGAGCACGTCGCCGCTGTGCAGCGCCACCCCCTTATTTTTTAATCAAGACTTCAGGAAAGCAAGCAAGCTTGGCCACTAAGGAGATAGACCTGGAAAATGAACCTATCTATCCAATATTTCCATACCAGGGCAGCCAGGCAAACAGACTGTTCTTCACGATTTTCAACTGCCGTGGGATCGTTAGCAAGCGCAGGCCAGAAGGCATACACGGGTCCGATTCGTTAACTACTCGTTTACGAGATTGACCCTTTTTTGCTTAGAAACGATGCTGAATTGTTTAAAGATTGTTATTTGGTAAATGGTACTGTATTTTCATGACGATAGTTTCCTTGTATTTATATACTGTTGTCAAACATGGGAGCTTTCGCTCAAGTTTCGCTTATTTTCTGCTTCAGTCTTGGACCATTCTTTTACTTCTCTAGTCGACATAGCATGCAATTTGGTTACTTGTCTCGTTCTATATTCTTAATACCAGATTTTCCACTAAATTGAATGGAAACCAGTTGGATGACACCAGCAACGATGTCCACCCGGCGTGCTCGTCAGCCCAAGGGATTGCAAGGCAGTCAGTAGTCAGAAACTCTGTAGTTGTAGAGCCAAACAACAGAAGGTCCTCAAAGGGAGAAACCCCCGTCAAGCAAGTGTTTCGGCCCTTAACTCTTGAATCAACTAAGAGGGCCGGGTCTCATCCAGGAACCAGAAAAAAAAAAAAAGCACGGAAAAAGAAGAAGAACGCGTATTTAATACAACAAGACAAGACAGGCGCAAATTGTCGGCCAGCTGGCCTTTGTCAAATGTTAAGATCACAAACAAACAAACAAACACCAAATACAAAAATTAGGAGAAAAAGACTTAAACTTCCCTGCTGCTCCTTGCAGTGTGAGAAAACATGTCATCCAGGTCATGACTGCTGGATGCTCTTCTGCTGTCGCTTATTATACAGCGCAGCAGATCCATTTTGGGTCTACCTTATCCCATGTCTATGACAGCGCGAAGAACTGTTCAGACTGAATAATTCTTTTAACATATCTCAAATTGGATGGAAAGGACGCTCGTCTGTTGTGGCCATTCAGCAAGACTCGAGGTTTTGACTTAAAGACTACAGTACAAAAAAAAGTTTCAATGTGTTGTGTTTGCTATGCTGTAAGCCTGTTTTGTGTGAGCAGCATAAACAAAACTGAGACTGATCTCACAGGAAAGATGTAAACGAAACAGATCAGAAGAGAGAGGAAGAGAGAGAGACAGAGAAGACAGACAGACACACACACACACACACACACATGCACACACACAGAGACACACACACACATACAGAAGAGACGAAGCAAAGACAGAGAGAACAGAAGAGACAGACGAGAACAAGACAGAGACAGAGACGAGAGACAGAGAGACAGAGACAGAGGAGCGAGAAAGATAGAAACAGACAGACAGACAGAGACAGAGAAAGACAGAGAGGCAAAGAGAGACAGAACAGAGAGAGGACAGTGAGAGACAGAAACAAAGAAAGAGAGAAAAGAGAGACAGACGAGACAGAGAGGGGGGGGGGGGGAGAGAACTCATAGACGACCATATCATATTGTCTTCATTTCTGTAGATCGTTATACTCAACTGAAATAGCAACCCTAAGCACTTTGTTTAGTTCAGAGGGCGCAGGTGTGTTAGTTTTTGTCCTCACGTCTTTGTATAGCTGTGTGTACGTGTACACGTGCGTGCGTGCGTGTGCGTGCGTTGTGTGTGTGCGTGTGTGTGCATGTGCGTTTCTATGTGCGTGTGCATGTGTGTGTGTGTGTGGTGTGTGTCTGCGAGTGCGTGTACGTGCGTGTGTTAGTGTGTGTGCATGTGCTTTTCCAGGTGCGTATGTGGGTAGAAGTGTGCGTGTATATCTGTGTGTTTGTCTATTGTGTGTGTGGGGGGGGGGGGGGGAGACATCCTGCAGACAATTTGTGACTATTTTTAAACTTTTGCACCTGACAAGACCTTTAAACATAACAACAGATGTTCAAAGCTTTTCCCCTAACCACTGAATCACAAATGCACAAACTTTGAAATGTCATGAATATAATGTTCTCAGTTTCTTCATTTCCTAGGCAGCAGTGACAAAAAAACCCAAAAAAACAACAACAAAAAGACCTGGATGTATGGAGTTATAGCAGAAATTAACTGTGACTTTTTCGCCAATTTTATTCTAGATTCATATCAAAATCCATGTTGAACAATGCCTACATAATAATGGTCATTGGTCTGTAATACACAATTAATGGCTAGACATTAGACTACAATTTAGAAAACGTGATCTGTTTTTTTTTTTTTTAACATCTGGAACATACAAGTATAAAGAAAACATCTGACAAATTCAGTATTTGTTCAGAAAATGCATGGCATAGAAATGAATATGAATGTCATTGAAATTATCTGAAGCGAACCGTTTTTTTTTTTTCCCGAAAAACATGTTTTAAATTGCATAACTGCAAGACATAATGTATAGACCCTTTGGTCATTCTGTGTATGTATGATGGACAGTGGTGGTGTTGGGAGCACTGACCACATAGCTGACAGTGAGGCTGGCAGGTGTCCATATGATCAGGGACTGAACCATGATGGTGCCAACAATGTTACTGCGCATGAAATCCACTAAAATGCAAAACACACACACACGCACATACACACAGAGATGTGTATATATATATATATATATATATATATTATATATATATTATTATATATATATACATATATATATATATACATATACATGTGCGTGTGCGTGTGTGTGTATACAATATATATATATAATACATATATGTATATATGTATATGTATACATATACATATATATTATATATGTATATTATAATATCATATTAATATATATTTATATATAAACATTATAATTATACATACATGAGTAGACACATTTTGGATTTTTGTTTGGAAAACAATATACATAGCAATATACAGACATTAGAAGATTAATATATTGCGTTGACAGACAATATACATATGGACATTAGTACTGATAGCGTACATTATCTCTTGACAAATAGGTACAGATGTTAGGACACACATTCCTTTAACAGACAAGTATACAGACAATGGCAGACATAGTTTTACGGACATATTTTACTGACAGACGAATGTACAGAGATAAGCAGACACATTTCATCGACAGACA
>JAPXFY010000017.1:43919056-43931556 GCA_030674185.1 Monoplex corrugatus
AATTTGTCCACCTTGTGTATAGTAACCATGACATCATGCACTTTGCTAGGAATGCATTTGTTCAATTTATTGCTAATTAGACTACTGTTTTTCTTTTTAATTATCCGATTTAATCGAAGGACAAAGCAATTTTATTTGTATGAATGAATGCTAGTGAGCCATTTGAAGAGCTTGGATTCTCCCAATACCTTAACGGGATTTTCCACAGTGACTAACACTTGTGAGGACTCTTGCTTGGAGAGCTCAGGTTGATCTCTTCTTCACTTGCACGTGTATACACGTGTGTACTTTGCGTGTATGAATGTGTGTGGTACGTGAATGACGTGCGTGCGTGCATGTGTGTGTGTGTTTGTGTGTGCGTGTGTGTGTGTGTGGTGTGTGTGTGTGTGTGTGTGTGTGTGTGTGTTTTGTGTGTGTGTGTGTGAGTGTGTGAGTTGTGTGTGTGTGTGTGTGTGTGTGTGAGACTCTGAGTGTGTGTGTGTGTATAAGAGAGAGAGAGAGAGAGAGAGAGAGACAGACAGACAGACAGACAGACAGACTGAAAAAGACAGAGACAGAGACAAAGAAATAGGGAGAGAGAGAGAGATGAGCACAGACACATGCACACAAATATGTACACAAATGTACGCATGTAGGCCTACGTTGGAAAATTATGCTCATGTGCACAAACACACACACATACATACACACACACACACACACACACACACACACACATACACACACACACACACACACACACACACACACACAAGCCTATTTCTTGCTGCTTAAAAACGTTCATAAAGTGTTTAAATCATTCAACACTGTGATTATTCTAGACAATATTACATCTACAGGCCTAAATATAGCGAGTTCTTCTCACCCTGGTAACCATCTCATCCAAGTCATACAACATTTTACATGATTTATAGGTAACTCACAATCTTCTTTGTGTGTTGATTTAATCGTTGTAAGTCAATACAACGAACGCCTAAATTTTGATAAATCGTCTGGTATCATCTAATATGTCCTTGAATAACATCATTTGGAGTACGTAAATCAACACCCAAATCATTTCCTCTTTCTTTTATGGCAAATATATAAATCTTTCCTGTTTCAAGTGAAGCTTTCAGCAGTTTATATTTGTGCATCATATAATATTCAAACTAAAATTTTCAAGATTGATTGTTGATCTTTTCCAGTGTATATTCAGTATTACCGCGTGGCAGAGTTTTTTAACCTTAGAAATCAAATCTTGACAAGTGAAAAGACAACTGAGCATGACAGGAAAGTCTGTATACGACCATCAAGAGGTATTTAATGTCTGCTTCTGAATAAATCTGTACGTGCCCTCACGCATTTCCTTTTTGCCAAAGATTGAAAAGTAATGATGATATTACTACTTTTGTTACTGCTACTGCTACTTTAATACTGATGATGATGATGATGATGATGATGATGATGATGATGATGATGATGATGATGATAAAAATTATGTGTAACTATGATAATGATAATGAAACACATGCTTTCTAAAAGTTGAACAAGTGGGAAAATAGCATCTGAGCATTCTCTTCCGTTTTTGAACCAAACTTGATTTTCAATTAATTCCACCTTGGTCCTGATACGATATTCATAAATGTTGGCGTAAGTCTTGCTGACATGACATAGTAAAGATATAGGCTACCTCTATAAGTCTAACAGTTTTTCTTACTCCTTTTCATTTTCAAGTGAAGTGTGGGGAGGACAATGGGCAAATACACAGAATAAGATTGTAGGGTTTGCTCTACTGGAATGCGCTAACATCTCTCTTCAGGTGGATAACCCAAACCACATTGATCTAGATTCATCTATCTAAATACCAAACAATATACATGAGCAATAGAAAATTTGTATCTGAGAAAGAAATATGTCATTAGAAAAATGGAGTAATATTTGTTGTCGGCCTGCGTGGCTAGTGCCTGCTAACAAACCACAATACCAAACAGAACAGTCCATAGGTATTGTTTCTTTTGATGGTACCATGCAATATAACACAAATGGCTCTACACCGTCTACATCAGACGAGAATGGCGTTGGCTCGCTATGACCATAGTCATTGTCAAATGTGACCTGAACATGTAGACATCAGCGAAAGAAGGAAGACTGGAAAATATTTAATTATTGTCTTTGTCAGAGGCCATTACTTTTTCATAAAACATATTGTTGATGGGCATATACATAACTGGCATACTGACACAACGATGTGTAGTTGTTATCGATAAGAATGTAAAAATAAATGTTATCAAGTGTATTTATTTCTACACATAAATAAGACCAGACAATGAAAAAAAGTTAATAGCGGTCAAAGAGTGGGAATAGGGGTTTGGTAGTATCCACATTTTTGTCAGTACAATAACCTACTCCCGTCGGACCACCGATAATATATCTGAGAGTTAAATATATATAACACACAATGTATTACATCAGTTGAAACTGCTTCTGCAAAATTATATATAACAAAATCATGCATTAATTTGTCCACATTGTGTATAGTAACCGTGACATCATGCACTTCGCTAGGAATGCATTTGTTCAATTTATTGCAAATTAGAATACTGTTTGTTTTTAATTTTCCGATTTAATCGAAGGATAAATCAATTTCACTTTAATGAAAGAATGCTAATGAGCCATTTAAAGATCTCGGATTCTCCCAATACCTTAACGGGATTTTCCACAGTGACTAACACTTGTGAGGACTCTGCTTGGAAACCTACAGGTTAATCACATGTATACACATGTGTGATTTGCGTGTATGAATGTGTGTGGTACGTGAATGACGTGTGTTGTGTGTGTGTGTGTGTGTGTGTGTGTGTGTGTGTGTGTGTGTGTGTGTGTGTATGTGTGTTTGTGTGTGTGTGTGTGTGTTTGTTGTGTGTGTGTGTGTGTGTGTGTGTGTGTGTGTGTGTGTGGTTGTGTGTGTGTGTGTGTGTGTGTATGAGAGAGAAAGAGAGAGAAAGAGAGAGACAGAGAGAGAGACAGACTGACATACAGACAAAGACGCAGACAGAAAAATAGGGTGAGAGAGAGATGAGCACAGACACATGCTCACAAATATGTACACAAATGTACGCATGTATGTTGACACATTTCGATCATGCGCGGAAACACACACACATACACACACAGACAGACACACACACACACAAGCCTATTTCTTGCTGCTTAAAAACGTTCATAAATTGTTTAAACCATTCAATACTGTGATTATTCTAGACAATATTAAATCTATAGACCTACATATAGAGAGTTCTCCTCACCCTGGTAACCCATCTCATCCAAGTCATACAACACTTTACATGTTTTATAGGTAACCCACAATCGTCTATGCGTGTTGATTTCATCTTGTAAGTCAATACAACGAACGGGATAAATGTTGATAAATGGTCGGGTATCGTCCAGTATGTCCCTAAATAACATCATTTGGAGTACGTAAATCAACACCCAAAACATTTCCTCTTTCTTTTATGGCAAATATATGAATCTGTTCTGTTTCAGGTGCAGCTTTGCAAAAACTCCACATTTCAGCAGTTATACTTGTGCATCAAATAATATTCAATGTAAAGCTTTAAAGATTGATTGTTGATCTTTTCCAGTGTATATTCAGTATTACCCCGTGGCAGAGCTTTTTCAGTCTTAGAAATCAAATCATGACAAGTGAAAAGACAATTGAGCATGACAGGAAAGTCTGTATACGACCATCAAGAAGTATTTAATGTCTGTTTCTGAATATATCTGTACGTGTCCTCACGCATTTCCTTTTCGCCAAGGATTGGAAAGTAATGATGATGATACTACTTTTGCTACTGCTACTGCTATTTTCAATCCTGATGATGATGATGATGATGATGATGATGATGATGATGATGATGATGATGATGTTGATGATGATGATGATGATGATGATGATGATGATATTAAGCACGATGATAAAAATTATGTGTAATTTAACAAAAATAATAATGATAATAAAACACATGCTTTCGAACAGTTGAACAAAGTTGATTTTCAATTAATTCCATTATGGTCCTGGTACGGTGTTCATAAATATTGGCGTAAGTCTTGCTGACATGACATAGTAAAGATATAGGCTACCTCTATAAGTCTAACAATTTTTCTTACTCCTTTTCATTTTCAAGTGACGTGTGGGGAGGACAATGGGCAAATACACAGAATAAGCTTGTAGGGTTTGTTCTACTGGAATGCACAAACATCTCTCTTCAGGTGGATAACCCAAACCACATTGATCTAGATTCATCTATCTAAATACCAAACAATATACATGAGCAACAGAAAATTTGTATCTGAGAAAGAAATATGTCATTAGAAAAATGGAGTAATATTTGTTGTCGGCCTGCGTGGCTAGTGCCTGCTAACAAACCACAATACCAAACAGAACAGTCCATAGGTATTGTTCTCTTTGATGGTACCATGCAATATAACACAAATGGCTCTACACCGTCTACATCAGACGAGAATGGCGTTGGCTCGCTATGACCATAGTCATTGTCAAATGTGACCTGAACATGTAGACATCAGCGAAAGAAGGAAGACTGGAAAATATTTCTTTCACGGTACAGATGATAAAATTACTTAGAATATTTAATTATTGTCTTTGTCAGAGGCCATTACTTTTTCATAAAACATATTGTTGATGGGCATGTATATAACTGACATACTGATACAACCGATGTGTAGTTGTTATCGATAAAATGTAAAAATAAATGTTATCAAGTGTATTTTTTTCTACACATAAATAAGACCAGACAATGAAAAAAAGTTAATAGCGGTCAAAGAGTGGGAATAGGGGTTTGGTAGTATCCACATTTTTGTCAGTACAATAACCTACTCCCGTCCGGACCACCGATAATATATCTGAGAGTTAAATATATATAACACACAATGTATTACATCAGTTGAAACTGCTTCTGCAAAATTATATATAACAAAATCATGCATTAATTTGTCCACATTGAGTATAGTAACCGTGACATCATGCACTTCGCTAGGAATGCATTTGTTCAATTTATTGCAAATTAGAATACTGTTTGTTTTTAATTTTCCGATTTAATCGAAGGATAAACCAATTTCACTTTAATGAAAGAATGCTAATGAGCCATTTAAAGATCTCGGATTCTCCCAATACCTTAACGGGATTTTCCACAGTGACTAACACTTGTGAGGACTCTGCTTGGAAACCTACAGGTTAATCACATGTATACACATGTGTGATTTGCGTGTATGAATGTGTGTGGTACGTGAATGACGTGTGTGTGTGTGTGTGTGTGTGTGTGTGTGTGTGGTGTGTGTGTGTGTGTGTGTGTGTGTGTGTGTGTGTTTGTTTGTGTGTGTGTGTGTGTGTGTGTGTGTGTATGAGAGAGAGAGAGAGAGAAAGAGAGAGACAGAGAGAGAGACAGACTGACATACAGACAAAGACGCAGACAGAGAAATAGGGTGAGAGAGAGATGAGCACAGACACATGCTCACAAATATGTACACAAATGTACGCATGTATGTTGACACATTTCGATCATGCGCGCAAACACACACACATACACACACAGACAGACACACACACACACAAGCCTATTTCTTGCTGCTTAAAAACGTTCATAAAGTGTTTAAACCATTCAATACTGTGATTATTCTAGACAATATTAAATCTATAGACCTACATATAGAGAGTTCTCCTCACCCTGGTAACCCATCTCATCCAAGTCATACAACACTTTACATGCTTTATAGGTAACCCACAATCGTCTATGCGTGTTGATTTCATCTTGTAAGTCAATACAACGAACGCATAAATGTTGATAAATGGTCGGGTATCGTCCAGTATGTCCCTAAATAACATCATTTGGAGTACGTAAATCAACACCCAAAACATTTCCTCTTTCTTTTATGGCAAAATATATGAATCTGTTCTGTTTCAAGGTGCAGCTTTGCAAAAACTCCACATTTCAGCAGTTATACTTGTGCATCAAATGATATTCAATGTAAAACTTTAAAGATTGATTGTTGATCTTTTCCAGTGTATATTCAGTATTACCCCATGGCAGAGCTTTTTCAGTCTTAGAAATCAAATCATGACAAGTGAAAAGACAATTGAGCATGACAGGAAAGTCTGTATACGACCATCAAGAAGTATTTAATGTCTGTTTCTGAATATATCTGTACGTGTCCTCACGCATTTCCTTTTCGCCAAGGATTGGAAAGTAATGATGATGATACTACTTTTGCTACTGCTACTGCTATTTTCAATCCTGATGATGATGATGATGATGAGATGATGATGATGATGTTGATGATGATGATGATGATGATGATGATATTAAGCACGATGATAAAAATTATGTGTAATTTAACAAAAATAATAATGATAATAAAACACATGCTTTCGAACAGTTGAATAAAGTTGATTTTCAATTAATTCCATTATGGTCCTGGTACGGTGTTCATAAATATTGGCGTAAGTCTTGCTGACATGACATAGTAAAGATATAGGCTACCTCTATAAGTCTAACAGTTTTTCTTACTCCTTTTCATTTTCAAGTGACGTGTGGGGAGGACAATGGGCAAATACACAGAATAAGCTTGTAGGGTTTGTTCTACTGGAATGCACAAACATCTCTCTTCAGGTGGATAACCCAAACCACATTGATCTAGATTCATCTATCTAAATACCAAACAATATACATGAGCAACAGAAAATTTGTATCTGAGAAAGAAATATGTCATTAGAAAAATGGAGTAATATTTGTTGTCGGCCTGCGTGGCTAGTGCCTGCTAACAAACCACAATACCAAACAGAACAGTCCATAGGTATTGTTCTCTTTGATGGTACCATGCAATATAACACAAATGGCTCTACACCGTCTGCATCAGACGAGAATGGCGTTGGCTCGCTATGACCATAGTCATTGTCAAATGTGACCTGAACATGTAGACAGCAGCGAAAGAAGGAAGACTGGAAAATATTTCTTTCACGGTACAGATGATAAAATTACATAGAATATTTAATTATTGTCTTTGTCAGAGGCCATTACTTTTTCATAAAACATATTGTTGATGGGCATGTATATAACTGATATACTGATACAACCGATGTGTAGTTGTTATCGATAATAATGTAAAAATAAATGTTATCAAGTGATTTATTTCTACACATAAATAAGACCAGACAATGAAAAAAAGTTAATAGCGGTCAAAGAGTGGGAATAGGGGTTTGGTAGTATCCACATTTTTGTCAGTACAATAACCTACTCCCGTCCGGACCACCGATAATATATCTGAGAGTTAAATATATATAACACACAATGTATTACATCAGTTGAAACTGCTTCTGCAAAATTATATATAACAAAATCATGCATTAATTTGTCCACATTGTGTATAGTAACCATGACATCTTGCACTTCGCTAGAAATGCATTTGTTCAATTTATTGCTAATTAGAATACTGTTTGTTTTAAATTTTCCGATTTAATCGAAGGATAAACCAATTTCACTTTAATGAAAGAATGCTAGTGAGCCATTTAAACATCTCGTATTCTCCACAAGACATTAACGGGATTTTCCACAGTGACTAATACTTGTGACGACTCCGCTTGGAAAGCTACAGCTTAATCTCTTGTATCACTTTGTGTGTGTGTTGTGTGTGTATGGTGTTTGTTTGTGTGTGGTGTGTGTGTGTGTGTGTGTGTGTGAGAGAGAGAGAGAGACTGTGAGTGTGTGTGTGCGTGTGTTTGTGTGTGTATGAGCGAGAGAGAGAGAGAGAGAAGAAGACAGACAGCAGACAGACAGACTGACAGACAGACAAAGACAGAGACAGAGAAATAGGAGAGAGAAAGATGCGCGAAAAATATGTACATGTACACAAATGTACGCCTGCACGTTGGCACATTTGCTCATGCGCGCAAACACACACACATACACACAGACACACATAGACACACACACAAACACACACATACACACACAAACACACACATACACAACACAGACACACACAGACGCACAAGCCTATTTCTTGCTACTTGAAAACGTTCATAAAATGTTGAAACCATTCAACACTGTGATTATTCTATACAATATTACATCTATAGGCCCACATTATATATAGAGAGTTCTTCTCACCATGGTAACCCATCTCATCGAAGTAATACAGCACTTTACATGCTTTATAGGTAACCCACATTCTTCTTTGCGTGTTGATTTCTTCTTGTAAGTCAATAGAACGAACGCATAAATGTTGATAAATCGTCGGGTATCATCTGTATGTCCTTGAATAACATCATTTAGAGTACGTAAATCAACACCCAAAACATTTCTTCTTTCTTTTATGTCAAATACATGAATCTGTTCTGTTTCAAGTGCAGCTTTGCAAAAACTCCACATTTCAGCAGTTATACTTGTGAATCAAATGATATTCAAACTAAAGTTTTAAAGATTGATTGTTGAGCTTTTCCAGTGTATATTCAGTATTACCGCGTGGCAGAGCTTTTTCAGTCTTAGAAATCAAATCTTGACAAGTGAAAAGGCAATTGAGCATGACAGGAAAGTCTGTATACGACCATCAAGAAGTATTTAATGTCTGTTTCTGAATAAATCTGTACGTGCCTCACGCATTTCCTTTTTGCCAAGGATTGCAAAGTAATGATGATGATACTACTTTTGCTACTGCTACTGCTACATTTAATACTGATGATGATGATGATGATGATGATGATGAAGATGATGATGATGATGATGATGATGATATTAATCACGATGATAAAAATTATGTGTAACTTAACAAAAATGATAATGATAATGATTCACATGCTTTCTAAAAGTTGAAATAGCATCTGTGCATTCTCTTCCGTTCTTGAACCAAACTTGATTTTCAATTAACTCCACTTTGGTCCTGATACGGTGTTCATAAATGTTGGCATAAGTCTTACTGACATGACAGAGTAAAGATACAGGCTGCCTCTGTAAGTCTAACAGTTTTTCATATTCCTTTCATTCTCAAGTGAAGTGTGGGGAGGACAATGGGCAAATACACAGAATAAGCTCTTAGGGTTTGTTCTACTGGAATGCACAAACATCTCTCTTCAGGTGGATAACCCAAACCACATTGATCTAGATTCATCTATCTAAATACCAAACAATATACATGAGCAACAGAAAATTTGTATCTGAGAAAGAAATATGTCATTAGAAAAATGGAGTAATATTTGTTGTCGGCCTGCGTGGCTAATGCCTACTAACAAACCACAGTACCAAACAGAACAGTCCATAGGTATTGTTCTCTTTGATGGTACCATGCAATATATCGCAAATGGCTCTACACCGTCTACATCAGACGAGAATGGCGTTGGCTCGCTATGACCATAGTCATTGTCAAATGTGACCTGAACATGTAGACATCAGCGAAAGAAGGAAGACTGGAAAATATTTCTTTCACGGTACAGATGATAAAATTACATAGAATATTTAATTATTGTCTTTGTCAGAGGCCATTACTTTTTCATAAAACATATTGTTGATGGGCATGTATATAACTGACATACTGATACAACCGATGTGTAGTTGTTATCGATAATAATGTAAAAATAAATGTTATCAAGTGCATTTATTTCTACACATAAATAAGACCAGACAATGAAAAAAAGTTAATAGCGGTCAAAGAGTGGGAGTAGGGTAGTATCCACATTTTTGTCAGTACAATAACTTACTCCCGTCCGGACCACCGATAATATATCTGAGAGTTAAATATATATAACAACAATGTATTACATCAGTTGAAACTGCTTCTGCAAAATTATATATAACAAAATCATGCATTAATTTGTCCACATTGAGTATAGTAACCGTGACATCATGCACTTCGCTAGAAATGCATTTGTTCAATTTATTGCAAATTAGAATACTGTTTGTTTTTAATTTTCCGATTTAATCGAAGGATAAACCAATTTCACTTTAATGAAAGAATGCTAATGAGCCATTTAAAGATCTCGGATTCTCCCAATACCTTAACGGGATTTTCCACAGTGACTAACACTTGTGAGGACTCTGCTTGGAAACCTACAGGTTAATCACATGTATACACATGTGTGATTTGCGTGTATGAATGTGTGTGGTACGTGAATGACGTGTGTGTGTGTGTGGGGTGTGTGTGTGTGTGTGTGTGTGTGTGTGTGTGTGTGTGTGTGTGTGTGTGTTTGTTTGTGTGTGTGTGTGTGTGTGTGTGTGTGTGTATGAGAGAGAGAGAGAGAGAAAGAGAGAGACAGAGAGAGAGACAGACTGACATACAGACAAAGACGCAGACAGAGAAATAGGGTGAGAGAGAGATGAGCACAGACACATGCTCACAAATATGTACACAAATGTACGCATGTATGTTGACACATTTCGATCATGCGCGCAAACACACACACATACACACACAGACAGACACACACACACACAAGCCTATTTCTTGCTGCTTAAAAACGTTCATAAAGTGTTTAAACCATTCAATACTGTGATTATTCTAGACAATATTAAATCTATAGACCTACATATAGAGAGTTCTCCTCACCCTGGTAACCCATCTCATCCAAGTCATACAACACTTTACATGCTTTATAGGTAACCCACAATCGTCTATGCGTGTTGATTTCATCTTGTAAGTCAATACAACGAACGCATAAATGTTGATAAATGGTCGGGTATCGTCCAGTATGTCCCTAAATAACATCATTTGGAGTACGTAAATCAACACCCAAAACATTTCCTCTTTCTTTTATGGCAAATATATGAATCTGTTCTGTTTCAAGTGCAGCTTTGCAAAAACTCCACATTTCAGCAGTTATACTTGTGCATCAAATGATATTCAATGTAAAACTTTAAAGATTGATTGTTGATCTTTTCCAGTGTATATTCAGTATTACCCCATGGCAGAGCTTTTTCAGTCTTAGAAATCAAATCATGACAAGTGAAAAGACAATTGAGCATGACAGGAAAGTCTGTATACGACCATCAAGAAGTATTTAATGTCTGTTTCTGAATATATCTGTACGTGTCCTCACGCATTTCCTTTTCGCCAAGGATTGGAAAGTAATGATGATGATACTACTTTTGCTACTGCTACTGCTATTTTCAATCCTGATGATGATGATGATGATGATGATGATGATGATGATGTTGATGATGATGATGATGATGATGATGATATTAAGCACGATGATAAAAATTATGTGTAATTTAACAAAAATAATAATGATAATAAAACACATGCTTTCGAACAGTTGAATAAAGTTGATTTTCAATTAATTCCATTATGGTCCTGGTACGGTGTTCATAAATATTGGCGTAAGTCTTGCTGACATGACATAGTAAAGATATAGGCTACCTCTATAAGTCTAACAGTTTTTCTTACTCCTTTTCATTTTCAAGTGACGTGTGGGGAGGACAATGGGCAAATACACAGAATAAGCTTGTAGGGTTTGTTCTACTGGAATGCACAAACATCTCTCTTCAGGTGGATAACCCAAACCACATTGATCTAGATTCATCTATCTAAATACCAAACAATATACATGAGCAACAGAAAATTTGTATCTGAGAAAGAAATATGTCATTAGAAAAATGGAGTAATATTTGTTGTCGGCCTGCGTGGCTAATGCCTACTAACAAACCACAGTACCAAACAGAACAGTCCATAGGTATTGTTCTCTTTGATGGTACCATGCAATATATCGCAAATGGCTCTACACCGTCTACATCAGACGAGAATGGCGTTGGCTCGCTATGACCATAGTCATTGTCAAATGTGACCTGAACATGTAGACATCAGCGAAAGAAGGAAGACTGGAAAATATTTCTTTCACGGTACAGATGATAAAATTACATAGAATATTTAATTATTGTCTTTGTCAGAGGCCATTACTTTTTCATAAAACATATTGTTGATGGGCATGTATATAACTGACATACTGATACAACCGATGTGTAGTTGTTATCGATAATAATGTAAAAATAAATGTTATCAAGTGCATTTATTTCTACACATAAATAAGACCAGACAATGAAAAAAAGTTAATAGCGGTCAAAGAGTGGGAGTAGGGTAGTATCCACATTTTTGTCAGTACAATAACTTACTCCCGTCCGGACCACCGATAATATATCTGAGAGTTAAATATATATAACAAACAATGTATTACATCAGTTGAAACTGCTTCTGCAAAATTATATATAACAAAATCATGCATTAATTTGTCCACATTGTGTATAGTAACCGTGACATCATGCACTTCGCTAGGAATGCATTTGTTCAATTTATTGCAAATTAGAATACTGTTTGTTTTTAATTTTCCGATTTAATCGAAGGATAAACCAATTTCTCTTTAATGAAAGAATGCTAATGAGCCATTTAAAGATCTCGGATTCTCCTAATACCTTAACGGGATTTTCCACAGTGACTAACACTTGTGAGGACTCTGCTTGGAAACCTAT
>JAPXFY010000017.1:43936556-43944056 GCA_030674185.1 Monoplex corrugatus
ATTTTAGACAACAACAACAAAAAAAAAAAAAAAAAAAAAAAAAAAAAAAAAAGGTGGGGGGGGGGGGGGGGGGGGGGGAGTGATAGAGGAGGAGTGAAGAAGATATTTGAAAATTGTCAATTTTGAATTTGAGAAAAGATGATCCAGAAAACAACTGTTTTGAAGAGGGGAAGGTAAAACTAACAAATAATGTTACCATAATTATCGATTTAAACAAACAAACTGACAAACAAAATTAGTAAATATCCGGAAGAAATGAATAAAAAGTAAAACTAATAATTGACTAACCACAACAATGAACAAGTCAAATAACATTTTAAAGGTAATTCGCTATAGGACTTTTTGACAGGCTAACAAAAAATTCATACAGTAATGATGATGAGGCAAATATACTACACGTCATTATTGAAGGGCCAGGAACGTTTTTGAGTCAATTTTTGAAAGGAGAAATAACCTATTTTCTCTTACTCTTTTCTCCAATTCGTTGCCGTAACTGAATGGATAAGAGCTCAGACAACATTGCAGTTTCCTTTTGGCACGTGTTTGGGGATTTGCCGATTTGCAATGGGCGGCCCAAGGAAGACAATTTCCACACGAAATTGTCGAATCTTCAGCAGGGTCTCTCTGACGACGCAGGCAAGGTAGCGACAAAATTCGCTTTGCACGTGCAAGGCAAGCCCTTTGTGAACACTACTCCAGCCAAAGTTGCCCGCAGACGAGGATAAAAAGGACCCGTTCTTGGTTCGTTTTAACCATGCTTGCAAGACGACGGATGACGGATGAGCAGCGGGGGAGAGCCCTCGCTCTGCTTGATGAAGGCCTAGCGCAGCGGGAAGTTGCTAGACGACTTGAAGTGTCGCATTCCACAATCCAGAGACTGCTGGAGCGCTTCAATGAGACTGGAGCAGTCCAGGAAAGGCGTCACACGGGTCGACCCAGAGTAACGACAAGACAGCAAGACCGCTACCTTGCCCTCTCCGTCCTGAGGGAAAGGGCATCCACTGCGGTGACCTTGAGGGGTCAGCTGAGGGACGCAACAGGTGCTAACATCAGCTGCAGCACGGTGAGAAGACGGCTACATGAGGCAAACTTGAGGTCACGGAGACCGGCCGTCCGACCCGTGCTGTCACCGGTCAACAGAGTGCGCCGCATGACCTGGGCCAGGGAGCACGTGACCTGGACAAGGCAACAGTGGGCCCGGGTCTTGTTTTCGGATGAGTCCAGGTTCACCCTGACCTTTAACGATGGCCGGGCTCGGGTGTGGCGACGTCAAGGGGAGAGGTTCGCTGACGCCACTGTCCAAGAGCATAACCGGTACGGCGGCGGGTCGGTGATGGTGTGGGGTGGCATGAGCCGTGGTACCCGGACCCCCCTGCTCCCCATTGACGGCATCCTGAACGGGGTCCGGTACCGGGACGAGGTTCTGGCGGCCGTGGCACTGCCTGCGCTTGTGGACCTTGGTCAAGGCGCCATCTTCCAGGACGACAATGCACCTGCGCATCGAGCACGCCTTGTGACCGACTTCCTGGAGCAGCATGAAGTCGTCCGTATGGCCTGGCCAGCGTGCTCACCTGACCTGAACCCAATTGAACACCTCTGGGATGTGCTCGGGAGGCGCATCAGGGACAACCACCCCCCACCGGGCACCCTGGCCAGGCTGGTCGACATCCTGCAGATCGAGTGGGCGGCCATCCCTCAGGACACACTCCGTACCCTTGTGGGGTCGATGCATCGGCGCTGTGAAGCATGCATCCAGGCTCGGGGCGGACACACGCGATATTGAAAACAGATTGGCCAAATCTGACACTTTCTGTTTTTGGAAAAGGGGGGGATGTTCCTTTAAATGCATGTGCTGTTCACTAATGGGTCATTGTGCTAATTTCTTTTTCCAAAACAGGTGTGGAAATGATGAAATAAAACATAGAATCAATTCTAAACATTGTCAATTATTTCAACTTAAAATTAGAGAGGAAGGAAGAAGTGGCCCTTAAATTATGATTAGGAGTATATGTCAGAAACTGTACTCACAGATAGTGTTGGAATATGTCGTTTTACCCTAACGCAAGAAAGAATATGACTATGTGTTATCTTCTTTCCACACAGACACACTATGTTATTGGTATATTTTGTTTTGAATGCATCAAGTTTCCATCTGTACATAAGGGACTGTATAGTTCTGCTGGCATGAAGCTGCTTAAGTATTTTGCTAACCTCAAAGTTCATGTGACATTTATCATACTTTTTCTGTTTTAATTGGAACTGCTTCCAGACGTAGTTGTCCACTAAAGTGTAATTCTCGTGCAACGAGAGAGAAAGCTGGATATTGTTTGAATCTGGTGAGTTATTAGCTCCCCGTTTGGCAGCCCTGTCAACTTTATTATTATAACTAAAAGAACTATGAGAAGGTATCCAGCAGAAAGTAATATCAGTGCCTCTTAAAGATAAATTATGAATCAAGTGACTTATTTCCAGAATCATTTCTGATCTTGTTTGTAATTTTGATAATTCAAGAGCCTGAAGTACTGATTTTGAATCAACGCAAAGAAGTATCTGAAAAATTGTCCTAGGAAGACTTATCAGAAAGTTTAAAGCCATTAATATTGCAAAGAGTTCAGCTGTAAAGATAGATTTATCAAGTCCTATGTAGAAAGATTTTTCAATTTTGAGAGCAGGTATTAAAAACGCTGAGCCTGCTTTTCTTTCAATTACTGACCCATCAGTGTAAATTTTCAAATGATCAGAATATACGTCGTTTATATGACATTTAACCTGACTTGCCAGTAAGTTTATATTGTCTCCTTTTTTTAAATTAGTGTGGTGTACGTCAAATCGTGCTCTTTGGAGTTCCCAACTGGGTACTGGCGAAAAGGAAGGTCGTATAGATACAGGATCTACGTCTAGATCAATTCCTGAGCCTTTCATGACGTCAGATGTGTATGTTGCAAGTGTGACCTGTGAAGATATTGATTTAGCTCGTTTTGGAAAGTCGGTATCTGATCTCAGTTTAATTTCTGTTTCTGAGATGTTTTCTACGGTAGTGTTTCTTAACAAAAATTTAGTAGAAGCGACTTTCCTTTGCTCATCAAGTGGCAACAGTTTGATTTCATTATATGTCCGAAGACAGGAAGCATGCATTGGAAGACCCAGTGCAAGTTTGAAACCTTTACAATCTATGCTCTGCAGTTTTTTTAGTAAGTGTTTCGGTGCACTGAAGAAGATTTCTTGAGCATAGGTTAATTTAGATCTAACAAGCGATTTACAAAGATGAACAAGTGTTGATGAATCTTGACCCCATGTCTGTTTGCGAACTATTTTTATGAAATTTAAACTTTTTTGAGCTTTGGTTAATAAGTATTCAATATGCTGATTCCAAGATAATTTTGCTGTAAGGAAAACTCCTAAGAATTTAATCGACTCGTTAAACTGAAGAAGAGTATCTCCCAGTTTGAAAGTGGGAATATTTACTGGGTTAGCTCCATTATTAAATAAAACTATTTTTGTTTTTTCCAGGGATAGATGTAACCCATTTTCTACCATGTATCGCGCTATTTTATCAAGTTCTAATTGGTAGCATTTGCGTGTATAATTGATACAGCGCAAAGGAGTTTTCTTTTTCATATTTACCTGCATCCACATGCATAAATCGTCAGCATATTGAGCTAAAACTACATGCTTAGATACTTTACTGGGTAAGTCATGCATTAATATCATGAAAAGAAGGGGAGCTATAACGGATCCCTGAGGGATACCCATTTGAAGAATTCGTTTCGTGGAATATACATTTTCAATCCTCGTTTGAAATACTCTGTTTTCTAAGAAACACTTAACATAGCCAAAAATGTGACCTGTCAGCCCAATACTTTTAAATTTGAATAACAATCGGGAGTGCCACACTTGATCGTATGCTTTCGTTATATCAAAAAATGTAGCTAAAACACATTGACGTCTTGCAAATTGTTGTTTTATATTAGTAGTTAGCTTTGTTAGGATCTCTACTGGTGACCTGCCTTTTCGAAATCCTGCCTGATTTACTGGTATTATTTTATTCTTTTCACAATAGTGCATCAGTCTCTTTAAGATTATTTTCTCCATTAGTTTACATACATGTGATGTTAATGCAATTGGCCTGTAGTTTTTCAAATCGGTATTACATTTACCTGGTTTTAATACAGGAACCACTATTGTTTCTTTCCAGTTGTTAGGCATTATCCCACTATTCCAGCATTTTTGAAATATGTCATGTAGCAAGATTATAAAATTTTCTGGTAAATTTTTCAGCATCTCATTGGAAATTGCATCTAGTCCAACTGACGTTTTTTTTACTTGGAAGGGACTGAATGGCATCTTTTAATTCTTGAAGTGTGAGTGATGCATTTATGTAGTGAGTATTGTCAGAGGCAGGGTCCTTATATACATCTTTCTTTTCATCTCGTTCCCTATAATTTCTATCAGAGACAGGGAGTCCTTCTACACGACAGGCCTCAGCAAACACGTCTGCAAAAGCTTCTGCTTTTTCCAATGAGCTAGGAATAGGGTTATTTTCTAGCTTTATTGGAATTGATGGCAACTTAATCCCGTTTTTCATTAATTTTAGTTTTTCCCAAATCTTTATCGTGTCTTTGTGGTTATTTACTTCACATGTACAAAAAGATGTCCAGTGTTGTTCTTTGGCTTGCTCTATGATTCTGTTACACTTAATGTTGGCACTTTTCATCGCTGTATGATTTTCAGGTGACCTGTTTGCTAAATAAATTTTGTATTTTTCTTTCTTTTCGTTCACTGCCTTTTGACAGTCCTCATTCCACCAGACATTTCCATGATGTTTTCCTATTTTTGACACTGTAAGTTTTGGAATTGAAATGTTAGCAGCCCTTAAGAGTGAGTTACAGAAAACTTCGTACGTTTCGTTTATGTTCATTGCTTCAGATAGATCTGTTCTTGTCTTTTCAAGGATTGCCTTAAAACTGATCCAGTCAGCGTTTTTATAATTAAACTTGGGTAAACTATCTTGTGGTATGGCTTCTATTTCTGTAGTATGGTTTAGGGTAAGACGTATGGGGATGTGATCTGATCCCAACAAGTCATCCTCTGTTTGCCATGTGGCGTTTGGGGCTAGGGATGGTGAGATTAAAGTAAGGTCGATAGCTGTGGGTCTGTGGGTTGGTATATCGGGGATCCGGGTAACGTGTCCGTTGTTAAGTAAATATAAATTGGAATCTACAATATTTTCAATCAACCTGTTGCTTGTTATGTTTGTACAATACTTTTCCCAAAATGGGGCATGTGCATTAAAATCACCTCCAATTATCCACTTGTCGTCCTGATCTTGAAAGTGTTTTAACCATTCAGTGTTCACAGAGTCTGGGCCTCTTGGTAAGTATACAGAGGCCATATTCACAACTAACGATGAGGAAAATTTTATAATGATTGCACATGATGAAATAAATGCGGTAGATTTAGGTACTGGCGATGATCGTTCACAATAGTTCAGTCCTTCACGAATGTATATAGCTGTTTGTATACGGCCACCGTCATTTACAGAGTCACATATTGGTGGATAATAAAAGCCGGATATTTTAGGTAATTTGGTTTTGATGGTATTCAGCGATTGTAGGAGCATGACATGGACGTTTTTAGAAGAGAGATAGTTACTCAAATATGAGATGTTTTTAACAATGGAACGTGCGTTCCACTGAAAAATGTTGATATCACTTACTACACACGTCTTCATGAGGAACGGTTGAATAACTTTAGAACAATATTTAACTTTGAATTAAAAGGTACAAATAGGATAAAAATGAAGTATGTGAACAAGAAAATAATTGAGTAAAACAATATAGCTGAGAACTGAACGAAGAGAAACTGAATCTGGGCTGAATCTAAAATGACCAAGGAGAGAAGAAAAACGGAGATTGAAAGCCGGGTCTTTGTTGATGTCGTTGTCGGTTTGATCTCCTCCTCGGTTTTTCCCAGAAAAGCTGATGGATTTGCCTCCCTAAGTTTCTGGCCAGAACGCTCGCCCCTCTGATGGTTGGATGGACGTCGTCCTGGCTGACTTGAGTGTGACTGATAGTTTGAAGATTGTCATTGTTGACGTATTCGACACTCGCTGCTTTAAGAAGTCGCACTTTTGTTAGGGCATTTAGGAGCTCTCTTTTAGCGTTTAGGTGTTTGTCCCTCACAGGAGCTACCTGACTTAAAACTACCCTGGCTTTTGGAAATTGGGTGTTGATAGTTTTCACACAGGTGTCAAGAGTTGTGCTACATTCAGTGGGCTCCTTTGTTTTTAAATCTGTGATCCCCACATGTAAAACTACACAGTCAGGTTCAGGTGTCAGCTCTTCTTTTGATTTTTCAATTGCAATCTTACAGTCCTCGATGGTATGGATCTTTCTCGTGGCCACCTGAAAACCGTATGAAGAGCCCAGTCTTTTTCCATCCACCTTATTGAGGACTGAGTCGTGAACGATAAGGACACGGGGAAGAACATTTGATTGTGGTCTGGAACGTGTTGACGATAGCGCAGTTTTGACGTCACGGTTAGGTTTTGTGGAGACGTCTGGTCTATGTTTGACGACATTTCTCCTGCCATTTTGTGTCCTCGCCCGATCTTCCAGTTTGGGGGGTTGAGCTGCGCATTCCGCGTAGGTGGAGAATTTGTCCATCGGTGACATGGTGGTGAAGTCACCGTGGACTGCGGAATCCGTCTGGCACGCAACGGTGGTCGTAAGTTTGGTGCACTTATTGACGTCGCGCAGCTCTTTTAACGTTGTATTGTTTTCCAATAAAAGTTTTCTGTCTGAATGTAGCATGGTTGTGAGAATGTGGATTTGTTTAGACATTTCTTGAATGGTGTTGTTTAAAATGTCTATCTCCCTTACCGCCTCTTGACAGCGGCAGCCACATGATGATCTTGATTGTAGCTGTGCGATGTGTGGCTGACTCCTGGATGGTGAAAGGGTGCGACCGGAGGTCTGTTCTTTTTGATGTTCTTCGAGTTCTGGGGTCTCTGAAGGTGGTGATGTCTCTGCCCTGGTGTTGTCTGTCCCACGGGTGGTTTTCTTTACTTTTTCTTTGATGACACAACGTTTGGACCGTGTCATTTTCAGCCTAGACGATTCCTCTCTGAAAACGTTCTGTTAGAAAGCCGCCATCTTAGATGTGTGTGTGTGTGTGTGTGTGTGTGTGTGTGTGTGTGTGTGTGTGTGTGTGTGTGTGTGTGTGTGTGTGTGTGTGTGTGTGTATGAGAGAGAGAGAGAGAGAAAGAGAGAGAGAGAGACAAAGAGACAGACAGACTGACATACAGACAAAGACGCAGACAGAGAAATAGGGTGAGAGAGAGATGAGCACAGACACATGCTCACAAATATGTACACAAATGTACGCATGTATGTTGACACATTTCGATCATGCGCGCAAACACACACACATACACACACAGACAGACACACACACACACAAGCCTATTTCTTGCTGCTTAAAAACGTTCATAAAGTGTTT
>JAPXFY010000017.1:43946556-43961556 GCA_030674185.1 Monoplex corrugatus
ATACTGTGATTATTCTAGACAATATTAAATCTATAGACCTACATATAGAGAGTTCTCCTCACCCTGGTAACCCATCTCATCCAAGTCATACAACACTTGACATGCTTTATAGGTAACCCACAATCGTCTATGCATGTTGATTTCATCTTGTAAGTCAATACAACGAACGCATAAATGTTGATAAATGGTCGGGTATCGTCCAGTATGTCCCTAAATAACATCATTTGGAGTACGTAAATCAACACCCAAAATATTTCCTCTTTCTTTTATGGCAAATATATGAATCTGTTCTGTTTCAGGTGCAGCTTTGCAAAAACTCCACATTTCAGCTGTTATACTTGTGAATCAAATGATATTCAAACTAAAGTTTTAAAGATTGATTGTTGTGCTTTTCCAGTGTATATTCAGTATTACCGCGTGGCAGAGCTTTTTCAGTCTTAGAAATCAAATCTTGACAAGTGAAAAGACAATTGAGCATGACCATAGTCATTGTCAAATGTGACCTGAACATGTAGACAGCAGCGAAAGAAGGAAGACTGGAAAATATTTCTTTCACGGTACAGATGATAAAATTACATAGAATATTTAATTATTGTCTTTGTCAGAGGCCATTACTTTTTCATAAAACATATTGTTGATGGGCATGTATATAACTGACATACTGATACAACGGACGTGTAGTTGTTATTGATAATAATGTAAAAATAAATGTTATCAAGTGCATTTATTTCTACACATAAATAAGACCAGACAATGAAAAAATGTTAATAGCGGTCAAAGAGTGGGAATAGGGGTTTGGTAGTATCCACATTTTTGTCAGTACAATAACCTACTCCCGTCCGGACCACCGATAATATATCTGAGAGTTAATATATATAACACACAATGTATTACATCAGTTGAAACTGCTTCTGCAAAATTATATATAACAAAATCATGCATTAATTTGTCCACATTGTGTATAGTAACCGTGATATCATGCACTTCGCAAGGAATGCATTTGTTCACTTTATTGCAAATTAGAATACTGTTTGTTTTTAATTTTCCGATTTAATCGAAGGATAAACCAATTTCACTTTAATGAAAGAATGCTAATGAGCCATTTAAAGATCTCGGATTCTCCCAATACCTTAACGGGATTTTCCACAGTGACTAACACTTGTGAGGACTATGCTTGGAAACCTACAGGTTGATCAAATGTATACACATGTGTGATTTGCGTGTATGAATGTGTGTGGTACGTGAATAACGTGTGTGTGTGTGTGTGTGTGTGTGTGTGTTGTGTGGTGTGTGTGTGTGTGTGTGTGTGTGTGTGTGTGTGTGTGTTGTTTGTATATGTGTGTGTGTGTGTGTGTTTGTTTGTGTATGTGTGTGTATGTGTGTGTGTGTGTGTGTGTGTGTATGAGAGAGAGAGAGAGAGAGAGAGAGAGAGAGAGAGAAAGACAGAGAGAGAGACAGAGAGAGAGACAGACTGACATACAGAAAAAGACGCAGACAGAGAAATAGGGTGAGAGAGAGATGAGCACAGACACATGCTCACAAATATGTACACAAATGTACGCATGTATGTTGACACATTTCGATCATGCGCGCAAACACACACACATACACACACACACAGACACACACACACACAAGCCTATTTCTTGCTGCTTAAAAACGTTCATAAAGTGTTTAAACCATTCAATACTGTGATTATTCTAGACAATATTAAATCTATAGACCTACATATAGAGAGTTCTCCTCACCCTGGTAACCCATCTCATCCAAGTCATACAACACTTTACATGCTTTATAGGTAACCCACAATCGTCTATGCGTGTTGATTTCATCTTGTAAGTCAATACAACGAACGCATAAATGTTGATAAATGGTCGGGTATCGTCCAGTATGTCCCTAAATAACATCATTTGGAGTACGTAAATCAACACCCAAAACATTTCCTCTTTCTTTTATGGCAAATATATGAATCTGTTCTGTGTCAGGTGCAGCTTTGCAAAAACTCCACATTTCAGTAGTTATACTTGTGCATCAAATAATATTCAATGTAAAGCTTTAAAGATTGATTGTTGATCTTTTCCAGTGTATATTCAGTATTACCACGTGGCAGAGCTTTTTCAGTCTTTGAAATCAAATCATAACAAGTGAAAAGACAATTGAGCATGACAGGAAAGCCTGTATACGACCATCAAGAAGTATTTAATGTCTGTTTCTGAATATATCTGTACGTGTCCTCACGCATTTCCTTTTCGCCAAGGATTGGAAAGTAATGATGATGATACTACTTTTGCTACTGCTACTGCTATTTTCAAGCCTGATGATGATGATGATGATGATGATGATGATGTTGATGATGATGATGATGATGATGATGATGATGATGATGATATTAAGCACGATGAAAAAAATTATGTGTAATTTAACAAAAATAATAATGATAATAAAACACATGCTTTCGAACAGTTGAACAAAGTTGATTTTCAATTAATTCCATTATGGTCCTGGTACGGTGTTCATAAATATTGGCGTAAGTCTTGCTGACATGACATAGTAAAGATATAGGCTACCTCTATAAGTCTAACAGTTTTTCTTACTCCTTTTCATTTTCAAGTGAAGTGTGGGGAGGACAATGGGCAAATACACAGAATAAGCTTGTAGGGTTTGTTCTACTGGAATGCACAAACATCTCTCTTCAGGTGGATAACCCAAACCACATTGATCTAGATTCATCTATCTAAATACCAAACAATATACATGAGCAACAGAAAATTTGTATCTGAGAAAGAAATATGTCATTAGAAAAATGGAGTAATATTTGTTGTCGGCCTGCGTGGCTAGTGCCTGCTAACAAACCACAATACCAAACAGAACAGTCCATAGGTATTGTTCTCTTTGATGGTACCATGAAATATAACACAAATGGCTCTACACCGTCTACATCAGACGAGAATGGCGTTGGCTCTCTATGACCATAGTCATTGTCAAATGTGACCTGAACATGTAGACAGCAGCGAAAAAAGGGAGACTGGAAAATATTTCTTTCACGGTACAGATGATAAAATTACATAGATTATTCAATGATTGTCTTCGTCAGAGGCCATTACTTTTTCATAAAACATGATGATGGGCATACATATGACAGGCATACTGATACAACCTATGTGTAGTTGTTATCGATTATAATGTAGAAATAGATGTTACCAAGTGTATTTATTTCTACACATAAATAATAATAATAATAATAAATGATTATTTATGAGCGCTTTCCACTTGCACAAAGCGCTTTACAACAACAATAAAAAGTAAAACAAGCACACGAACTCACAGACACACACCAACACACACACAAACACGCACAGACACACACACACAAACCACACACACACGCACGCACGCACGCACACAAACACACACGCGCACGCATTCACACCCAAAAACACGCACATCAAGAATACAAAGCGGCAGAAAGAGGGTCTACAAGAAATGTTGCTGGAAGAGAAAAGTCTTCAGACTAGTTTTAAAGGAGGGAAATGAAGGGCTGTGACGGAGATTGTGAGGCAAGGAGTTCCACATCTGCACAGCAGATGATGAAAAAGCTCGACCACCATGCCTCTCTCGTTTATATTTTGGAACGCGGAATGTTCTATCATCGGTAGCAGAGCGAAGAGATCTGGGTGGTACATAGATCGTAAAGATGTCAGAAAGGTATTTAGGCGCAGTGACAATTATGACTTGGTAGCAGAGACAAGAAGCTTTGTATTTGATTCTTTGTTCAATAGGTAACCAGTGTAACTCTCGTAGAAGGGGTGTACAATGTGCCGATCTTTTTGCTTTGCACACTATTTTGGCTGCTGAGTTCTGTACTTGTTGTAGTGGTCTGATCAGGGTATGTGGAGAACCGACAAGAAGAGAATTGCAGTAGTCTAGTCTAGATAGTACACAAGAACTGACAAGTGTTTTTGTTGCATCAACTGTGAGGTAGCGACGTATAGAGCTGATGCGTCTGAGTTCATGGTAGGCTACTTGACAGGTTTTACTGATATGATGTTTCATGGACATCTCTTTATCAAGGAAAAAGCCAAGGTCACGTACATTGTCTGAAAATGAGATGGGCGTATTTCCTAGGTCAAAAGTAGGAGGTAGGGAAGTGGCATCAACTGATGGAGGAAGGAGTCTAAGAGCTTCAGTCTAAGACCAGACAATGAAAAAAAGTTAATACAGTCAAAGAGTGGGAATAGGGGTTTGGTAGTATCCACATTTTTGTCAGTACAATAACCTACTCCCGTCCGGACCACCGATAATATATCTGAGAGTTAAATATGTATAACACACAATGTATTACATCAGTTGAAACTGCTTCTGCAAAATTATATATAACAAAATCATGCATTAATTTGTCCACATTGTGTATAGTAACCGTGACATCATGCACTTCGCTAGGAATGCATTTGTTCAATTTATTGCAAATTAGAATACTGTTTGTTTTTAATTTTCCGATTTAATCGAAGGATAAACCAATTTCACTTTAATGAAAGAATGCTAATGAGCCATTTAAAGATCTCGGATTCTCCCAATAACTTAACGGGATTTTCCACAGTGACTAACACTTGTGAGGACTCTGCTTGGAAACCTATAGGTTGATCACATGTATACACATGTGTGATTTGCGTGTATGAATGTGTGTGGTACGTGAATGACGTGTGTGTGTGTGTGTGTGTGTGTGTGTTGTGTGTGTGTGTGTGTGTGTGTGTGTGTGACTCTGAGTGTGTGTGTGTGTGTGTGTGTGTATGAGAGAGAGAGAGAGAGAGAGAGAGAGAGAAAGAGTGAGAGAGAGACAGAGAGATAGACAAACTGACATACAGACAAAGACGCAGACAGAGAAATAGGGTGAGAGAGAGATGAGCACAGACACATGCTCACAAATATGTACACAAATGTACGCATGTATGTTGACACATTTCGATCATGCGCGCAAACACACACACACATACACAGACAGACAGACACACACACACACAAGCCTATTTCTTGCTGCTTAAAAACGTTCATAAAGATTGATCTAGATTCATCTATCTAAATACCAAACAATATACATGAGCAACAGAAAATTTGTATCTGAGAAAGAAATATGTCATTAGAAAAATGGAGTAATATTTGTTGTCGGCCTGCGTGGCTAGTGCCTGCTAACAAACCACAATACCAAACAGAACAGTCCATAGGTATTGTTCTCTTTGATGGTACCATGCAATATAACACAAATGGCTCCATACCGTCTACATCAGACGAGAATGGCGTTGTCTCGCTATGACCATAGTCATCGTCAAATGTGGCCTGAGCATGTAGATGGTGAAAGACGGACGACAGGGAAATATTTCTGTCACGGTAGAGATGATAAAATTACATAGATTATTCAATGATTGTCTTCCTCAGAGGCCATTACTTTTTCATAAAACATGATGATGGGCATACATATGACAGGCATACTGATACAACCTATGTGTAGTTGTTATCGATTATAATGTAGAAATAGATGTTACCAAGTGTATTTATTTCTACATATAAAGAAGACCAGACAATGAAAAAAAATAATAGCAGTCTAAGAATGGGAGTAGGGGTTTGATAGTATCCCACATTTCTGTCAGTACATTAACCTACTCCCGACCGGACCACCGACAATATATCTGAGAATTAAATATATATAACACACAAAGTATTACGTCAGTTGAAACTACTTCTGCAAAATTATGTATAACAAAATTATGCAATATTTTGTCCACCTTGTGTATAGTCACCATACCATCACGCACTTTGCTAGGAATGTATTTGTTCAATTTATTGCTAATTAGAATACTGTCTTTTATTAATTAATCCGATTTAATCGAAGGATAAAGCAATTTTACTTTAATGAAAGAATGCTAGTGAGCCATTTAAAGTGCTCGGATTCTCCCAATACCTTAACGGGATTTTCCACAGTGACTAACACTTGTGAGGACTCCGCTTGGAAAGCTACAGCGAAATAATAACGAGTACGGCAACAACAGAAGACAACTACAGAAGAGGCGAGAAAACACCAAATAAATTACGTCCTTATGAGGGATAGGAGACATATTTTTCATGTGTTTATTGATCAGTTACCAAATCACTATTTGTTCTCATGCATAGTTTTGTAACCGATAGTTACGTCCAGGTTTATGACAGGTATGAAAAAAATAGATTGTCTATTCGTTCATTTGTAGATTGATTTTGATGGTAGCCATGCACAATTTTGCAGTGATGGCATAGAAAATGGCTCATATGGCTCATACGGCTCTGACTCAGTAGGCGGAATGATGCCATTGGCATTTTCTTATTATTACAATTTTCACTTTCAGTTTATTTATTTGGTTTGATTTTCTTTTTTTTTTTTCTTGTCCCTACCGATTTTATGTGTGAAAGTTGGGCTGCAGTCCCTGGGAGGAGCAAACGCCACAGTATACCACCATCCATTTCTTAATTTTCGTTCAATTTTTGTCTTTTGTTGTTAGTTGGTAGAGCCATGGACTCAACATCTGATATCTTGAATTCAATCCCAACCCCCAACATTAAAAACTGACCTGTTCGCTGCCCATCGTAATGTTTCCATCGTTTTGGTGATGTCGGCTTAGTATTTGATAGGTCCCTTCTCCCCTTTCCCCGTTTCAAGACCTTGCCAGCACATAGGGTTTTGCGCAGGCTCAGGAAATCTGTCAGATGTTGCTGGCAGATAATAATAATAATATATTTTATTTATATAGGGCAAAATCTTGATAAAATCAAATCTAAGCGCTGATTAGGGTGGAGCATGTATGGAGTTGGCCGAGCGCGATGAATCCCTCTTGAAATAAACTAACTTGTTTTCTTCAGCAGAATATTGTCAGGAGCAACTCGTGTGTTGTTGCCATTGGTTCTTAAATTTGTGCTGTGTCCTTTCTACAACACAGGACCTCAACGTCCTGTGGAAGGGGACGGACCTGCACCCGCACATAGCCTGAACATGTGATCCAAAATATGGTGGAAGCATGTTGCCAAATATCTGAGAAATTTATTCCAAGATATTTTTGCATGTTGTGTTACTGTAATCCAATTTTAGATCATTGCCTATTTGAGGTTGATGCAGTCCTGATCTTCCAGTGGGTCGGACCTGGGTGTAAATCTGAACAGATCCACCCATAAAGATCAATACATTTTGTTGGCACATTTAAATAAGCTACGCACAAAAAGTTAAGGATCACTATGAGAAAACAGGTGCGTAATAAACTCAGTTCGCTACTGTTATTTATTTCTCAGTCCAGCCAAATTGTTATGAGTTCTTGTTCAGCTGTAAGTGGGCGATGTTGTGTTAGTGCGAAAATTGCACGGGATTCTCTACTACTGAGCTTGGCCGCAAACGGAAAAGCGGAAACTTGCGAAAAAGGACCTTGTTTTGGACCGTTCTGCCTGAACACATTGCACAACCCAGATGGAAAAACCATTATGCACGTGCAAGCACTGCTGTTTATGTGTGAGATGCTGTCTCTTGCCTGGCTTTATAAGAAGACATTCCACCAGTAGTAGGCCTGATCTGACAATGCCTCCACGACGAAAATTGAGCGAGTTTGAGAGGGGACGAGCTGTTGCATGGTTCCAAGATGGCGTTCCCAAGCGAGAAGTGGCCAGGTGACTTCAGGTGTCCATCTCGGTCATTGTCAGACTGATTCAACGCTTCACAGCCACTGGGAGGGTTCATGAAAGACGCAGATCTGGTCGACCGAAGAAGACAAACCCATGTGAAGATTGTCTCATTGAACGACAAGCCCTGCAGACAAGAACAGCCTCTTCCAGCATCATTCGAAGGCAGCTGAGGGTGGCTACTAACATCAACATCAGCCAGCAGACCATACGGAACCGCCTTCATGGGTTTAACCTCCGTTCTCGTCGCCCAGCTGTACGGCCACGCTTAACTCCAGCCCATAGGGCAGCACGCCGCGCCTCCTGCAGACGTCACGTGAGGTGGACACGTCAGCAATGGTCCCAGGTCCTGTTCAGTGATGAATCACGCTTCACCAGGAACCACAACGACGGCCGACTGAGGGTCTGGAGGCGCCCAGGGCAACGCTTTATTGACACCACTGTCCAAGAAAAGGTGGCCTTTGGTGGAGGTTCTGTAATGGTCTGGGGGGCCTTCAGCCTTCACCACAGAACACCCTTGTATCATGTACAGGGTAACCTGACTGGCCTCCGATACCGGGATGAGATCCTTCGACCGCTGGCTGTGCCTACACTGCAGCAGATGGGACCGACGGCTGTCTACCAGGATGACAACGCTCGCCCCCACAGGGCAAGGGTGGTCAACGACTTCCTGCAGCAGTCTGACGTCAACAGAATGGAGTGGCCAGCATGCAGTCCCGATCTCAACCCGATTGAGAACCTCTGGGATGAGCTGGATCGCAAAGTGAGGAGCAACCACTCCCCTCCCAGGGATGCCCAACACCTCTACCAGATGCTGCAGGCTGAGTGGCAGGCGCTTCCACAGAGGATCTTCACCAACCTGGTCAACTCGATGAGGACTCGCTGCGTCGAGTGCCAGAACAGCCATGGTGGTTACACGCATTACTGAACTTTTGGGAGCATCAGAATGCCCTGTCTTGTGATTTCAATGACTTTGGGAAATCAAATTTCGATACGTACCCACTTTGATCAAATGTACACACCAAACGATTGCTCGAAATTGAAGGCAATTGTGTATCGTTATCACTAAAGCATGGAATTAAATGTTTGCCAAACTTCAACGCATTGGCTTTCTTATTTTGAAAGTTATGAATTTTTGTGCAAGTGATCCTTAACTTTTTGTGCGTAGTGTATGTACACACACATATATATATACACACATGCATACATATACTCCTAATCATAATTTAAGGGCCACTTCTTCCTTCCTCTCTAATTTTAAGTTGAAATAATTGACAATGTTTAGAATTGATTCTATGTTTTATTTCATCATTTCCACACCTGTTTTGGAAAAAGAAATTAGCACAATGACCCATTAGTGAACAGCACATGCATTTAAAGGAACATCCCCCCTTTTCCAAAAACAGAAAGTGTCAGATTTGGCCAATCTGTTTTCAATATCGCGTGTGTCCGCCCCGAGCCTGGATGCATGCTTCACAGCGCCGATGCATCGACCCCACAAGGGTACGGAGTGTGTCCTGAGGGATGGCCGCCCACTCGATCTGCAGGATGTCGACCAGCCTGGCCAGGGTGCCCGGTGGGGGGTGGTTGTCCCTGATGCGCCTCCCGAGCACATCCCAGAGGTGTTCAATTGGGTTCAGGTCAGGTGAGCACGCTGGCCAGGCCATACGGACGACTTCATGCTGCTCCAGGAAGTCGGTCACAAGGCGTGCTCGATGCGCAGGTGCATTGTCGTCCTGGAAGATGGCGCCTTGACCAAGGTCCACAAGCGCAGGCAGTGCCACGGCCGCCAGAACCTCGTCCCGGTACCGGACCCCGTTCAGGATGCCGTCAATGGGGAGCAGGGGGGTCCGGGTACCACGGCTCATGCCACCCCACACCATCACCGACCCGCCGCCGTACCGGTTATGCTCTTGGACAGTGGCGTCAGCGAACCTCTCCCTTGACGTCGCCACACCCGAGCCCGGCCATCGTTAAAGGTCAGGGTGAACCTGGACTCATCCGAAAACAAGACCCGGGCCCACTGTTGCCTTGTCCAGGTCACGTGCTCCCTGGCCCAGGTCATGCGGCGCACTCTGTTGACCGGTGACAGCACGGGTCGGACGGCCGGTCTCCGTGACCTCAAGTTTGCCTCATGTAGCCATCTTCTCACCGTGCTGCAGCTGATGTTAGCACCTGTTGCGTCCCTCAGCTGACCCCTCAAGGTCACCGCAGTGGATGCCCTTTCCCTCAGGACGGAGAGGGCAAGGTAGCGGTCTTGCTGTCTTGTCGTTACTCTGGGTCGACCCGTGTGACGCCTTTCCTGGACTGCTCCAGTCTCATTGAAGCGCTCCAGCAGTCTCTGGATTGTGGAATGCGACACTTCAAGTCGTCTAGCAACTTCCCGCTGCGCTAGGCCTTCATCAAGCAGAGCGAGGGCTCTCCCCCGCTGCTCATCCGTCATCCGTCGTCTTGCAAGCATGGTTAAAACGAACCAAGAACGGGTCCTTTTTATCCTCGTCTGCGGGCAACTTTGGCTGGAGTAGTGTTCAAAAAGGGCTTGCCTTGCACGTGCAAAGCGAATTTTGTCGCTACCTTGCCTGCGTCGTCAGAGAGACCCTGCTGAAGATTCGACAATTTCGTGTGGAAATTGTCTTCCTTGGGCCGCCCATTGCAAATCGGCAAATCCCCAAACACGTGCCAAAAGGAAACTGCAATGTTGTCTGAGCTCTTATCCATTCAGTTACGGCAACGAATTGGAGAAAAGAGTAAGAGAAAATAGGTTATTTCTCCTTTCAAAAATTGACTCAAAAACGTTCCTGGCCCTTCAATAATGACGTGTAGTATATGTATAGATAAACAGATATAGAGATAGATAAACATAGATAATAGATAGACAGATAAATGGATAGGTAGGTAGATAAATGGGCGTGAGTACACATGCATACAAAGGCGCGTGCACCAACCCGCACACGCACGCGCGGACACATGCTTTCACACACATGCTTTCACACACACAGGCATGCACACACACACACACACACACACACCACACACACGCATGCACGCACACGCACACGCACACACACACACACACCCCCCTCATGTGCAACTATCCACCTTTATTCTTCTAGACTGTTACCACCCACTCTGCACCCTACTCAATTTTCCTATCTTTTTTGGTATAAAAATCCCGTACATGAACACAGTAAACCAATGATGACTTTCATACACGCACATAGATACACACACAGAAGTTCACAGACACTGACAGGCTCGCTAAGACCTGATCTTGCTAAGAGGGATAGACAATTTACAGACCTATCTACCTATCGCCCCACACACAGTAATGGTCAAGAAACAATTTATTTCATTCACCCACATTTAATAGCTGTCATCCAACAATACAGGAGTTCACAAATTACATCAACATATACCTTAAACAAAATTACTCCCTGGACACATAAAAATCGTCAAAATATACTCTTGTGCAACAACAGGGCATCTCGAAGACAAGTATACAATATCATCCACAGGGCATCTCGAGGGCACAATCAAATTGTAAAGAAATCAGCCCCTTGAAATTTTTGTTGATCTGTCACCGAAATGAACTCGATATCAGGTATAAGCCATCATCACGTTGCCCAAGGCAAGGCAAATGATTGAACTTAGCCCCGATCACATTTTATGAATATATGAAGGTGACAATTTCAATGCCCATAACAAGACATAGAATCACATAAAATGAAACCCATAGAACGTTACTACGACATGGGCCCAATATACAAAACATCAACCGGCCCTTGACAATAGCCACACACTCATGCTGGCACTCAATAAAGTTACAATATCCGTTTCATCTTTAACTTCCTCGTCAACTGTCTGTCAGTCTGCCACACAACAAACTATCTTATCTCAAACGGTAACCTCTTCTAGGTCTATCCTCAAATTGTAAATAAAATGCTTGTTGAACAAACCAAGTCGGTTATCCCTAACGTCATGGGTTGGGTTCCCCACGCTAGGCCCATCTAGCCACCAAAGGCGTAGAGAATCAAAATATTTACAAATTTACATCTCAACGACGACGTATAAACCCTGACCCAAACTTACGTTACGACGCCACACAAACAGTTGGGCAACCCTCTCAAACAAGCTTAGAATTCATGGAAACAAGAAATTTGAAATGAACGCGAACAACACACCACCCCACAACGACCCACAACTCAACTCCCTCGAAACGACAGAGATCTGAACAGCACAGAACAGCACAGACGCCACATCACCCTTGCCAAGTTCTTTCAACCGGACTACAGGGTGAAACATTAACATAGAATACATAGAAACATAGAACACATTGTTTGGCCAAACGTGGCGTCTGGGGTGAACATAGAATAACATACCCCTCCTCAGATTCACACAACACCCTCAGCTAACCTACACGGCCATAACCCTACCTATTTGCTAACCGCTTCTGCTGAGATAGTCAGCTTCCACATTCTCCTTCCCTGGAATGGCTTCCACTGTGAAACGGTATGGTTGTAACCGCAACGCCCACCTTGTCAACCGCCCACTGACTGACTTGATTCTGTCCCAAGTATTGAAGCGGTGAATGGTCGGTCTGTATGACAAAGTCTGCTCCATCCAGATACTGGTCAAATTTCTCCACTGCCCACACGAGTGCATAGCACTCCTTCTCAATGGGTGGGTAGTTCAACTCAGCGCCTGTGAGTTTCTTGCTGATGCAGGCCACTGGGTGCAGGAGTCCCGTTCCTGATGCATCTGTTTGCAACAAACCGCCCCTCTGGAACTGGTAGACGGCATATGGGTGCCTCACAGAACTTCGACTTGAGGATCTTCTTGAGTGTCCCTTTGAACCTTTCAACAAGTCCATTGGTTTGTGCATGGTATGGCGTTCTAAGACCTTTGACTGCTAGCAGTCGGTATATACTACACGTCATTATTGAAGGGCCAGGAACGTTTTTGAGTCAATTTTTGAAAGGAGAAATAACCTATTTTCTCTTACTCTTTTCTCCAATTCGTTGCCGTAACTGAATGGATAAGAGCTCAGACAACATTGCAGTTTCCTTTTGGCACGTGTTTGGGGATTTGCCGATTTGCAATGGGCGGCCCAAGGAAGACAATTTCCACACGAAATTGTCGAATCTTCAGCAGGGTCTCTCTGACGACGCAGGCAAGGTAGCGACAAAATTCGCTTTGCACGTGCAAGGCAAGCCCTTTTTGAACACTACTCCAGCCAAAGTTGCCCGCAGACGAGGATAAAAAGGACCCGTTCTTGGTTCGTTTTAACCATGCTTGCAAGACGACGGATGACGGATGAGCAGCGGGGGAGAGCCCTCGCTCTGCTTGATGAAGGCCTAGCGCAGCGGGAAGTTGCTAGACGACTTGAAGTGTCGCATTCCACAATCCAGAGACTGCTGGAGCGCTTCAATGAGACTGGAGCAGTCCAGGAAAGGCGTCACACGGGTCGACCCAGAGTAACGACAAGACAGCAAGACCGCTACCTTGCCCTCTCCGTCCTGAGGGAAAGGGCATCCACTGCGGTGACCTTGAGGGGTCAGCTGAGGGACGCAACAGGTGCTAACATCAGCTGCAGCACGGTGAGAAGACGGCTACATGAGGCAAACTTGAGGTCACGGAGACCGGCCGTCCGACCCGTGCTGTCACCGGTCAACAGAGTGCGCCGCATGACCTGGGCCAGGGAGCACGTGACCTGGACAAGGCAACAGTGGGCCCGGGTCTTGTTTTCGGATGAGTCCAGGTTCACCTTGACCTTTAACGATGGCCGGGCTCGGGTGTGGCGACGTCAAGGGGAGAGGTTCGCTGACGCCACTGTCCAAGAGCATAACCGGTACGGCGGCGGGTCGGTGATGGTGTGGGGTGGCATGAGTCGTGGTACCCGGACCCCCCTGCTCCCCATTGACGGCATCCTGAACGGGGTCCGGTACCGGGACGAGGTTCTGGCGGCCGTGGCACTGCCTGCGCTTGTGGACCTTGGTCAAGGCGCCATCTTCCAGGACGACAATGCACCTGCGCATCGAGCACGCCTTGTGACCGACTTCCTGGAGCAGCATGAAGTCGTCCGTATGGCCTGGCCAGCGTGCTCACCTGACCTGAACCCAATTGAACACCTCTGGGATGTGCTCGGGAGGCGCATCAGGGACAACCACCCCCCACCGGGCACCCTGGCCAGGCTGGTCGACATCCTGCAGATCGAGTGGGCGGCCATCCCTCAGGACACACTCCGTACCCTTGTGGGGTCGATGCATCGGCGCTGTGAAGCATGCATCCAGGCTCGGGGCGGACACACGCGATATTGAAAACAGATTGGCCAAATCTGACACTTTCTGTTTTTTGAAAAGGGGGGGATGTTCCTTTAAATGCATGTGCTGTTCACTAATGGGTCATTGTGCTAATTTCTTTTTCCAAAACAGGTGTGGAAATGATGAAATAAAACATAGAATCAATTCTAAACATTGTCAATTATTTCAACTTAAAATTAGAGAGGAAGGAAGAAGTGGCCCTTAAATTATGATTAGGAGTACTTCTTGCATTATATCACTGGTGAATTGCGAACCTTGATCTGTTAGCACTTCTCTCGGCACTCCCGTCCGAGTCCAGATAGTCCAAAGCGCTTCTGCTACAGTCACTGCATCAATGTTTCTCAATGGCATAGCATCTGGGTATCTCGTTGTATGGTCTACTTGAACTAATATGTAGCGGTTCCCTTGTCCTGACATCGGGTAGATAGGCCCCACAATGTCTACTCCCACTTTGTCAAACGGGTTATGAGGAATTTGGGTTTTGACTAATGGCACTGGCGGTACTCTGCCTCTGTCCACCGTCCTCTGGCATTCAGGACAAGATTTGACGTAGCGTGCCACTTGACCACAAACTCCTGGCCAGTAGAAACTTTGCATCACCCTCTCCTTTGTCCGCTTAATCCCCATATGGCCTGCCATAGGCGCATCATGAGCCAACTGAATGACATCTTTTCTTAGCTCACACACTTGCACCTTAATCTCATGAGGGGTAGTGAAGGTTCTACGCAAGATTCCTCTTTGGTCGTACCCAAACGTCACTGTTCCTCCCGCAGTTTTGATTTGCACAAAATCGCCTGCAGCCTTCCTTGCCGCATCCAAAGATGGGTCTTCGTTTTGCAGCCGCAGGAACTCAGCTGGTTCTCTCCCAGCATTGAGTACTCGGGTCGGTAACCTCGGTGTGGGTTCATTTCCTCTCCTTTCCTCTAATTGCTGCCTTTCATCTCTAGCTTGCTCTTCAGCACGCCTTGCCTTGTTCATATTGAATTCTTCTTCC
>JAPXFY010000017.1:43969056-43971556 GCA_030674185.1 Monoplex corrugatus
GACTAAAGTCATGGCAATCAGTAAAAAAAAATCCCCTCTTGTAAAATAACAGCAAAAGGCACAACATTAAGACAAGTTGACAAGTATCAATATCTGGGAACAGTCATCTCATCAGACGGCGCATGCACATTAGAAATATCTAGCAGAATTGGCCAAGCTAAAACAGCATTCGAAAAAATGAAAAACGTTCTTACCAACAAATGCCTATCATCAGGGACAGAGTTTTTCAGCGTTATATAAAACCGATACTATTGTACGGATGAGAGCCTGGACAATCAACAAGCAAAGTCAGAACAAGATTGAGGCAACTGAAATGTGATTTATTAGAAGAATGTTAAGAGTTCCATGGACAGCAAAGAAAACAAATGAGACGGATTTGAAAAAACAAATACAAAAATATCATCAATGATGAAGGGGAAAGGGGAAAAAGCAGCATTTATAGAAAATTTTGTGAGGTAAAAAGAATCACCTAGTCGCAACAGGAAAGCTAGATGGAAAAAGAGCACCAGATAGACCCAGGGAGAAAATATCAGACAATTTTGCACAGTGGGTTGGGACAAAAATGGTTATGAGATACGCTTGCAGCGACAAAGGACAGATTCATTTAATGGCCATGATCGCCATCGCCATACGACAAGGCACATGATGATGATGTGATGATGATGATGATGATGATGATGATGATGGTGATGGTGATGATGATGATGATGATGATGATGATGATGATGATGATGATGATGAGGATGATGAGGATGATGAGGATGATGATGATGATGATACACATACAAACAGACAGATAGACATTCTTTCATGTCGATAAACAAAAGCTTCTCACTTTCGATCGGGACATTAAACAGAAAAACGAACGGACACACAGAAAAACATGATGGTTTAGCAATCCTAACGGTCTTTCTTTGTATGCCAAAGTTATTCCAGAAAATCCGGATGTTGTTCTTTTCACGATCACTGTGACCTTAAACAAGTATCAGATAAAACAAAACTTTACGTGAAGCATGAACAACGGTAGATGGTGACAACACATGAAACAAAACTTTACGTGAAGCATGAACAACGGTGGATGGTGACAACACATGAAACAAAACTTTACGTGAAGCATGAACAACGGTAGATGGTGACAACACATGAAACAAAACTTTACGTGAAGCATGAACAACGATGGATGGTGGCAACACATAAAACAAAACTTTACGTGAAGCATGAACAACGGTAGATGGTGACAACACATGAAACAAAACTTTACGTGAAGCATGAACAACGGTAGATGGTGACAATACATGAAACAAAACTTTACGTGAAGCATGAACAACGGTGGATGGTCACAACAAACAAAACTTTACGTGAAGCATGAACAACGGTGGATGGTCACAACACATGAAACAACACTTTACGTGAAGCATGAACAACGGTAGATGGTGACAACACATGAAACAACACTTTACGTGAAGCATGAACAACGGTAGATGGTCACAACAAACAAAACAATATCTAGTCTGAGTTGTTTTTATCTCCCTTATGCCACAGTCAGCTGAAATAGCTCAGTTGGGCGAGCGTTAGACTCATGGGTTTATGCGCTGGCTTAAGGCTTGCGCCATGATCACCATACACATGGCACCTGTGACGTTAGTGTATATGGAATTCGTTCCGAGCGCGGAGACGTCGTCTTGAGAAACTGAAACTGAAACTGAAACTTATGCCACATGCTTTGACACGTAGCGTGGTCAGTTAGGGCGTTCTTGAAGATTGTTCATGTTTCTTTTACCGACAGCTCTGTTCAGTCCCTGCATCTCAATCTTTTCGTGATCTCTTATTTTAGTCACAAAACGTTGTTAGCTGTTTTTTGTTGTTGTTTTTTGTTTTGTTTGGGGGGGGGGAGGTCGGGGGGGGGGGGATTGATCTATACCAAATATCGATCAAAAGTTTAGATTATTGTAGAGTGCGCAAACTGGAAATCATGGCGCCAAGGTCAAGATCAAACGATCAAACAAAAAAAAAACAAAAAAAGTGCCTAAATCAGCACTTTTAGTGGCAGGCGTGTTAACTGCACTTTCTCACAACAACAACAACAACAACAGAAAACAACTAATAATCTTTTCATTCTGTTGTCACTATTGTAAGAGTCGACCATTCATGATTGTCGTCGCTTCACCTTCCTTGCGGTCCTCAGTAGCTCAGTTGGTTTGAGCGTCGGATTCACATGTTAATGGTTGTGGGTTCGAATTCCGGGGTGTGCTATATTAAAACTGGCCTCTTCACTGTCCCATCTTAACATCATTGTTGTTTTGGTGGTGTCAGTGTAGGATTCGATAAGTCCCACTTCCCCCACTTCCCTGGGATGGTTATCCCCGTCGGCTGTGTCACCTGAGGTGGGTGTCGACGTAAAAACTGAACCAAATCAATAAAGAATTCACCATCCTTTTTTTTCCTGTTGAAGTATAGTGAAATAGCTATAGGCTTAATATACCTCTACGCAGTCGGCTGG
>JAPXFY010000017.1:43984056-43986556 GCA_030674185.1 Monoplex corrugatus
TTCCTTGATTTAAGTCTTTTCATATAGTGTTTAGATGTGTGTGTGTGTGTGTGTGTGTGTGTGTGTGTGTGTGTGTGTGTGTGTGTGTGTGTGTGGTATGTGTGTGTGTGTTTGTATGTGTGCGTGTGTGTGTGCGTGTGTCTGTATGTTTGTGTATGTGTGCGTTCGTGATTGTGTGTGTATGTGTGTGTGTGTGTGTGTGTGTGTGTGTGTGTGATTGTGTGTGTTTATATGTATGCGTGTGTGTGTGTGCGTGCGTGCGTTCATGTATGTGTGCGTGCGTGCGTGCGTGTGTGTGTGTGTGTGTGTGTGTGTGTGTGTGTGTATGTGTGTGTGTGTGTGTGTGTGTGTGTGTGTGTGTGTTTATGTGTGTATTGTTTATGTTTCCTTTTTCTGCCCACTGCCTGACTTACTTTGTGGATAAAACCAGATACTTCGAAATGACAAACATTTTTTTTTTTTTTTTTTTTTTCGTTTTTTAAAAGGTCTATTGTTTTATATCAATATGAGGAGTGCGTCCCTCTTCTCTCTCTCTCTCTCTCTCTCTCTCTCTCTCTCTCTCTCTCTCTCTCTCTCTCTCTGTATATGTGTGTGAGTGAGACAGAGAGAGAGAGAGAGAGAGAGACAGAGAGAGAGAGAGAGAGACAGAGAGAGATACGTTTAGCAAGATTCTCTTAATCTCTGAATTCTTTGTGGATGGATCGGCACCAAAATTATGCATCAAAAAAGCAAATCAGCGAGGAGTCACTAATATTGAAGTTTATTGAAGTCATGGCTCCACGGTCAAGATCACATTGTAACAACATTTGAGCAAGACAGCTTAGATGCTATCTGTAACTGATATTTTATGCAGACTGATGTGTGTTGCTAAAGAGAACTTTAGCGGTGAGATTGGACAATGTTTGCATCCCATATTCTCAGAATAACATGTTAATGAGATGCTGTGTGAAAATTCCTTAACTCAGCTGCAAACAGTGAGATTCTTAAATGGTTGGCATCACTCGCTTAACTCAGCCACAAAAAGTGAGATTCTAAAATGGTTGGTATCAGTCGCTAAATTCGGGCACAAACAGTGAAATTCTAAAATGGTTGGCATTATTCGCTAAACTCGGCCACAAACGGTAATATTCTAAAATAGTTTGCATAATTCACTTAACACAGCCATAAACAGTGAGATTCTAAAATGGTTGACGCCAATTGTTTAACACCACCACAAACAGTGAGATTCTAAAATAGTTGGCATCAATCGTTTAACTGGGCTACAAACAGTGAGATTCTAAAATGGTTGGCATCAATCGCTTAACACAACCACAAACAGTAAGATTCTAAAATGGTTTGCATCAATCGCTTAACACAGCCACAAACAGTGAGATTCTAAAATGGTGGTATTAATCGGTAAACTCAGCCACAGACAGTCAGATTCTAAAATGGTTGGCATCAATCGCTTAACTCAGCCACAAACAGTGAGATTCTAAAATGGTTTGCATCAATCGCTTAACTCAGCCACAAACAATGAGATTCTAAAATGGTTTGCATCAATCACTTAACTCAGCCACAAACAGTGAGATTCTAAAATGGTTGGCATCAATCGCTTAACTCAGCCACAAACAGTGAGATTCTGAAATGGTTGACATTAATCGTTTAACACAGCCACAAACAGTGAGATTCTAAAATGGTTTGCATCAATCACTTAACTCAGCCACAAACTGTGATTCTAGAATGGTTGGCATCAATCGTTTTACACGGCAACAAACAGTGAGGTTCTGAAATGGTTGGCATCAATTGCTTATTACAGCCACAAACAGTGAAATTCTGATATGGCTGGAATCAATCACTTAACATGGCCACAAATAGTGAGGTTCTAAAATGGCTGGTATCAATTGCTTATTACAGCCACAAACAGTGAGATTCTAAAATGGTTGACATCAATCGCTTAACACAGCCACAAACAGTAAGATTCTAAAATGATTGACATCAGTCACTTAACATGGCCACAAACAGTGAGATTCTAGAATTGTTGGCATCAATCGCATAACACAGCCACAAACAGTAAGATTCTAAAATGACTGACATCAATCGCTTAACATGGCTCCAAACAGTAAGATTCTAAAATGATTGGCATCAATCGCTTAACACAGCCACAAACAGTGAGAATCTAAAATGGCTGACATCACATGGAAAAGCAGAAACTATGCTTTCAGAAACAGAAGACAAAAAAGAGAACAGAAAAAAAACAGACGTTTGGGGAATTTTGGAACCTTTTCATTAATGGTCACAAATGTTTCGAAAAATATGAAATGAAAATTGAGAGGAATCTGAAATAAGTCGTCAAATATCTTAATATACGGGTTCATCCACCTGTAGAAATTTAAAGCATTGTGAGGGTGTGGATGGGGGAGTGTAACAGATTGTTTAAGATTTATTTATTCCACTATTTCATTCATCTTTTCCCTGAGTTCAGGCTTTCACCAAGTGGTAAATGAAGAAAGAATAATACAGT
>JAPXFY010000017.1:43991556-43999056 GCA_030674185.1 Monoplex corrugatus
CATTCATTTGACTCTAGCACACAGACATACACACGCACGCGGGCGCACGTGCACGCGCACGCAAAACACACATATACACACAATCGGGACATACACACACGCACTCTTACACACATCTAAACGCAGAGTCACACACACACACACACACACACACACACACACACACACACACGCCTACGCACCACAACACACGTACACACATACACACACACACACGCCTGCACACAGACATACGCATACACATACTGTTGGGACACACACACACATACACAGACACAACAACACACACACACACACATACACACACACGCCTGCACACAGACATACGCATACACACACTGTTGGGACACACACACATACACAGACACAGACACACACACACACACACATACACACACACGCACGCACGCACGCACGCACGCACGCACGCACACGTACATACACGCATACACACACAGTCGGGACACATACACACACACGCACACATACGGACACATACGGACACACACACATGCACACACATACACACACACATACATGTACACATACACACACATATACACACACACTCACGCATGCGCAATCGGGACACATACACATACACACAAACACACACACACACACACACATACCCATCCATCCACCACCACCACCTCCACCCCACACACACGGAAGAAACAAGAGTCACAAAATGACATTTTTGTTAAACAAGGGTTAGCTGGGAATTTACCCGGAAATGTTGGCTTAATTTTTCAGTATCATAGATTTCATACAATAATCCCACAGGGAAGTGCGCAACTGTGGTGCACAACTAATGAGCAAAACTTCACAAAACGATAAAGGGAAAACTTCCCCGGTCGTGCTTATAGGTTGTTTTTTTCCCCACGCCCATCCGGGTTAAGGGACTGTACTCCTCTCTTGATTTCACACCGAATTATCTTTCTTGCCAAAAAAAAAAAAAGAAAAAAAAGAGAGAGACAATGGACGACGAGAAGATTATTGCTGCTGTGAGATCAAGGCCTTGCATTTACAAGAAGAGTGATAAAAAAAATCGCTACGATCGTGATGGTGATTATTCTCCGTCCACGTGTCGCAATCTGTTGATCGCATGTACAGAAAATCGACAGGTTGGAAGTACAATGTTTCTTTCCTTCTTCCACCACCACCACCACCACCACATTTGTGACAATATCAACTGTTGTCGCTTCGTGCACACCATTTTATCTTTGGTGGGCTAGTGTGGAAGTAAAAAAAAAAGATCGTGGCCGTCCGGCTGTTCATGACTATCCGAATAGGTTTACTCTGAACGCTCCCAACGTTGATAACAAACCAACTAAACTGACCTCCAGCCAGTATTTATAAATAGCAGAGTGACTGCCGGGTAGAAAATAAAGTAGATGCCTTAAGTACTGGTGATGTTATTGTTATTTTTGTTTAAAGCCAAGCTGACTGCATAGAGCCATATCAAGGCTATAAACATTTCGAAATGTATACAATACTTCAACTGGCGAAAAAAAGGGGGGAAAAAATAAGTACAAGTATCAGTGTATTCGCGCACATAATCCAAGGAAATGATGCTGGCGTTGACCACTCCGTCCAGTTTATCACTCAGGGGATTTCAACAACAATGTGTGAATGCCAGGCATTTAATATTTATGAGCAGAGAATGACTGGAAGTTTTTTTCTCTTTTTATAGATATTGAACCACGCAAGACTTCCTCTGTACGAGTGTATCCTTGTTTGTGTTGTTGTTGTTGTTGTTGTTTTTTATGAAAGTGGGTTTTTATACGGACTTTGGCCACAGACACCTTTTTTTTTGCCGTGGGATCTTTAACGCACCCTAAATGCATGCTGCACGCAGGACCCTGAGTTTATCATCTCATCCGAAAGAGCAGCATTCAAACCATAAATCAAGATCTCGTGAATTGGAGAATTGAAAAGATGTAGGGTAGGAAGGGGAAGGGGAAGGGAAAAGAAAAAAAAAATCTGTCGACAGGGGATCAAACTTCAGTTTCTCCAATCCTAGGTGTGTGTTGTGTTTCATCCACTAGACCACTCATGCCATTACTTTATTAATTAGCAAATCAATTAACGTGTCGCAAAAGCCTGTCGCACGGTGCGTAAGCTACGTTTTGGGTCAATATGTTGTCATTTGAAACTTCGGTTGCCTCAATGTTAGTGGTTCGCTGTTTCAACTTTTAAAATAACGTCTCCACGCTCGGACTAAATTCCATATACGCAATCAGTCGCCCTGGTGTAGTGGTTAGTGCTGTGGATGACAGGCTGGAAGCTTGTGGGTTCGGGTCCCTATCAGTCTTTTCAAAATCACTGTGGGATTTTTCGGCCCCAATCGGATCCTAACCAGAGTTGAACGTACTATGGGCTCATTGGGAAGACTGGGACCACACAGTAGAGTCTAACCCACTCCGCGAATGCATCATTGAGATTGTTGCTCAAATTTTCTTCTCAACACGGCAGGTGTCTATATCTCTCTGGCCTAGTTGACGCCAGGATGTATTATTATAGTAAACGAGGAAAACAGCCCTTTCACACACCCTCAGTCCCACATGGAACGTCATACCATTATGACATCATCCTCATCACTACACTATAGCATTATGACATCATCCTCACCACTACACCATAGCATTATGACATTATCCTCATCACTACACCATAGCATTATGACATCATCCTCATCACCACTCCGTAGTATTATGACATCATCCTCATCACCACTCCGTAGTATTATGACATCATCCTCATCACCACTCCATAACATTATGACATCATCCTCATCATCACTCCGTAGTATTATGACATCATCCTCATCACCACTCCATAGCATTATGACATCATCCACATCACTACACCATAGCATTATGACATCATTTTCATCACTACACCATAGCATTATGACATCATTTTCATCACCACTCCATAGCATTATGACATCATTTTCATCACCACTCCATAGCATTATGACATCATCTTCATCACTACACCATAGCATTATGACATCATCTTCATCACTACTCCATACCATTATGACATCATCCACATCACTACACCATAGCATTATGACATCATCCTCATCACCACTCCATAGCATTATGACATCATCCTCATCACCACTCCATAGCATTATGATATCATCCACATCACTACACCATAGCATTATGACATCATCCTCATCACCACTCCATAGCATTATGACATCACCCTCATCACCACTCCATAGCATTATGACATCATCCTCATCACTACACCACAGCATTATGACATCATCCTCATCACTACTCCATAGCATTATGACATCATCCTCATCACCACTCCATAGCATTATGACATCATCCTCATCACTACACCACAGCATTATGACATCATCCTCATCACTACACTATAGTATTATGACATCATCCTCATCACCACTCCATAGCATTATGACATCATCCTCATCACCACTCCATAGCATTATGACATCATCCTCATCACTACATCATAGCATTATGACATCATTTTCATCACTACACTATAGCATTATGACATCATCCTCATCACCGTTCCATAGCATTATGACATCATCCTCATCACCATCATCAACATAGCATTGTAGGAAGTGTTCAAACGTCTGTGGCCATTAAGATGCATAGTAACTGGGACAAAAGAAACAAAATGAGGGAGAAAAAAACGATGAACACAATGGAAACTATCCAAGCGCAATGATTAAAAAAAACGTTAACACTTAGGTGATGTACGCCATATGATTGTGAAGGTCCCCAATAGTCATGGCACAAGCCATAAATGCACGTATATGTTCTGGTAAAGTTATGAGGTCCTATCTGGCATATGGGATTTACGTTTACCCCTTGAGTGCCGATGTTTTTTGACACCCAGTGTTTTCCCTGTGCCAGGGAAAAAATGTTGCATCGCTACCATGTACATTAAACCAACTGGTGCTTCCATATTTATGGGAATGTATGCCTGAAATTACACAGAAAGGTGCATTAGGCATGACTAAATGTATTTTCAGATGATTTATGCAATATTTTTTTGAAATTACTACATATTTGTAATATTTTGTGGAAATTCCCATAAAAAAACTCATAACCGGTCAGAGTTAGGCAGACTTCCTACTGAGAGATCACTGACAGCTGACGAGTTTCAAAGAGCCACAGTGTGCTAGTGCACTGAGTGGCTTGACCCGGTCAAGTCGTCCCCTGAGGCACGCCCCCACCCCCACCCCACTCCATCACCCTAGTCCTCCGCTTGCCACTTCTTATACTACTCACTGACAGTGTGGCTTATATAATTCTATAGGTGGGCCTGCCTAAACCCCGTGCAATGTTGGCTTGCTGCCAGTATTGCCTGTAGCCATGAGCCCTTCGTGTTGGGGGGGGGGGGGGGGGCTTGGAAAATCAATGCTTTTCGTGTTGGGCCTGTCTGCTGTTCATTTCATACTAAAGCAAGTAACTACTGCTGTTTTCAACCTCTTCTTGTGTCAGATTTGTCTTCTGAATCATCCTACAGTCATTTATAAGTTCTTGACTCAACTCACATGCTTTCAAAGGCTGAAAACATGCAGCATTGCAAGACAGCCCTGATGACAACATTTTTGCTGAAAACCAGTTTCTCTTTTCAGATAAATAAAGCCAATCTGGTGAGGGTTGCATAGGTCAAAAAGCCATATAAGAGAAGCCAGTCACTTATATTAACCCTCTCGGAGATTGACAACATCAGTCAGTGCTTCTCACCCATTCACATTAGGCTGAAACGTGCGTCAAACTACCTCCGTAAATTTCACGTATGTAGGCACCAGAGAAGGCTCCGAGAGCTCCGTAAATTTTACAGTACCTCATGAGGCTCTTTGTATGAGTCTGCCATGAAATGACCAGGTCACATTGCGAAAACAGTTATATTCATAGTATCCTATATGGTGGATCAGGACACGTACGTACGTAGTTAAGTGTATCAATGACTTACCTACATTAAACAATGAAATATATACATATGTATATACATGTGTGTGGTGTGTGTGTGTGTATGTGTGTGTGTGTGTGTGTGTGTGTGTGTGTGTGTGTGTGTGTGTGTGTGTGCACGCCCCTGCGCGCGCGCGCGTGTGTGTGTGTGTTTAAAGAAGGATGCTCAAATATTTTTTTTTTACGAAATTTTCTATTTTTTCGACTTGACGTGTCTGCCAGATGTGTGCTCATATTTCGTAGTGTAGCTCCGTCTTTCATTTTAATTGTCCAGTAATGGAATATACTTAGATTTCTAGTTTAAAAGATTGTAACAGGTCAAAAGCAGTTGCTGCGATTGTAGTTTGTGACAAATATAAGCAATATGAGAAATATGAGTCACGTCATTATCATCATCACCATGTGTCCTGCTGCATGGCGTTGGCGGTCATGGCCCTCGGTACAAATTTATCCCCTGTCGCTGCAAGTACATCTCCCACCCTCTCTGCAGACACCGCAGTCCATCCAATATTTTCTTCCTGGATCTACCTGGCGCTCTTTCCCTTCAGTTTCCCTGTTGTGACTAGGAGCTCTAAGTTATTTTGCTCATAAAATGTCCTTAAATGTTGATTGTCTTTTGCCAATCTTCTTCATTAATGTTCTTTTTGAGTTTGCCTCTTTCAAGGCTGTCTCGTTTATTTTCTTTGCTGTCATATAGTCTGTGACAAATACGAGCCATGCATTGTGTGGCAAATATAAGCTATGTGCTGTGTGACAAATATGTATCACGTACCCTGTGAAAATTATGAATTACGCAGTCTGTGACAAATATGATTCATGTACTCTGGAAAACATTCTTACCAATAAATGCTAATCAATTAACATCAAGAAGAGAGTTCTTGAATGTTATATAGAACCAATACTGATGTACGGTTGCGAGGCGTGGACAGTCAACAAGCAAAGCCAGAACAAAATTGAGCCAGCTGAGATGTGGTTTCTAAGAAGGATGTTGACAGTTCCATGGACAGCAAAGAAACAAACGAGACAGTCTTGATGGAGGCAGACACAAGTAGATCATTCATAAGGAAGATTAGGAAAGGCAGGCAACATTCATAGACCATTTTATGATGAAAGGGGAATTGGAACACCTTGTCACAACGGGAAAGCTGGAGGGAAGGAAAGCACCGGGTAGACCAGGGAGACGATACTAGACGGACTTGCAGAGTGGCTGAAGACAGGAGAGTGGAAGAGATGCTTGAGGCAACAAGAGAAAAGAGACAGAGGGAAGTCCATAATCGCCAACGCCATGTGGCAAGGCACTGATGATGATGTGATGATGACTCTGTGACAAATATGAGTCATGTACTCTGTTACATGAAGTGGTATAAGTTTGGTGTACACTCCCCTGTTCGCATGATGGCAATGGTCTAATAGTTGGTGTACACGCATGATTGATATGGAAATGATCTAAGTTTGGTGTACACAGTGTCGATATGTCAAATGGTCATAAGTGTTGGTGTACACAGCTGTTCGTATTGAAAAGGTCTAAGTTTGGTGTACACAGCTGTTCGATATGAAATGGTCTAAGTTTGGTGTACACTGTTCGACATGAAATGTCTAAGTTTGTGTACACCTGTTCGATATGAAATGGTCTAAGTTTGGTGTACACTCCCCTGTTCGATATGAATGGTCTAAGTTTGGTGTACACTCCCCTGTTCTTTATAGAAGTGGTCTAAGTATGAGGTGGACCCCTCTCCCTTCCTTCCCCTCCTACCACTCACCCCTGCATTCCATATGAAGTAATCTAAGTTAGGTTTACACTCTCCTTAACTTTAACGACCGTGGAGACTTACGAGACATCGCACGCATATCGATTTTGTCTAGTTTTGTGAAACTGTTAATTAAAACTGTCTTTTACGGTGGGTGGTGATCGTTTAAAGAGAAAAGTAGAGCAGGTGGGGTGGGGGTGGGGGAAGAGGAGGAGAATAGCGGGTGAGGGCTGTGGGGCTAGGGGTGGGGCGTTTTACCTCACCAAAAAGTAATGTCAAGATTTTGGGGGAAAAAAAAGTGTGATCAAGTATTTTGTGTTTCTGTACCTAGCTTTCTTTTGTCATTATTTTGTATATATTCATTCACCTACTTATTTACTTCTTATTCACTCACTCACTCACTCACTCACTTACTTGCTTGTTTGCTTACTTGCTTGCTTACTTACTTGCTTGCTTACATTCTTACTTACTTACTTATTACTTACTTACCTGTCTATGATTAAGAAAATATTGGCTTCACCTAGTTGATAGATGGCTGAGCTTTTGGGCATTCACTAAGGGGTGGTCTGTCATGTGAGACGAGTTTATACAGAATAGCTAGTTGTGTTGTGAGTCAGACCTTTAGATATTTATTTATTTACTTTATATATATATGTATATATATATATGTTCCTTTTTTGAAGGTAAGATACACATATACACATGTCGTTTACATATAACCAAGATTGTTCCAGTGGTAGGCTGATAAAATACCAGTATAAAATACAGACTAG
>JAPXFY010000017.1:44004056-44011556 GCA_030674185.1 Monoplex corrugatus
ATCATCATCATCATCATCATCATCATCATCATCATCATCACCATCATCATCATCATCATCATCAGCATCATCAGCATCTTCAGCATCATCATCATCATCATCATCATCATCATCATCATCATCATCATGTGCCCTGCCGCATGGCGTTGGCGATCATGGCTTTCCATACGAATCTATCTTTTGTCACTGCATAGTACATCTCCCATCCTCTCTGTCTTCATCCACTCTACAAGTCCGTCAAATATTTTCTCCCTGGGTCTACTAGCTTGCTCCGTTTCGTTCCAGCTTTTCTATTGTGACTAAGTGCTCTAATTGCTCTTGCCTTCATGAAATGTCCTATAAACGTTGTGTCTTTTCCTAATCTTCTTTATTAATGTTCTTCTCTCTCTCTCTCTCTGTGTGTCTCTCTCTCTTTGTCTCTTTGTCTCTCTCTCTCTCTCTGTGTCTCTCTCTCTCTCTTTGTCTCTTTGTCTCTCTCTCTCTCCCTGTCTCTCTCCCTCTCTCTCTCTCTCTCTCTCTCTCTCTCTCTCTCTCTCTCTCTCTCTCTGTGTGTGTGTGTGTGTGTGTGTGTGTTTTGCCTCTTTTAAGACTGTCTCGTTTGTTTTCATTGCTGTCCATGAAACCTTTAACATTCTTCTTAACTTTCTACACATATCACGTAGACACATGAAATGAAGTATTGTTTGAAATAACAGGGCGTTGCAAGAGAGGACTTCGTTACGTTCTCTGTGTCATTTCCTAGCACACTTAGGTAATACCGAGAGCAGTTTCCTGCCATACCATTTGTACGGCCCTGGACAGTATGACAAGATCAACTCAGTGTTATCACCACTTCCGCGGCGCGGTGTTAATGCATAAACATGATGGTATCGTTTGCAGAAATCCTGTTGAAGCAACGAGACTATGTAGTGAATCTGCTTGTTACTTCAGTTTACTGAGTGTAGTGTGTGTGGGTTGGGAGGGGTGGGTGCGTGTGTATGTGTGTGTGTGTGTGTGTGTGTGTGTGTGTGTGTGTGTGTGTGTGTGTGTTTGTTATGTGTGTGTGTTCGTGTGTGTGTGTGTGTGTTATGTGTGTGTTATGTGTGTTTCGTGTGTGTTTGTGTTTGTGTTTGTGTGCGTGTGTGTGTGTGTGTGTACGCGCTCGCGTATGTGAGTGTGTGTGTGTGTGTGTGTATGTGTATGTGTGCATGCGCGCTCGTGTGTGTGTGTGTGTGTGTATGTGTGTGTGTGTGTGCGTGTTCGCGTGCCTTGTGTTCACGCGCGCGCGCACGTGTGTGTGTGTGTGTGTGTGTGTGTGTGTGTGTGTGTGTGTGTGTGTGTGTGTGTGTGTGTGTGCCTGTGTGTGTGTTGTGTGCGGGTGCGCGTGACGCACGCATTGTATATGTACGTGTCTCTGTGCGTGTGTGTTTTGTTTTGTTTGTTGTGTATGTTCGGTTGGTTGATCGTTGCGCTGGCTAGTTGGTTGGCGAGTTGTTTTGCTTTGTTTGATAAGTTGGTTAGATGATGTTATTTTCTTTAACCACGAAAATCACAAATGCTTCTTTTTTTTTTTTTTTTAATGAAATCGCATTTAAAAGACATTTAGTTTTAACCTACTACAAAATAACTGTATGCTGTTTTGTAGTTTGAAACATTGTATCCTGTTTGCCATCTCACACAGCCTAGGCAAAAAAAAGCAACAACAAAAAAAACACTAGCGTCCTCACAAGGAAGTATAAAGGATGTGACATCAGACACGTACTCATGAAGTCAGTGATCATAAACGAATCAAAGTGGAATGATGTGCACAAGCTTTTCCTAGTCATCAAACGTTTGAAAGCGTGTCCTTCATTAGTTCCCTGTTTGCTACTAGTAACTCGCAGTGCATTGAAATTTCAACAATCTGTCAGTGAGGGAAGTTGTCAGGTCATGATTTATTTCACACGAACAAGTTTCATACGTGGTCATTGTGTTGGTATGTTGAAATTTGACCTGTGTCTGTTGCTGTTACCGTGAACGAACACTTGAGCACTTGAAACGAGAACTAACACAGACACACACACACACACACACACACACACACACACACACACACACACACACACACACACACACACACACACAAAAGGAATCGAGACGCGTAGTTAATTAACTCTTTGACTCCTGCAGCTTGTCTACCAGGGTCCTGCATTGTCTGACCATCTTAGCAAAGCAAAAGCTTAATTCTTTGATTCCTTTACCCTATGCACCAGCTTTCTCGTGTTTTCATGTTTTGGCTGGCCATGATGACGATAAACAACATTCGTTACGCAGATGATACCGTGCTTATTGCAGAATATGAAAAAAGACCTACAAAACGTCGTGAGTGTAATAGAAATAGAAATCAAAAATATAGGGCTGGAGCCAAATTGTAAGAAGAACTGAAGTCATAATAATCAGGAAAAAACAAAAAACAAAAACAAAAAACCCAAGAAATCCCCTCATACAAAATAACGGCAAAAGGCACAACTTTGAGACAGGCTGACCAGTTTAAATATCTGGGAACCGTCATCTCGGTAGAATAGACGGCAGATGCACATCAGAAATAGCCAGAAGAATCGGCCAAGCCAAAACAGCATTCATGAAGATGAAAAGCATTCTTACCAACAAATGCCTATCAGTTAACATCAGGAAGAGAGTTCTCGAATGTTATGTAGAACCCATACTGTTGCATGGATGTGAAGCGAGGACAGTCAACACGCAAAGTCAGAACAAAATTGAGGCTAGTGAAATGTGGTTTCTGAGAAGAATGTTGAGAGTTCCATGGACAGCGAAGAAAGCAAGCGAGACAGTCTTGAAGGAGGAAGACACAAAAAGATTATTAATAAAGAAGATTAGGAAAAGACAAGCAACATTTATAGCACATTTTTTTAGGAAAGGGGAATAGGAACACCTGTTGCAACAGGCAAGCTGGAGGGAAAGAGAACAAGAGGTAGACCCAGGGAGAAAATATTGGACGGAATGCAGAGTGGCTGAAGACAGAGAGGGTTGGAGATGTACGTACATGCAGCGATAGGAGATAGAATTGTGTGGAGGGCCATGATCGCCTGTCGCCACGCGGCAGGGCGCAAAATGATGATAGGGTGAAGAAACCAAAGGGTTAATACCAAAGAAATAAGAGGGAAGCAGGGAGAATTTTTATAATATCAACCAAAGGACATAACTCTTTTGAGAGTCACGTAGAAATCATCTCCCATGTTGTTGAACTTCTCAAATCTAACATTGTTTGCGCTACCCATTCAGCTAGCATAGAAGCAGATACAAAGGGTTAAGTTTTTGCAGTTGGTGGATAGTGTGCGGAATTCAAAGGGTTAATACTCGTATAGCAACAACAACAACAACAACAAAACCGGGGTAAGTTTCCGGGCACGTGCTCTGATTCTATTTTTGTGTTAATCTAGTTCCTGTTTTCTTGTATGTTGGCTGTCATTTTTTATTTTAAGTGTGTCCTGGTGTCACGATCATGGAGACGAAAACATTATGTTTTACATGGCCGGCTAAAAGTTAAATCTGTTGTGTAGGATCAATACTCATAAGGAAAATAGCTGTGAACGGGTGAGGTGCGCACACGTCGTCTGTGTTTCATTTCTGACAGTTGAAAGTTACGAGCAGTTAGTCTGTAGTTAATAATTCAAATACTGATTATTAACAGGCTGAGCGAATGTGAACAACGAAAGCACAGTTAACTTTTTGGTGTGTGTGCCGTTTTTGTTTGTTTAGTTGTTTGTTTTTTCATGTTTGTTTATTTGTTTATTTGTTTCTTTCTTAATCTCTTTCTTTCTTTCTTTTCTTTCTTTCTTTCTTTGTCTGCAGAGCAGCGAGAAGTTAAATCTGTGATTTGTGACCGGCGTCCGGAAACGAAATAAGTTACACACTGACAAGAGTTGTTGTTGTTGTTGTTGTTGTTGTTGTTGTGTTTTTGCTTTTGTTTTGGGGGTATTTTTTGTTTTAGGTTGTTTTGTTTTTGATTTGTTTAATATCGTCGAGTTAAAAAGAGAGTCCGTTTTTCTATCAGTACACTGTACGCTAAAATTTAGTTACAATCTATGCTCAAAGTGAACAAAATAAAATGTAGAACGATATTTGGACGGGTTGGATTTGGGCAGAGAGAAGACAGAGGAAAAAGACATTAGCAGGTGGGGGAACAGTAAAATGGAACGAGAACTTAACACTAACAATTAACTTCAACAACGTGAAGGGAAATTGTAACACTAAAATACAAACCGAATAAAGTTAAAGTAATGCATTAACAGGACTGTGAACTAATGATTCTGAAATTCTAACTAACAAAGTTTGATCTGATGTAATTTTTTTAAAATGATTTTCAGAATACTTTTCTTGAGTAAACATTTTCGGTAAAAAAGAACGTAGCATTTTGCAGTAGAATAAACAGTGAAACAGTGTGAACTGTTCGCCGCAAATACACTTGACATTTTTACAATATTTTGTTTTCAATGCGTTTAGCTGAATACGAAAACAAACAGCAACAATCGATCTCAAATGATACATGGAAGAATACTGCAAATTTTTATGTACATTTTGAACGGTAAGTTTTATCATTTGTTGTGACACAAACTGTTCATCTGAATGTTCATGAAATCGAGGCTGATTCGAGCAAGTTGCAAACTTCTTTTACGGAAGTATGAACATGTAATTCTATAGCATTATCAGCATTCTGGGCGCCTTGCTTAGCTGCTCTGTCAACTGCTTCGTTGCCGTGAAGACCAACGTGAGAAGGCACCCAGCATAAACTGATGTCTGTACCTTTGACCCTTAAACGATGTATAAGATGATTTGCCTCAGTAATTAAATGTGTGTGTGTGTGCGTGTGTGTGTGTATGTGATTTTTGTTGTTGGTTGTTCTCATTGTTGTTGTTGTTGTTGTTGCTCTTCTTCTTCTTTCTTCTTCTTCTTCTTCTTCTTCTTCTTCTTCTTCTTCTTTCTCCTCTTCTTGTTCTGTCTTTTTTCTCAAGAAATTTGAGACATAATAGTTTTTATTTATTTATTTATTTTTGTCTTTGTAGGTCTCGCAGTCAAGCTTAGCCCACAAGCAAACTGAGAGCTCTTTGTCTGGTGTTCTCTGTCATCTGTGACCGCTGTGAAAAGGTAACTAAGGCATTTTGGGTCTTGTACTCGTGTGTCGTGAATGTACGTGTGTTGTGTGTGTGTGCTGTGTGTTTGTGTGTGTTGTGTGTGTCTGTGTGTGTTTATTGTGTGTTTGTGTGTGTGTCTGTGTGTGTGTTTTTGTGGGGTTTGTGTGTGTGTCTGTGTGTGTTTATGTGTGTTTTGTGTGTGTGTCTGTGTGTGTTTATGTGTGTGTTTGTTTGTGTTGTGTGTGTTTATGTGTGTGTTGTGTGTGTGTGTGTTTGTGTGTGTTGTGTGTGGTTTATGTGTGTGTTTGTGTGTGTGTGTGTTTATGTGTGTGTTTGTGCGCGCGTGTGCATGTGTGTGTTATTTTCTTTTTGTACGTGTACTAAAATCTCTGGATTGTTGGCTCTCTCTCTCTTTCTCTCTCTCTCTCTCTCTTTCTCTTTCTCTCTCTGTCTGCCTGCCTTTCTGTCTGTCTGTCTATCTGTTTGTCTGTCTGTCTGTCTCTCTCTCTCTCTTTCTCTCTCTCTATCTGTCTCTCTCTCTCTGTCTGTCTGTCTCTCTCTCTCTCTTTCTCTCTCTCTATCTCTGTTTCTCTTTTTCTCTCTGTCTGCCTGCCTGCCTGCCTGCCTGCCTATCTGTCTGTCTGTCTGTCTGTCTGTCTCTCTGTCTCTGTCCTGTCTCTGTCTGTCTGTCTGTCTGTCTCTCTGTCTCTGTCTCTGTCTCTGTCTCTGTCTGTCTGTCTGTCTGTCTGTCTCTCTCTGATATTCCAACTTGATTTGGGAGATTTTCTTCCTCTTCTACCTTGAGTCCACGAAAAATCAAATCATTGGAGCACTGCACTTACAGAACTGTTCAGAACATTCATCCAGCTGTATCGTTCGTGTGCCGAGGCCTGGGTCTTTGCAGACACTTTCTCTTTCCATTCCACTGTGTTATCAGTACAACATTTTCTGTGTGTTCGATTCCGTCATCCTCCCTCAACAGTTCCCATGGGGATCGATTTAGTAATTAGCAAGGCTATTGGATCGTGGTGCACAACCATACGCGTTTATAAGAATGGAATGGAATGGAATCTTTATTTAATGTCTGTTCACAATAGTGATTTCACACACACACACACACACACACACACACACACACACACACACACACACACACACACACACACACACACACACACACACACACACACACACACACACACACAGTGGAAGAAAAAAAAGGTGGGGGTAGGGGTGGGGGTGGGGATGGGAAGGGGTAGTGGAAGTTTGAATGTAAGAAGGGGAATAATTACAATTAATAATTCAGAACAATAAGTTAACAGTGTCAATTAATAACAGACAGCAATTAATTAACTCTTCATAACAATCTGCCAACAGTTACCAGTTTATTTTTCTTTTCTTGAACTGGGTTTTGATACATTAAAAGAGAAACCCCCGTAGGGATGCCGGGACCTCTTTCAGTGTAAATAGTATCCCCCACCTTCTGGGTAGACCCAGGGAGAAAATATTGTTCGGACTTGCAGGGTGGCTGAGGACACACAGGGTGGAAGATGTGCTTGCAGCGTCACGGGATAGATGCATATGGAGGGCCATGATCGCCAACGCCATACGGCAGGGCACTTGATGATAATGATGATGACCTTCTGGCAGTTCTGTGCTAGACTGCTTCCTCTTTTCTGTCACTCCCTTCGTTTCTTTCTTCCTCCTTTGCTTTCTGTAATTTTTTTCTATCATTTTCTGCCTTGCTGGTCCATTCACCTGTATGTGTTCGATAAAGTCTTACGTACGTTCTCTCAGGATTGATAACTGGGTACATGTTTTTAAGCGCATTTTTGTCTCTAGGGAAATGAGATATGCAGAAGCAATTTTAGATAATATATGCCCGTTTTAATACATATTTTAGTGTCCTTAGTTATGTTTAAATTTGTATTCGTGTACGCTTTTTAAATCCCCATGTGACAACAGACGGAGTGGTCAACGCCATGGGGAATTTCTTTAGGTTTTGTGCACGAATGCACTGATGTGTTAACGTTCTTTTCTTTTTTTATTCCTTGTTGAAATAGTATTTTTGAAACGGGTTACAAACCTGATATGGCTATATGCAGCCGGCTGGTCTTGAAGCAATGGCACGTGAAGGAGAAGGTCCAAAATGATCATGTCAGAAGCCTTACGCCTACGCATAAGGTTCATAGGCTGGCAGGATTCTGAGGTCTCATCTGGTGTATGGGAAAATTAATGTGGTTCGCCTGAGGATCGAACTCACGATCCTTTCGTCATCAGTATAGTGCTCTACCAACTGAGCTAACAGGGTCACTAATGTTCTATAGAAACAAAAAGACATTTATGAAAATTCATAAAATTTAAGATGTTATATTAAACTAAGGTTGAT
>JAPXFY010000017.1:44024056-44026556 GCA_030674185.1 Monoplex corrugatus
GTTGTTCATGGAGAGGGTAGAGTCAATGCAGACACCAAGGTTTTTAGCTGAATCAGAAATTGGGACTGATGTGTTACATAATGGGAGAGAAAGAGGAGGCAGCTGAGAAAGTTTCTGACGGGTGCCAATGAGGATAGCTGCTGTCTTGTCATCATTAAGCTGAAGTTTGTTGAACATCATCCAGTTCTTAATGTCCGAGTAACACTCAGTGGTGCGAGTCAAGAGGTGCTGTATATTGTCTGGTGTGTCACTGTCTAGAAGTTGGGTGTCATCAGCATAGAAGTGGTGTTTTATAGAGTGGGAGTTGATGATGGTGGACAGGGGGGAGGTGTAAAGAGTGAAAAGAACAGGGCCAAGGACAGATCCTTGTGAAACACCACAGGTCAGGTATGCAGGTTGAGAGTAAGTGCCATTGATGAGAACAGTTTGTTTTCTGTTTGACAGATATGAAGTGAAAAAGGAGAGAGCAATGTCAGAAATGCCAAAAGTATGATGAAGTCTAGAAAGGAGAATACCATGATCAATGGTATCAAAGGCTGCAGACAGATCAAGGAGTGTGAGGAGAGAGACTTTGCCAGTATCAGTTGCAAGGAGGAGATTGTTGAGAATGTGTAGCAGGGCAGTTTCAGTGCTATGGCACTGGCGGTAGGCTGACTGGAAAGGATTGAGAAGATTGTTGGCAGACAGGTGAGAGTTCAGCTGGTGGAGGACAACTTTTTCAAGCAGTTTTGACAAGAAAGAGAGATTAGAGATAGGCCGGTAATTTTTCAGTTCATTTGGGTCTAAATTGTATTTCTTGAGGAGAGGGTGAACAATAGCAGACTTGAAAGAATCTGGGACAGTTCCAGTTTGAAGAGAAGTGTTGATGATGTCAGTGATGAATGGGAGGAGAGTAGGGAGACAGTCAGAGTAGAGAACCTGGAAAAGGATCCAGTTCGCGGTTTTGAACGACATGGATCTGATTGTGTTGAGAATTTCTTCTTGTGAGACTGGGGTAAAAGTAGTAAGAGGTGTGCCAGAGAAGGAAGGGTCAGGTGGGCATGGTTGACAGGGTGTCCTGTCAAGCCTGTCACGAAGAGTTTGTATTTTGGTGGTGAAATACTTGGAGAATACAGATGGGAGTTCTTCATTTGTGTGTTTTGTTGGGAGAGATAAATCTTTTCGTGTGCCAAGGAGATGATTCATGGTTGTAAAGAGTTCTCTTGAAGAAGAGGCATTCAGAATTTTGGTTTGGAAATAGCTTGTTTTTGCAGATGCAATGAGGGTGGATACTTTTGTTTTAGAGGCTTGGAAAAGTTGCCTATGTACAGTGAGTTTGGATTTGCGCCAGCAGCGCTCTGATCTGCGGCGGGCACGTTTTGCACAGGCAATCTCATGAGTGAGCCAGGGGGTAGGGGGGCGGTCAGGTAAAAGACGAGTTGTGGCTGGAGCATGAGTGTCCAGAAGATGGTGGAGAGTAGTATAGAATTCATCGGCAAGGTTGTGTGACTTTTCAGAAAGCAGGCGGGAGGCATCAGATGAAAATGTGGAGAGGTCAATAGATTTGAGATTGCGTCAAGTCACTGTGCGCGTGGTACGGGAAGGAGGAGAAATGTCAAGAGAACAGAGAATTGCAGAGTGGTCAGATGGAAGGGCTGAAGTTAGACGGGTAGAAAGAACTAGGCAGTTGTCAGTAGCTGAGTTGTGGTGATCACGAGAAATGATCCAGTCAAGAATGTGACCTTTTTTATGGGTTGGTTCAGAAATATGTTGTGTCATATTGTGATTGGACAGAGAGTTGATGATATGTCTTGTGTCATAACGGTGAGTGTTGTCGTAGTGGACATTGATGTCACCTAGAATGATGAGATTTCCAGGTAAGAGGCAGTAGTAATCAATTAGTTGGTCAAAGTCAGAGAGAAACATGGATGTGGTGAGCTTGTTGGCAGAGCTAGGTGGAGGTCGATAGACACAGGAGAAGGTGATGGGGTGAGGGGTGGATTGGAAGAATACTTCAACGTGCTCAAAAGAAGGATGGGAGAAAGGCAGAGACTGCGAGAAAGATAGGCGGGAATGGAGTGAGTCGTTGTAGAGGATGGCGATACCACCACCTCGGGATGGGCGATGGAAAGAAGCAAGCCTATATCCACTCGGAGTGAGATTCGCATGTATGGGTTCGTGACCAAGGGGGTTAAGCCAAGTTTCGGAGATAAATACAATGTCAATATGCTCGTCTGTGATGAAGTCAGCAATGACATCGGCTTTGCCGTCTTTGCACACTGACTGAGCATTAAACAGACATAATTTCAATTTATCACAGTCACATGGCGGTAGCAGAGGTGGAGATGAAGGCGGTACCGACGAGACAGAAGATGAAGGCAGCACCAGCGGGACAGAAGATGAAGGCAGTACTGACGGGACAGAAGATGAAGGCAGCACCAGCGGGACAGAAGATGAAGGCGGCACCAGCGGGACAGAAGATGAAGGCAGCACCAGCGGGACAGAAGATGAAGGCAGCACC
>JAPXFY010000017.1:44031556-44059056 GCA_030674185.1 Monoplex corrugatus
ACCCTCTCCTCAAGAAACATAATTTAGACCCAAATGAACTGAAAAATTACCGGCCTATCTCTAATCTCTCTTTCTTGTCAAAACTGCTTGAAAAAGTCGTCCTCAACCAGCTGAACTCTCACCTGTCTGCCAACAATCTTCTCAATCCTTTCCAGTCAGCCTACCGCCAGTGCCATAGCACTGAAACTGCCCTGCTACACATTCTCAACAATCTCCTCCTTGCAACTGATACTGGCAAAGTCTCTCTCCTCACACTCCTTGATCTGTCTGCAGCCTTTGATACCATTGATCATGGTATTCTCCTTTCTAGACTTCATCATACTTTTGGCATCTCTGACATTGCCCTCTCCTGGTTCACTTCATATCTATCAAACAGAAAACAAACTGTTCTCATCAATGGCACTTACTCTCAACCTGCATACCTGACCTGTGGTGTTCCACAAGGATCTGTCCTTGGCCCTGTTCTTTTCACTCTTTACACCTCCCCCCTGTCCACCATCATCAACTCCCACTCTATAAAACACCACTTCTATGCTGATGACACCCAACTTCAAGACAGTGACTCACCTGATAATATACAGCGCCTGTTGACTCGCACCACTGAGTGTTACTCGGACATTAAGAACTGGATGACGTTCAACAAACTTCAGCTTAATGACGACAAGACAGAAGCTATCCTCATTGGCACCCGTCAGAAACTTTCTCAGCTGTCTCCTCTTTCTCTCCCATTATGTAACACAATCAGTCCCAATTTCTGATTCAGCTAAAAACCTTGGTGTCTGCATTGACTCTACCCTCTCCATGAACAACTTTGTTTCTCAAACTGCCAGATCTTGCTACTATCATCTGCATCGTATAAGCCTGATCAGGAAGTATCTCTCTGTCGAAACAACTGCAAAACTCGTTCTCTCCTTCATAATGTCTCGCATTGACTATTACAATTCACTCCTGTCTGGTCTTCCTGCCTACACCATTCACATCCTACAGCGCATTCAAAACAATGCTGTACGCCTTGTACTCAAAAAGAAAAAAGCTGACCACATATCTCCTCTCCTGGCACAACTTCACTGGCTCCCTGTATCAAAGCGCATACAGTACAAACTAGACACCATGTGCTACAAAAGCCTCAATAACGCAGCCCCCGATTACCTGTCAAGCCTACTTGAGATCTATGTTCCCTCAAGTACCCTCCGCTCTGCCTCCGATCCTCTGACTTTTCGCTTTCCACGCACTAAGCTCAATACCTATGGTCCACGAGCCTTCTCTGTTTCTGGTCCACTCTCCTGGAACAAACTTCCTCTCTCAGTCCGTCAGCAACCTACTTTTGTCTCCTTCAAGTCCACTCTCAAAACTCATCTTTTCTCCTCTGCATAAAATCCTAACCTCACTCAACCCCCCTCTGCAGCCTGTCTCCGCTCGGAAGGGAATCACATTGTTATAATATATAATTGTATATGATATGCTCTCTATAATTTTCCATTGCTTTTATTCTTGCTTTTATTGCTTTTATTCTTTCTCTCCATTTATAGCCATGCGTGTGTGTGTGTGTGTGTGTTGTGTGTGTGTGTGTGTGTGTGTGTGTGTGTGTGTGTGTGTGTGTGTGGTGCGTGCGTATGTGTGCGTTCGTACGTGCGTGCGTGCGTGCGTGTGTCTGTTTCAGCGCTTAGATTTGATTTCATCAAGATTTTGCGCTATATAAATATTGTAATTATTATTATTATTATAAGATTCAGATGCAAAGAAGAAAACAAAAAACAAAACAAAACAAAACCAACAACAACAACAAAAACTGAACCTAATACGAAACTGCCACAAAATCGATTGAAAGTGATATAAAAGGAGTTTTGCTATCAAGGATGTGTAGCCAGGATCGGATAAGATCAAGTCTGTCTCATGGAACTTAAATTTTGTCCCTGACTCACTCCAGTTGTTCCTGAAAACAATCTTCTGTGGAATTGAGAGCGATCTGAAAATAACTGCCATAGACCAAGCCATCATACAAGCTGCAAGACCCAAAATGCTCCTGGCTCCTTTGCAAGTTGGCCTAGCTGTTCAAATGTACCACCAGTTTGCATCTCACTTTTTAACTAACATCTTGTTCCAGCTTGGATTCTGTATATCGCATTCTGAAGTAAAGAAGTTTAAAGTATCTGCAGCACTGACCCAGGGAACAGACATTCCCGGCATCACAAAAGGTCACATTATGCAGTATGTTGCTGATAATGTTGATCACAATGTGTGCACTCTTGATGGGTTTAGTACATTCCATGGTATGGGTACAATTGCTGTCATTACCCCAGGTACTGGAAGGCAACAAGCAATTCGAAGAATATCTGGAACACTTGAAGATGTCACAGCAGTTAGGAAGATCAACATCCATTTTTACAACCTTGCTAGACAGGATTTTGATTGTTTCAGATACACTCATTTGCATGATTTCTATTGTGAGGATCCCCAGTCAACACAGGGCCTAGGGCCTTCTGTGGAAGTTATCCTGGCCTTTGCGTTCACCAAGACCAGGGTGATCAGGTTTCATCAAGTCGTTGAGCCGAGGAGAACATCCTGGGTTTTCATCTATGTTCTGCCTTCTGATGATTGATCTCAATCCAAGTAGTATGAGGTGCATTTACTCTACTTTGCATTTTGTGTATGCTGAAGCCAGATGTCTTGGAATCAAGCCTGTGCTGACGTCTGACCAACCACTTTGGTAGAAGTCCCAGCTGATCGTCCAGAAAGAGCCTGAAGATAGCGATCTGAAATCAATTGTTCTCCATCTGGGAGGCTTTCACACTCAAATGAATTTCCATGGCTGTATAGGCAGGATCAAGTGGGGTTCTGGACTTCAGCAAGTGCTTAAGGTTGTGTATGCCCCCAATACTGTTGGGCACATGCTGACTGGAAAATCAATGGCAAGGACTTTCAGAGGTCACATTCTGGTTGATGCTGTTTTGAATGCTATGATTACAGCTATATCATTTGTTATGTACCTTCCAGTGTCACCAGCTGTCATTACAGACGAACGTTTATCAGAAAGGGATGCCATGGCTCAAACAGATGCTCAGCAGTACGAATCTGACGAGTTACACACGACACAGCGTGAATGTTATCAACTTGATTCAAGGTGAGACGCTATCAGTTACGAGAGAAGTATTGGATAGATTGGAAAAGGTGTTGTTGGAACTACAGTCAATTTCAATGCTGACATGGTTTTATCATCAGAAAAGGGATAATTCCCGGCAAACCATGCGAACAAACAAGAGATTTATCATTGTGCTTAGTGATATGCTTCTGGCAAATGGACATCCAACACTTCACAGCCAAAATGATGCAGATTTCCTGATTGTTGAGACTTCCATCAGACGTGCAACTGATCATCCTCTTGTGGTCATTGGAGAAGACACCGATCTCCTGGTTTTGCTCTGCCACCATATTAGCCCAGATTCAAAGTCTAAGAGCAAAAAAACAAAAAACAAAAACAAAAACAAAAAACAAAAAAACCAGCGAGTACGGGATATTTAGTGACTACAGCAGGCCCTTGGAGAGGAGATTTGCCAGACATTACTTTTTTGTGCATGCCATCACAGGATGTGATACAACCTCAGTGTTGTTTGGAGTGGGAAAAGGCACAGCCACACAAAGGAAGCTGAAGGCAGATAACGTCTTTCATGAAGATGCTGGCGTGTTTTCCAAATGCACAGCCACAGAGGAAGAGGTGGTGTCTGTAGGTGAGAAAGTCATCATCTCCATGTATAATGGAAACCGCATCGATGCACTGGATGAACTACATTATTAGAAGTTTACAGAGAAAGTGGCTTTAAGCACCAGCTTTGTACAAGTCCATTATCTACCACCAACCAGTGATGCCTGCAAATATCATAGTATGCAGGCACACCTTCAAGTCTAGCAATGGATGCACCGGGACCTCAACCTGGATCCAGAGGACTGGGGATGGCGTGTAAATGACGCCCCCTGAGCCTTGCATGGCTGATCTGCCTCCTGCTCCAGACTCATTTCTTCAAATCATCAGATGCAGCTGTAGGACACACTGTGATTCAGGGAGATGTAGCTGTAAGAAACATTGACAGGCCTGATCCACTATTTATGGTAACTGCTGTGGTGTTACTTGTACAAATTCTTTTGTGACATTGCTGGAGGAGGCGACCGAGGAATACTAGGACAAACAGACCTTACGCATGCTGATTCATGACTGGCACACAAAAACAAGCCGTTCTCTGCTGTAATATTTGCTATACATCTGTTTTGATGACAGATTTGAACGTAATATTTCAAGACCTTTCCAACGAGGTGCAACTTCTATATATTTCCATAAATATTTCTAAAGTCGGTGATTTGTACAAGGTATTGCGTAATGTGACACAATTTTCAGGTAATAGGATAGTGACCTATACTACACGTCATTATTGAAGGGCCAGGAACGTTTTTGAGTCAATTTTTGAAAGGAGAAATAACCTATTTTCTCTTACTCTGTTCTCCAATTCGTTGCCGTAACTGAATGGATAAGAGCTCAGACAACATTGCAGTTTCCTTTTGGCACGTGTTTGGGGATTTGCCGATTTGCAATGGGCGGCCCAAGGAAGACAATTTCCACACGAAATTGTCGAATCTTCAGCAGGGTCTCTCTGACGACGCAGGCAAGGTAGCGACAAAATTCGCTTTGCACGTGCAAGGCAAGCCCTTTTTGAACACTACTCCAGCCAAAGTTGCCCGCAGACGAGGATAAAAAGGACCCGTTCTTGGTTCGTTTTAACCATGCTTGCAAGACGACGGATGACGGATGAGCAGCGGGGAAGAGCCCTCGCTCTGCTTGATGAAGGCCTAGCGCAGCGGGAAGTTGCTAGACGACTTGAAGTGTCGCATTCCACAATCCAGAGACTGCTGGAGCGCTTCAATGAGACTGGAGCAGTCCAGGAAAGGCGTCACACGGGTCGACCCAGAGTAACGACAAGACAGCAAGACCGCTACCTTGCCCTCTCCGTCCTGAGGGAAAGGGCATCCACTGCGGTGACCTTGAGGGGTCAGCTGAGGGACGCAACAGGTGCTAACATCAGCTGCAGCACGGTGAGAAGACGGCTACATGAGGCAAACTTGAGGTCACGGAGACCGGCCGTCCGACCCGTGCTGTCACCGGTCAACAGAGTGCGCCGCATGACCTGGGCCAGGGAGCACGTGACCTGGACAAGGCAACAGTGGGCCCGGGTCTTGTTTTCGGATGAGTCCAGGTTCACCCTGACCTTTAACGATGGCCGGGCTCGGGTGTGGCGACGTCAAGGGGAGAGGTTCGCTGACGCCACTGTCCAAGAGCATAACCGGTACGGCGGCGGGTCGGTGATGGTGTGGGGTGGCATGAGCCGTGGTACCCGGACCCCCCTGCTCCCCATTGACGGCATCCTGAACGGGGTCCGGTACCGGGACGAGGTTCTGGCGGCCGTGGCACTGCCTGCGCTTGTGGACCTTGGTCAAGGCGCCATCTTCCAGGACGACAATGCACCTGCGCATCGAGCACGCCTTGTGACCGACTTCCTGGAGCAGCATGAAGTCGTCCGTATGGCCTGGCCAGCGTGCTCACCTGACCTGAACCCAATTGTACACCTCTGGGATGTGCTCGGGAGGCGCATCAGGGACAACCACCCCCCACCGGGCACCCTGGCCAGGCTGGTCGACATCCTGCAGATCGAGTGGGCGGCCATCCCTCAGGACACACTCCGTACCCTTGTGGGGTCGATGCATCGGCGCTGTGAAGCATGCATCCAGGCTCGGGGCGGACACACGCGATATTGAAAACAGATTGGCCAAATCTGACACTTTCTGTTTTTTGAAAAGGGGGGGATGTTCCTTTAAATGCATGTGCTGTTCACTAATGGGTCATTGTGCTAATTTCTTTTTCCAAAACAGGTGTGGAAATGATGAAATAAAACATAGAATCAATTCTAAACATTGTCAATTATTTCAACTTAAAATTAGAGAGGAAGGAAGAAGTGGCCCTTAAATTATGATTAGGAGTATATGTGTCCTACGGTTGATTTTAAGATTCTACAAACCATGTTGACTAACATTCAGCAAAAAGAAATTATGTTGCAGCGATTTCCATATTTTCAATATATTTCATTATTTTCGGTAGCCTAGTACGTCTTATATTGCTTTTGTCCACTGCCCATCAGAAAGGGCTGCTGACTGAATCATTTCCAATTGACACCGTCCTCTGTTTCCCCCCAGTGTAGCCAGGAGACTATAGGACTATAACCTATGGACTGGTAGAGCAACGTACTTTGGTATAGAAGGAGAGCTATTAATGTTCCGTGCGGAGAACAGTTAGCTTTCCATTGACTACGGGATTTTTTCCTCCCACTGTTAGGTCAGGTTTCAATGCATGCAGAGCGCGTGATGCCTTCAGTGATGAGAGTATATATCGATTGCTTGGTTTGTTTTTCAGAGTGAAGAAGTTTGATGTGTGTGTGTGTGTGTGTGTGTGTGTGTGTGTGTGTGTGTGTGTGTGTGTGTGTGTGTGTGGTTTGTGGGTGAGTATGTGTGTGTGTGTGTTTGCGCGTGTGTGTGTATTTGAGTGTGTGTGTGTGTGTGTGTGTGTGTGTGTGTGTGTGTGTGTGTGTGTGTGTGTGTTGTTTGCGGGCGAGTATGTGTGTGTGTGTGTGTGTGTTTTGTGCCTCTGTGTGTGTGTGTGTCTGCGTGCGTGCGTGCGCGCGTGTGTGTGCGTGAGTGTGTGTGCGTGCATGCGTACGTGCGTGTGTGTGTGTTTGTGTGCTTGTGTGCGTGTGTGTGTGTACGTGTGTTTGTGTGCTGGCATGCGCGCGTGTGTGTATATTTCTCACACATCGCGCATGCACAGCTCCTTTTGATCTTCATACACACAGAGTTATGTGAAGCAAAAATGCAGTGCACTTGATGGATAAGTGATACAGCTCGACACAAGTTAAGTTGTTTTATGTACTTGAAAAGCGAAACTCTCTCTTGGAAAAAATATTTTATTGTCCCGCACCAAGGGTAATTCTCTTGCTTCAGATTTTCGTTAAACAAATCTGCTTTTGATCCCCTAGTTTGTATTTTTGGGGGTTGTTGGTGTTGTTGTTGTTTGTTTGCTTTTAGTTTGTTTGTTTTTACAGACTTTATTAACTGTTAACCACACCATATCAAGACTTTTAAGATGGGAAAAAAAATATACGACGATATACACCCAGGGAGAAGGGGGTGATCTATGTAACAGTAAGCTGGCACCACCTGAATCACTGCAACATTAAAACGGTCCGTGAACAGCCACGGGTTATTTTTTTATGTCACATGTTGAAATTGAACTCAAGACAACAAAATCTTGAGCACAGGGCTGTATCGGAGTGGGCAGCCAAGCTGCAATCAACAATCTGTGGCACCAGCTAATGCTCAAACTCAGCATCCCCACGATATCAGCGTGGCATATTCACCACACTGAGCTTAACGGCACCCCCGAAAGGACGCCGAGGTTCTTTATGTATAAATAGTATCCCAGCCTTCTGGAAATTCTGAATGTGGGCCCTAGTAACTCAGTTGGTTAGAGTGTCGGATTCACATGCTAATGGTTGTGGGTTCGAATCTCGGGGTGTGCTACATTAAAACCGAGGTGTGCTACATTAAAACTGGCCTTCTCCTTGTCCTGTCTTAACATCAATGTTGTTCTGGTGGTGTCAGTATAGGATTAGATAAGTCCCCCTTCTCCTACTTCCCTGGGATGGTTATCCCCGTCAGCCATATCACCTGAGGTGGTTAAAACTGAACCAAATCGACCAAATCTGGACATTCTGTACTAGAAATTTCCTCTTTTCTGTCAGTCTCTTTGTTTCTTTCTTCCTCCTTTGCTTTCTGTCATTTCTTTCTATAATTTTCTGCCTTGCTAGTCCATTCACCTGTATGTGTTCGACAAAGTCTTATGTACTTTCTCTTAGGATTGATAATTGGGTACACGTGTTGAGTGCATAGGGAAATGACATACTCGAAAGCAATTTAGGTAATTCGAGTCCGTTTTTAGACATGTTTTAGTGTTGTGTTTACATTTGTATTCAGATATGTTTTTTAAATCGTCTGTGTGATAAATTGGACGGAGTGGTCAGCGCCACGGACATCTCTTTAGATTATGTGCGCTAAAGCATTTTTTATTTTTTATTTTTTTGCTGTTGAAGCAATTGTGTACTTTTTGAAACGGTTATAGCCATATCAGGGCTAGGTTTTAACCCTTTGACCCCCACACCATGATGTCCACCAGCATCCTGCATTCTCAACCACGCTAGCAAAACAAAAACTTAATCCTTGACTCCCTCACCCTGTCCACCAGCATCCTGCATTCTCAACACGCCAGCAAAGCAAAAGCTTAATCCTTTGACTCCCTCACCCTGTCCACCTGCTTATTTCAGGAAGCTGGTGGATAGGGTGAGGGAGTCAAAAGGTAAAGTTTTTGCAGTTTTGGATAGGGTGGGGGAGTCAAAGGGTTAAGCAACAATAACAGAAAAACAGCGTTTTTTAGGGTTTTCAAATCGAATATGAAACAGACGGTATATACAGACTTAAAACCCGAAGAAATGATAAAGAGCCGTTGGCGAACACAAGACGTTCTTTGACTGGTGTACTCAGGTGTTCACGATAAATGAATACAGCGTCTTGTTCCAGATTATGTAAAAACTGCTTTGTTGTCATGACGACGTTTAGTATCTACGAGAAAGCAAATATAATAGTTATTTTGTATCTCTCTGTCTGTTTTGTCTGTCTCTTGTCTTGTCTCTGTCTGTCTGTCTGGTTTTTCTCTCGTCTTCTGCTCTCTCCTGTTTTCTCTATATCTCTCATTCTGTATCTCACTCGCTCTATGTCTCTCCCTGTCTCTGTCTCTCTGTCGTTCCTGTCTCTCTCTCACTGTCTGTCTGCTGCTTCTCGACTGTCTCTCCCTTTGTCTGTCTCTGTCTGTCTGTCTCTCTCTCTGTCTCTCTCTCTCTCTGTCTCTGTCTCCTCTCACATATTAGATCTACTCTGGTTCGATACAATAGCTTTCAAAAGCAAGATCATCAATTCAACATCCATTTATTATTTATATTTTCTTTTCTTTTCTTTCTTTTCTTTTTCAACATATTTTATTCATTTAATACACATGTATATACTGAACACACATTGACAAACACACACGAAAACTCCGTTACATCAATTTATAAAGACAAATATGCCAATTTCATCACATATATCACAGACAGTATTGTCCCCTTCTTTTGGGACGGGGGGGGGGGGGGGAGTGGGGGGCTGTTGTTTGTTTGTTTGCTTGTTTGCTTTTCTAGATTGTTTACGCTATTTTCAAAATGTTTTTTTTTTCATTACATTATAAAGATTTGACTCTTTTAAACTCCTATGTAATATTATTTTATCAGCTCGAGTACATCTTAGCCTAGTTTTCACATGAAACGTATATTGGAACATATCATATGCATGTTTGTTACATGCGTGAAGTATTTTCAAAGTCTGTTCTTTAATACTTCGCTTATTCCTACACCAATGTATATACATTTATGCGCTTATGGGCATTCGTATGCTCACTGAAATGTTCTTTGTGTTTGTTTATTTGTTTGTTTGCTTGTTTGTTTGTTTTTAATGTCTCTAGTTTTCAATAAATCTGTATAGGAACTCCAGTGTATGGAAAGCTTATCGTGTTCAAAATTGATAAAAGCAGTTCAATTTGTTGTTGTTGTTGTTGTTGTTGTTGTTGTTGTTGTTGTTGTTGTTGTTGTTGTTGTTGTTGTTGTTGTTGTTGTTGTTGTGTTGTTGTTTGTTTTTTTTTTTTGTTGTGTTTGGTTGTTGTTGTTTGTTTTGATATGATATTGATGCAAGATTAGTTTTGGATTAATGCAAAAAAAAAAAAAGAAAGGATAAAGTTTTTTTAATTGTGCAATGATCGATAACTGTATTCGAAAGTAGCAAAATCAAATCAAAGATTGTGTTAAAATCATGTAAGTTTATGTCCTGTACAAAGAGTAGGACTAAATCATTTAAAGTTATCGTCGAGGTATCTATGCATATCTGTTGTTGACTGCCTGTTGTTTGTTTCCACAAATTTTAAGTTTATTCCAGTGTTTTTAATACTGTTCCTATCTCTTCCATAGAAGGAAGATTCATTTTTTCGTTAGCTGTTTCATTTATATAGGTAGGTACTAAATCAATATTTATGAGTGTGTGCCGTTGTATATGTATGTGTGTTTGCGTACGTGGATGCGTGCTTTCGTGTGTGTATACGTGCGTGCGTGCATGCATGCGTGCGTGTATGCATGTGTGTGTGTGTGTGCGCGCGCGCGCGCGGACGCGCGATTGTTTGAAGTCCATCTTAAGTTTTCGATCATTGTAATGGTGTCGCTGCTTTCTAAGTCCCATTGCTGGCAGATATGGATCATTGCTGCAGGTTTTGGATAAACCAGATGGCTGCTGGCAGAGTTTTAGATGAACCAGATAATTACTGGCAGATAAGAATGAATCAGATCATTGCTGGCAGATTTGGATGAACCCGATAATTGCTGACAGATTTGGATGAACCAGATAATTGCTGACAGATTTGGATGAACCAGATAATTGCTGACAAGTAATTTGGATTGAAACCTGATATATTGCTGGCAGATTGGTGATGATAGCCAGGACCATTGCTTGGCATGTTGGATGACAACCCTGTATAAACTGCTGGCAGATTAGGATGAACAGATGATTGCTGGCAGATTATGGATCTGCTGCAGATTGGACAGAATTGGAGTTGTGATGAACCAGATCATTGCTGGCAGATTGTGATGAACCAGATCATTGCTGGCAGATTTCAATCATTGCTGGCAGATTCGGGAACCAGATCATGCTGGCAATCGAAGGCATGCGTACTTACCTGAGCGCGACAAATTCCAGTTGAACCACCCACACGTTGATTACAGTTGAGCGGTACTATCGTCCTGATGTATATTGGGGTTGGCAAGCCGCTTCACAAGGCTGACAGCCTATCGGTATCGCTAAAGTAACACTGTCAAATGGCAGTGGGTAGGATAGTTCCAATGCTGGTGCGGTTACCTATCATTAGTCACAGTATCTTGGACTATGTTTTTCATTCCTAGGCGGAACCTGGTGGAAGAATGATTGAGACCTTCGCCTGCCAATAATTAATCTTGAAGTTTTAGGGTTTATTTCCTGTTGAGGTTTTCTCTTCAGTTCGACCTGGAAATTGAATTGAATGTCTTGTCCTTCGGAAGGGAACGAAGGGACAACAATAATAATAATGATAACAATAATAACAACAACAAAAACAATAATAATAATAAAATAATAATAATAACAATAATACCGATAACAACAATTATAGTAATCATCATCATCATCATCATCATCATCATCATATAAAAAGCATACCAAACAAACAAACAAAAACATAAAACAAAAAAATAACAAACAAACAAAAAAAATAGAGTCGGTCCCGTGTGCCTTCTGGCCTGCGCAACTCCTATAAATGAACAAAACCACTAACTCCAATCTCCTATATATGAACAATACCATAACCCCTATCTCCTATATATGAACAATACCACCACCTCCCACCTCCTACATATGAACAATATCACTAACTCCCATCTCCTATATATGAACAATATCACTAACTCCCACCTCCTATATATGAACAATATCACTAACTCCCATCTCCTATATGTGAACAATACCACTAACTCCCATCTCCTACATATGAAATATATGAACAATACCACTAACTCCCACCTCCTATATATGAAATATATGAACAATACCACTAACTCCCATCTCCTATATATGAACAATATCACTAAATCCCATCTCCTACACATGAACAATGCCGTAACTCCCATCTCCTATATATTAATATAATACCATAACTCCCATCTCTCTATATACGAACAATACCATAACTCCCATCTCCTATGTGTGAACAATATTACAACTCCCATCTCCTATATATGAACAATATCACAAACTCCCATCTCCTATATATGAACAATACCACAAACTCCCATCTTCTATATAAGAACAATATCACTAACTCCCACCTCCTATATATGAACAATATCACTAACTCCCATCTCCTATATATGAACAATACCACCACCTCCCACCTCCTATATATGAACAATACCACCACCTCCCACCTCCTATATATGAACAATACCACAAACTCCCATCTCCTATATATGAACAATATCACTAACTCCCATCTCCTATATATGAACAATATCACTAACTCCCACCTCCTATATATGAACAATATCACTAACTCCCACCTCCTATATATGAACAATATCACTAACTCCCACCTCCTATATATGAACAATATCACTAACTCCCATCTCCTATATATGAACAATATCACTAACTCCCACCTCCTATATATGAACATGACCATAACTCCCACCTCATACACATGAACAATATCATTAACTCCCATCTCTTCCATGTCAACAATACCATAACTCCAATCTCCTACATATGAACAATACCACTAACTCCCACCTCCTATATATGAACAATACCACTAACTCCCATCTCAAATATATGAACAATATCACTAACTCCCACCTCCTATATATGAACATGACCATAACTCCCACCTCATACACATGAACAATATCATTAACTCCCATCTCTTCCATGTCAACAATACCATAACTCCCATCTCCTACTTATGAACAATATCACTAACTCCCACCTCGTACATATGAACAATACCACTAACTCCAATCTCCTACATATGAACAATACCGCTAACTCCAATCTCCTACATATGAACAATACCGCTAACTCCAATCTCCTACTATGAACAATACCGCTAACTCCAATCTCCTACATATGAACAATACCACTAACTCCAATCTCCTACATATGAACAATACCACTAACTCCAATCTCCTACATATGAACAATACCACTAACTCCAATCTCCTACATATGAACAATACCACTAACTCCAATCTCCTACATATGAACAATACCGCTAACTCCAATCTCCTACATATAATAATAATAATAATAATAATTACAATATTTATATAGCGCAAAATCTTGATAAAATCAAATCTAAGCGCTGAAGCAGACACACACGCAGGCACGCACGCTCGCACACACACGCACGCACACATACAGACACACACACACACACACACACACACACACACACACACACACACACACACACACACACACGCATGGCTATAAATGGGGAGAAAGAATAAAAGCAATAAAAGCAAGAATAAAAGCAATGGAAAATTATAGAGAGCATAGCATACAATTATATATTATAACCATGTGATTCCCTCCGAGCGGAGACAGGCTGCAGAGCCGAGGGTTGAGTGAGGTTAGGATTTTATGCAGGAGAGAAAAGGTGAGTTTTGAGAGCGGACTTGAAGGAGACAAAAGTAGGTTGCTGACGGACTGAGAGAGGAAGTTTGTTCCAGGAGAGTGGACCAGAAACAGAGAAGGCTCGTGGACCATAGGTATTGAGCTTAGTGCGTGGAAAGCGAAGAGTCAGAGGATCAGAGGCAGAGCGGAGGGTACGTGAGGGAACATAGATCTCAAGTAGGCTTGACAGGTAATCGGGGGCTGCGTTATTGAGGCTTTTGTAGCACATGGTGTCTAGTTTGTACTGTATGCGCTTTGATACAGGGAGCCAGTGAAGTTGTGCCAGGAGAGGAGATATGTGGTCAGCTTTTTTCTTTTTGAGTACAAGGCGTGCAGCATTGTTTTGAATGCGCTGTAGGATGTGAATGGTGTAGGCAGGAAGACCAGACAGGAGTGAATTGCAGTAGTCAATGCGAGACATTATGAAGGAGAGAACGAGTTTTGAACAATACCACTAACTCCAATCTCCTACATATGAACAATACCACTAACTCCTATCTCCTATATATGAACAATATCACTAACTCCCACCTCCTACATATGAACAATACCACTAACTCCAATCTCCTACATATGAACAATATCACTAACTCCCACCTCCTACATATGAACAATATCACTAACTCCCATCTCCTACATATGAACAATACCACTAACTCCAACCTCCTATATATGAACAATACCACTAACTCCAACCTCCTACATATGAACAATACCACTAACTCCAATCTCCTACATATGAACAATACCACTAACTCCAATCTCCTACATATGAACAATACCACTAACTCCAATCTCCTACATATGAACAATACCACTAACTCCAACCTCCTACATATGAACAATACCACTAACTCCAATCTCCTACATATGAACAATACCACTAACAACTATCTACTATACATGAACAATATCACTAACTCCCACCTCCTATATATGAACAATATCACTAACTCCCATCTCCTATATATGAACAATACCACTAACTCCAATCTCCTACATATGAACAATACCACTAACTACATCTACTATACATGAACAATACCACTAACTCCCACCTCCTATATATGAACAATATCACTAACTCCCACCTCCTATATATAAACAATACCACTAACTCTCATCTCCTATATAGGAAAAAGAAAACTAACTCCCATCTCCTATATATGAACAATATCACTAACTCCCATCTCCTCTATATGAACAATATCACTAACTCCCACCTCCTCTATATGAGCAATATCACTAACTCCCACCTCCCCATATATGAACATAACTATACATGCCACCTATTATATATGAACAAAACCACTTACTCTCACCTCCTGTGTAATACCACTGACTCTCACCTCCTATATATGAACAATACTATAACTCTCACCTCCTCACCGTCATTGTGTGCCCTGCTGCATGGAGTTCGCGATCATAGCCCTCCATATGTATCCATCCCTTGTTGCCGCAAGCACATCTTCCACCTTCCCTGTCATCAGCCACCCTGCAAGTCCGTCCAATATTTTCTCCCTGGGTCTACCCGGTGCTCTCTTTCCCTCCAGCTTTCCCGTTGTGACCAGGTGCTCCATTTCCCCTTTCCTCATAAAATGGCCTATAAATGTTGCCTGTCTTTTCCTAATCTTCCTCATGAATGATCTTCTTGTGTCTGCCTCCATCAAGACTGTCTCGTTTGTTTTCTTTGCAGTCCATGGAACTGTCAACATTCTTCTTAGAAACCACATCTCGGCTGCCTCAATCTTGTTCTGGCTTTGCTTGTTGACTGTCCACGCCTCACAACCATATAACATTGTCCTATGTAACATTCAAGAGCTCTCTTCTTGATGTTGATTGGTAGGCATTTGTTGGTAAGAATGCTTTTCATCTTCTTGAACGCTGTTTTGGCTTGGCCGATTCTGCTGGCTATATCTGATGTGCATCTGCCGTCCTGGTGAGATGATCGTTCCCAGATATTTAAAGTTACGAACCTGTCTCAAAGTTATGCCGTTTGCTGTTATTTTGCTTGAAGGGGTTCATGTTTTTACTGATTACCATGACTTCTGTTTTCTTTATTTTTTGTTTTATATTTCTATTGTATTCACACGGTTTTGTAGGTCCCTTTCATTTTCTACGATTAGCACGGTGTCATCTGCGTAACGAATGTTGTTTATCATTGTTCCTCCAACCTTCAATCCAGGGCATTCTTCTAGATCTCTCATGATGTTTTCGCTGTAAAGTGAAAACAGATCTGGTGAAAGAACGCAACCCTGTCTGACCCCCCTTTTGATGTTTTGGAAAGAGCTTATATCGTTTTCTATTCTCGTTGCAGCTGTTTTTTTCCCAATACATATTTCTGATTATTCGTAGATCTTTTCCATCAATATTGAGTCTTTCTAGTTGGTTGATCAGTTCTTCGTGTCTTACCCGATCCAATGCCTTGGTACAATCAACAAAGCATAAATATGAATCCTTATCCAATTTGACTCACCTCTCTATGATAGTTCTTAGGATGTACATAGTTCTTAGGATGTATACGGTATTAACAGTTCCTTTCCCTTCGACAAATCCACACTGTTCTTCTGCTGTTTCTCTTTTGATTCTATTCCTTGTCCTAATCATGATTATTTTTCATAGGATTTTTGTTACATGACTCATCGAGCTGATTGTACGATGCAGTTCGCATTCTATAGCTCCAGTTTTCTTTGGAAGTGCAATGAAAATTGATTTTGACATATCTTTGGGGATTTTTCCGGTGTCATAAATTTCATTTAGGAGGACTGTTATTTTTTCCATACCAAATTCCTCCAGGGCTTCAATCATCTCTGTAGTAAGGGGTGGTCCTTTAACGTTCTTTCTTATAATGTGTTCTTCGTGTCTGTCGTCTTCAAAAAGGTCTTTAACGTACTCTCCCCCATCTGTCTAATATTTTGTCTTTTTTCATGATAAGCGTACCATCTTTTGATTTTAAGCAACCAGTTGATGTGCATGTCTTTTTCCTGTGGACAATTTCTTCGGTTCTTGTTTACATACCCTGAAGATCTTTTTTGTGTACATACCCTGAGGATCTGTTTTGTGTACATACCCTGAGGATCTGTTTTGTGTACATACCCGGAGGATCTATTTCTGTGCATTTTGTTTACAGCCAAACTTCCTTAGCTTCTTTGCACCTATTCCACCTTCTATATTTGAATAATATTACTGACTCCCATCTCCTATATATGACCAATCTCACCAACATCAGGGGTTTGAGGGTGTATGAAGTAGTACAGAGAAGTCAAGACCGGAGTTGAATGGGAGAGAAGTGTTGTGACATCTGTGGCAGCGGCTGTCATTGAACTCGATGATGCTGACAGGTGACAGGGGACCAGTGACAGATGACAGGTGACCACTAACAAGCTATGATGATTTGATAAGTGGATTCCGTTGGTTCACAGACTGTAGAGAACAGCTGTCCTCTCGGATCGCAGCTGTCTTATCGCCCCTTCTGACCCTCTCACTACCTTCCGCCCTGCGCAACGCCATTACCTTGCGGCTGTCGAACTGATATAAAAATGTAACCCTTTGACTCCCTTGCCAATCGGATTCACATGCTAATGGTTGTGGGTTCGAATCCCGGGGTGCGCTACATTAAATCTGGCCTTCTCACTGTCCCATCTTAGCATCATTGTCTCCTTTCTGAAAAGTCACATAACCTTGCCGATGAATTCTATACTACTCTCCACCATCTTCTGGACACTCATGCTCCAGCCACAACCCGTCTTTTACCTGACCGCCCCCCTACCCCCTGGCTCACTCAAGAGATCGCCTGTGCAAAACGTGCCCGCCGCAGAGCAGAGCGCCGCTGGCGCAAATCCAAACTCACTGTACACAGGCAACTTTTCCAAGCCTCTAAAACAAAAGTATCCACCCTCATTGCATCAGCAAAAACAAGCTATTTCCAAACCAAAATCCTGAATGCCTCTTCTTCAAAAGAACTCTTTACAACCATGAATCATCTCCTTGGCACACGAAAAGATTTACCTCTCCCAACAAAACATACAAATGAAGAACTCCCATCTGTATTCTCCAACTATTTCACCACCAAAATACAAACTCTTCGTGACAGCTTGACAGGACACCCTGTCAACCATGCCCACCTGACCCTTCCTTCTCTGGCACACCTCTTACTACTTTTACCCCAGTCTCACAAGAAGAAATTCTCAACACAATCAGATCCATGTCGTTCAAAACCTGCGAACTGGATCCTCTTCCAGGTTCTGTCTACGCCGACTGTCTCCCTACTCTCCTCCCATTCATCACTGACATCATCAACACTTCTCTTCAAACTGGAACTGTCCCAGATTCTTTCAAGTCTGCTATTGTTCACCCTCTCCTCAAGAAACACAATTTAGATCCAAATGAACTGAAAAATTACCGGCCTATCTCTAATCTCTCTTTCTTGTCAAAACTCCTTGAAAAAGTCGTCCTCAACCAGCTGAACTCTCACCTGTCTGCCAACAATCTCCTCAATCCTTTCCAGTCAGCCTACCGCCAGTGCCATAGCACTGAAACTGCCCTACTACACATTCTCAACAATCTCCTCCTTGCAACTGATACTGGCAAAGTCTCTCTCCTCACACTCCTTGATCTGTCTGCAGCCTTTGATACCATTGATCATGGTATTCTCCTTTCTAGACTTCATCATACTTTTGGCATCTCTGACATTGCTCTGTCTTGGTTCACTTCATACCTATCAAACAGAAAACAAACCGTTCTCATCAATGGCACTTACTCTCAACCTGCATACCTGACCTGTGGTGTTCCACAAGGATCTGTCCTTGGCCCTGTTCTTTTCAATCTTTACACCTCCCCCCTGTCCACCATCACCAACTCCCATTCTATAAAACACCACTTCTATGCTGATGACACCCAACTTCAAGACAGTGACTCACCTGATAATATACAGCGCCTATTGACTCGCACCACTGAGTGTTACTCGGACATTAAGAACTGGATGACACACAATAGACTTCAGCTTAATGACGACAAAACAGAAGCTATCCTCATTGGCACCCGTCAGAAACTTTCTCAGCTGCCTCCTCTTTCTCTCCCATTATGTAACACATCAGTTCCAATTTCTGATTCAGCTAAAAACCTTGGTGTCTGCATTGACTCTACCCTCTCCATGAACAACTTTGTTTCTCAAACTGCCAGATCCTGCTACTATCATCTCCATCGTATAAAGCTGATCAGGAAGTATCTCTCTGTCGAAACAACTGCAAAACTCGTTCTCTCCTTCATAATGTCTCGCATTGACTATTGCAATTAACTCCTGTCTGGTCTTCCTGCCTCCACCATTCACATCCTACAGCGCATTCAAAACAATGCTGCACGCCTTGTACTCAAAAAGAAAAAAGCTGACCACATATCTCCTCTCCTGGCACAACTTCACTGGCTCCCTGTATCAAAGCGCATACAGTACAAACTAGACACCATGTGCTACAAAAGCCTCAATAACGCAGCCCCCGATTACCTGTCAAGCCTACTTGAGATCTATGTTCCCTCACGTACCCTCCGCTCTGCCTCTGATCCTCTGACTCTTCGCTTTCCACGCACTAAGCTCAATACCTATGGTCCACGAGCCTTCTCTGTTTCTGGTCCACTCTCCTGGAACAAACTTCCTCTCTCAGTCCGTCAGCAACCTACTTTTGTCTCCTTCAAGTCCGCTCTCAAAACTCACCTTTTCTCTCCTGCATAAAATCCTAACCTCACTCAACCCTCCCCTCTGCAGCCTGTCTCCGCTCGGAGGGAATCACATGGTTATAATATATAATTGTATGCTATGCTCTCTATAATTTTCCATTGCTTTTATTCTTGCTTTTATTGCTTTTATTCTTTCTCCCCATTTATAGCCATGCGTGTGTGTGGGTGTGTGTGTGTGTGTGTGGTGTGTGTGTGTGTGTGTGTGTGTGTGTGTGTGTCTGTGCGTGTGCGTGCGTGTGTGTGCGAGCGTGCGTGCCTGCGTGTGTGTCTGCTTCAGCGCTTAGATTTGATTTTATCAAGATTTTGCGCTATATAAATATTGTAATTATTATTTATTATTATTATTGTTGTTCTGGTGGTGTCAGTATAGGATTAGATAAGTCCCCCATTGCCCCCATTTTCCTGGGATGGTTATCCCCGTCGGCCATATCACCTGAGGTGGGTGCTGACGTAAAACTGAATCAAATCAATCAATCAATCCCTTGCCAAGTCCCCCAGCTTCCTGCACGAAGGTGGCGGATAGGGTAAGGGTGTCAAAGGGTTAAATGTGCGGGAGTCAAAGGGTTAATGTTTCCATCATTCTGGTGATGTTAGTTTAGTGTTTCATAGTTCCCTGACCCCACCCCCCCCCCCCCTATAGGGATTTACGCAGGCTCAGGGAAATGTTGGCAGCTGTGGGTGGAGTGCTTATGGAATTGCCCGATTGCGATGAATCCCTGTTGATCAGTCTCCACCACCACACTTCCTGTCCTGGTTCTTATTTGCTTGAACACTGGCAGTTACTTTGAGTTGGATTTCGTGAAAGAGGGAGTAAGACAATAGCTTCGGGCCGTACACACCTGGCCCGGCCTTACATACTTACTGGAACCAGAAAAACACAAAAATAGAATCAGAACGCGTATTTAATACAACAAGACAAGACAGGCGCAATATTTTCGGCCAACTGACCTTTGCCAAGCGTAAGACTACAAACACACACCAGATACAAAAATGATGTGAAAAAGATTGAAACTTCCCTGTTGCTTCGGAATGTCCAAACTTTACAGCCATGTAGCATTGCTGCTCAGATCAGACATTACAGAATTTTGATTTCAAGTGTTGTTGGTATGCTTCTGTCTTTCCACATGTTATTGAGTTAGATCATTTACTGTTTTTTTGCCATTTTTACTCTTATTTCGATATCTTTGAACACGGGTGTCATCAACAGCACTTAAAATCAAAATTCTATAATGTCTGATCTGAACAGCAATGATACATGACTGTGAAGTTTGGACATGCAGGAAAAACAGGGAAGTTTCAATCTTTTTCACATAATTTTTGTATCTGGTGTTTGTTTGCTTGTAGTCTTACGCTTGACAAAGGTCAGTTGGCCGAAAATTAGCGCCTGTCTTGTTGTATTAATACACGTTCTGATTCTATTTTTGTGTTTTTCTGGTTCCTGTTTATTTGAACGCAGGCAGTCGCACTTGTTTTGGGTACTTATCGGAGTTATTTCAGGAGGGATTCACTGCACTCGGACAACTCCATATGCGCTCCGCCCAAATCTGCCAGCAATTATCTGACAGATTTCCTAGGAGAACCTGCACAAAACCCCTATGCGCTGCTGGCACGGCCTTGAAACGGGGAAGGGTAGAAGAAGGGACACTACCAGAATGAAGGGACTGATCAAACACTAAGCTGACACCACCAAGAATGATGGAAACATCATTTAAAATGGACAGTGAACAGGCCAGATTTTAACCCTTTGACTCCAGCATCCTGTCCACCAGCATCCTGCACTGCCAACCGTGCTAGCAAAAGCAAAACCTTAACCCTTTGATCCCATCACCCTATACGCTAACTTTCTCTCCAGGAAGCTGGTGGATAGGGTGAAGGAGTCTAAGGGTTAAGTTTTTGCAGTTGATGGATAGGGTGCGGGAGTCAAGGGTTAAGTTTTTGCAGTTGATGGATAGGGTGGGAGAGTCAAAGGGTTAAGTTTCTTGCAGTTGATGGATAGGGTGGGGTAGTCAAAGGGTTAAGTTTTTGCAGTTGATGGATAGAGTGCGGGAGTCAAAGGGTTAAGTTTCTTGCAGTTGATGGATAGGGTGCGGGAGTCAAAGGGTTAAGTTTTTGCAGTTGATGGATAGAGTGCGGGAGTCAGAGGGTTAACGTTGCGGGCTGGGGCTGAACTCAAGATACCAGACCTTCAGTCCATGGCTGGTACCGTGTTGGAGATGGAGTTCCACAAACCCATTGTCAGTCTTACTGTCAGTCTGCGTACTTTGTCATTGTAATAAGCGTTAATCAAGGCTTTTATGCATGTGACGATACCAGCAATAAAGGGCCACAGTAAATACGACTTTGCCTGTGTCCACAATCACCAGTGATAATAATCAAAGGGTGATCTCGTCTCGTGGGAGAGGCACGGTCCACCCCAGTGTTCGGTATCAGTGACTAACTGTGGAAGGGTCTTTGGCAAGAATAGGGGGCACTTTGTGCCTGTACCGGAGTCGGTTGCACCTGGGCGCTTTGAAGTTGCCGTTGACACGTGGCATTAAAGGCTCTACAGCTTCCGCGTACAATTTTATGGATAGACTGTTTGATCTCTAGGGATAAGTTTCTTTACACGATAAAAACGCCGCCAAGAGAGCCGAATGGGTTTTTTTTTCAGACATCGTTGTGTGAGGAGCAAATGTTGAAGACATGGGAATGAAAACTGTCCATCGAAACATCACTAATCTCATAAGCTTATTGTAGATGTATAATGTTTCGATCGCCAGTTTTTATTTCCACGTCTTCAAGGTAACTGATGATTGGGTTCGAATGAGTTATGCAGCAGCGCAACCCCCAACACTAGCACGACCCCAGTGGCAAGTAGGCCCTAGGTGAATAAATGAATACAAAATAAAGGAGTGTGTTGATAAATGAACAGTTAAGAGATGAAAATAATAAATAACAGTAAATACAATGCATATACCCACATGCCCGTAAGCACACAGCCACAAACACATACATTCTTAATACACACCCATATTGACTCATCATGATGGCCGACAACAACAACAACAACAACAACAACAACACCAGCATAGAGGAAACACCTATATGTAGATATCATGACAAACTTACAGACATATCTGGATAACAACCGTCATTTCCCACTGAAATCCGTCTTGTCCAATTAGAGCAGTCACAATCGTCATTTACCACTTAACGTCCGTGTGTCCAGTTAGAGCCATCACAATCGTTGCTTGGATAAATCGATGGCAAGAATGAGAGTTTTGTTCTTGATGAACTGAGGAGAGACTATCTGTTTCAGATGATTGTTTGAGCATGGATATGGTCATTGTGTTCATGTGCACAATAATTGATCGTTATCCAGTATCACGTTGAAGATGTCACCGTCTGCGTTGCTGACATAAATTTGTGTTTGGTTTGTGTTTGTGTTGTGTTGGTGTTGGTGTTGGTGTTGTGTTGTGTTGTGTTGTGTTGTGTTGTGTTGTGTTTGTTGTTGTTGTTTGTTGTTGTTGTGTTGTGTTGTGTTTGTTGTTTGGTGTTGGTGTTGTGTTGGTGTGTGTTTGTGTTTGGTGTTGGTTGTGTTGTGTTGTGTTGTGTTGTGTTGTGTTGTGTGTTGTTGTGTTGTGTTGTGTTGTGTGTGTGTTGTGTTGTGTTTGGTGTTGTGTTGGTTGTGGTGTTGTGTTGTGTGTGTTGTGTTGTGTTGTGTTGTGTTGTGTGTTTGTGTTGTGTTGTGTGTTGGTGGTTTGTGTTGTGTTGTGTTGTGTTGTGTTGTGTGGTGTTGTTTGTGTTGTTTGTGTTGTGTTGTTGTGTTGTGTTGTGTTGTGTTGTGTTGTGTTGGTTGTGTGTGTTGTGTGTGTTGTGTTGTGTTGTGTTGTGCGTGTTGTGTGTGTGTGTGTTGGTTGTGTTGTGTTGTTTGTGTGTGTGTGTATGTTGTGTGTGTGTGTGTGTTGTGTTGTGTTGTGTTGTGTTTGCTGAGTATGTTGTGTTGTGTGTGTTGTGTGTGTTGTGTTGTGTTGGTCGTTCTGTCTTGGTCACGTCTCAACGAAACATCAGGGACTTTAGCTGTTCTGTTGCTGTTGTTGTTGTTGGTTGTTGTTGTAGTGGTGGTGTGGTGGTAGTGGTGGTGGTAATGGTGGTGGTGGTGGTGGTGGTGGTGGTGGTGATGGTGGTGGTGGTAGTGGTGGTGGTGGTGGTTGTGGTGGTTGTGATTGTTGTTGTTGTTGTGGTTGTTGCAAATGTTGTTGTTGTGGTTGTGGTTGTTGTGGTTGTGGTTGTTGTTGTTGTTGTTGTTGTGGTTGTTGTCGTTGCTGCTGCTGCTGCTGTCGTTTGTTGTTTTTGTTGTGGTTGTTGTTGTTGCTGCTGCTGCTTCTAATGATGCTGTTGTTGTTGTTGTTGTTGTTGTTGTTGTTGTCGTCGTCTTCGTCGTCGTTGTTGTTGTTGTTGCTGCTGCTGCTGTTGTTGTTGTTGCCCTTAATCTTATGAAATTGTATTTTCTTTGTTATCTTTTTGTGTATGTTTGACAACGGCCAGACGGCTGTTACGTTTGTTGCTCCCGTTTTGTTTTGTTCTGTTTTGTTAACTACATAATACGTTCTCCTTCTGTTCTGCTTTTATGTGTTTCTTGTATGTTATCGATTGCCTTATGTTGCATTGTGTTATGGTGTGAATTCACATTGTGTTGCATTGTACTGGTATTGTGTCTTGCGATGAGAGACAGCAAGAGAGACAGACAGAAAGACAGATACAGAGAGAGAGAGAGAGACAGAGCGGCAGTGAGAGACAGAGGGACACACACACACACACCTAACACACACACACACACACACACACACACACACACACACACACACACACACACACACACACACACACACACACACACACACACACAGTGATGGAGAAAGAGAAAAATAGAGACAGAGACAGACAGACAGAGACAGAGAGACAAGACAGACAAGACAGACAGACAGAAACAGACAAAGACAGGGATAAAGAGACACAGAGAGAGAGAGAGAGAGAGAGAGAGAGAGAGAGAGAGAGAGAGAGAGAGAGAGAAGCAGTAGAAGTAGGAGAAGGAGGAGGAGAAGAAGGAAAGTGACAGACACAGACAGGTGCAGAGCACAGGTAACGTGGTACATATGTACACGGAGGCAGTCAAACACCAACAGGTCAGACTTTATGTTGATCAGAAAAATCTCCATCTTGTGCTCGCTCATTAGGCGTCGCCCAGGCTGGAAGCAACTTAAGACTTAAGACAGACAGACAGACACAGACAGACAGACAGACAGACAGACATAAACAGACAGACAGAGAGATAAGAGACAGAGACATAGAGGCAGACAGAGAGAGACATACAGACAGAGACAGAAAGAGAGAGAGGCACAGAGAGACAGAGAGAGACAGAGACAGAGAGACAGAGAGACAGATCGACACAGAGACAGGGAGTGACAAAGACAGCGAAAGACAGGGAGAGAGAGAGAGACAGACAGACAGACAGAGAGACAGAGACAGAGAGACAGACAGAGAGACAGAGACAGAGAGACAGACAGACAAAGAGACAGAGACAGAGACAGACAGACACTCACACACACACACACACACACACACACACACACACACACACACACACACAACACACACACACCTCTGGTCCTTATGAAACAGTCTATTCCTTTTCCTACGAATAAAGATAAAACAAAAACAAAACAAAACAAAAAACAAACAAAAAAGAAAAAGATATATATATAAAAAATTAAAAAAAAGAAACCGAGAAAGACAAAGAGAGTGAACAAAAACAAAAACAAACAAAAACAAAAACGAGGACGTTTCTAGCACATCATTTCCAGAAGCTTAAGATACCAGTTATTCTTGTAATCGGAGTCTTAAGTTTGCTCCCAGCCTGGGCGACGCCTAATGAGCGAGCACAAGGTGGAGATTTTTCTGATCAACATAAAATCTCACCTGTTGGTGTTTTGACTGCCTCCGTGTACATAATGTACCACGTTACCTGTGCTCTGCACCTGCCTCAGTCTGTCACTTCCCTTTTCCCTTCTTCCCTTCCTCCTTCTCCTATTACTACTGTTGCTGCTTCTCTCTCTCTATGTATCCTCTCTGTGTCCCTCTCTGTCCCTCTCTCTCTCTATGTCTCTGTCTGTCTGTCTGTCTGTCTGTCTGTCTCTCTGTCCCTGTCTCTCATCCCTGTCTCTGTCTGTCTGTCTCTTTCTCTCTCTGTGTCTCTCTCTGTCTCTCTATCTCCCTCTCGCTCTGTCTCTCTGTGTCTGCCTCTGTCTCTGTCTCTCATCTCTCTGTCTGTCTGTCCGTCTGTCTGTCTCTCTGTGACAAAAATTCGTCCGCAAACATTTTTCTCAACTGTTTCAGTATGAATGTTCACCAAATTTGGGTCAAACGTGTGAACTGTTGACGAGTCGTGAAAGTGCATGTAACAGCACCGAAGTAACAACATCAAAGTAACATCATCAAAGTAGCAGCACCAAACTAACAACACCGAAGTAACATCACCACAGTAACAGCACCAAAGTAATATAATCAAAGTAACATCACCAAAGTAACAGCACCAAAGTAGGTACACCAGAATAACAACATCAAAGTAACACACCAAAGTGACAGCACCAAAGTAACAACACCAAAGTAACATCACCAAAGTAACAACACCAGAGTAACAACACCAAAGTAACAACACCAAAGTAACAACACCAAAGTAACAACAAAATGACAACACCAAAGTAACAACACCAAAGTAACAACACCAAAGTAACAACACCAAAGTAACAACACAAAAGTAACAACACCAAAGTAACAACACCAAAATAACAACACCAAAGTAACAACACCAAAGTAACAGCACCAAAGTAACAACACCAAAGTAACATCACCAAAGTAACAACACCAAAGTAACAACACCAAAGTAACAACACCAAAGTAACAACACAAATGACAACACCAAAGTAACAACACCAAAGTAACAACACCAAAGTACACACCAAAGTACAACACAAAGTAACAACACCAAAGTAACAACACCAAAGTAACAACACCAAAGTAAACAACACCAAAGTAACACACCAAGTACAACAAATGACAACACCAAAGTAACAACACCAAAGTAACAACACCAAAGTAACAACACCAAAGTAACACCAAAGTGACAACACCAAAGTAACAACACCAAAGTAACAACACCAAAGTAACAACACCAAAGTAACAACACCAAGTAACAAGCACCAAATAACAACACCAAAGTAACAACACCAAAGTAACAACACCAAAGTAACAACACCAAAGTAACAACACCAAAGTAAACCAGAACAACACCAAAGTAACAACACCAAAGTAACATCACCAAAGTGACAACACCAAAGTAACAACACCAAAGTAACAACAAAATGACAACACCAAAGTAACAACACCAAAGTAACATCACCAAAGTGACAACACCAAAGTAACATCACCAAAGTAACAACACCAAAGTAACAACACCAAAGTAACAACACCAAAGTAACATCACCAAAGTAACAGCACCAAAGCAAAAACACCAAAGTAACAAACAAAATGACAACAACACACAAAGTGACAAAAACACCAAAGTGACAACACCAAAGTAACACACACAAAGTAAACAACACCAAAGTAACAACACCAAAAGTAACAACACCAAAGTAACAACACCAAAGTAACAACACCAAAGTAACAAACACCCAAAGTAACAACACCAACAGTAACAACACAAAGAACACCAAAGTAACAACACCAAAGTAACAACACCAAAGTAACATCACCAAAGTGACAACACCAAAGTAACAACACCAAAGTAACAACACCAAAGTAAACACACCAAAGTAACAGCACCAAAGTAACAACACCAAAGTAACAACACCAAAGTAACAACAAAATGACAACACCAAAGTAACAACACCAAAGTAACAACACCAAAGTAACATCACCAAAGTAACAATCACCAAAGTAACAACACCAAAGTAACAACACCAAAGTAACAACAAAATGACAACACCAAAGTAACAACACCAAAGTAACAACACCCAAAGTGACAACACCAAAGTAACAACACCCAAAGTAAGCAACACCAAAGTAACAACACCAAAGTGACAACACCAAAGTAACAACACCAAAGTAACAGCACCAAAGCAACAGCACCAAAGTAACAACACCAAAGTAACACACCAAAGTAACAACACCAAAGTAACAACACCAAAGCAACAGCACCAAAGTAACAACATCAAAGTAACAGCACCAAAGTAACAGCACCAAAGTAACAACATCAAAGTAACAGCACCAAAGTAAAAGTCACAGGGACCAAAACAGTTCCTAAAATC
>JAPXFY010000017.1:44064056-44066556 GCA_030674185.1 Monoplex corrugatus
TCTTATTGTTGTTTAAGTATGAATTTGTCTGTATCTCTTTACTGGCTATATTTCAGCGGACATATATATTACAATCAATGCTTGTTTGATGCATCTTTGTTATATCTGTTTATTCTTCATTGTGTGCATTTCAAGATGTTTGTAAATGTTGTGTATTTGAAAATAAGAAAAACGAGTTAAACAAAAACATGTGTATCTGGCCCAGTTCAACTATTTTCATGTCATTAGTGCCATCTGGATGATACAATACTGTTAGCAGACAACATTACCAGCATAAAAAGAATTCTATACAGAGTAGTTGCAGCAGGCAAAAAGGATGGCCTAAATTTGAAAGCCAAGAAAACAAAAGTGCTACATATCAAAGGCAAAGACACTGAAAACAATCAGGACATCGTAATCAATTCCTTTAGAAAATGTTAGGATTTCAAATATCTTGGTTCTGTAAAAAGTGGTGATGGAACCTGCTCCAAATAAGAATTGGAATGGTAAAGCAAAACATGGTCCAACTCAACAACATCTGGAAAGACAGAGGCAAACAAATGACCTGAAAATTAGACTTTTAAAATGTTTGATCAGGCCAGTCATGATGTATGGCTGTGAAGCCTCGGCTCTGAGATGTGGTTTTATCGGAGACTATTAGGTGTCAAATGGACAGATAGAAGAACTTATGAAAGTGTCCTGGAAGAACTTGATACACCAGAAAACTACCAGCAGACATCAACGAGAGAAGACTAAATTGCATTGGCCATGTGTCACGCAGCAAGAACACGGACCTCATGGCAACCATTTGTTTTCAAGGAAAAACAATGGCAAAAAGGAAGAAAGGCAGACCCCCCCCCCCCCACCCCAATCTCATGCATCGAGAACATAACCAACATCAGTGGCCTAAACATTCAATAAAGTGTCCACAAAAGTCAAGACAGAGCGGCCTGGATGGAGATGGTGGTGTCCAGGTGTGCAGCGGCCAACAGTGAATCCTGTCTGTCTGTCTGTCTCTGTCTGTCTGTCCCCTGTCTCTTTGTGTCTCCCTCTGTCTGTTTGTCTCTGTCTCTCTGTTTCTGCCTCTCTCTCTCTCTCTCTCTCTCTGTATATGTATGTATGTATGTATGTATGTATGTATGTATGTATGTATCTATCTATCTGTCTATCTATCTATCTATCTATCTATATATATATCTATCTCTCTGTGTATCTAGCTATCTATAGACTATCTATCTATCTATCTATTTATTTATTTGTCTGTCTGTCTGTCTGTCTTTCTCTTATTTTTGCCTGCTTTCTTTTGTCGCAGTATTTGCCTCCAGATCATCACTGTTCATTTTATGTAAGCAATATACCATCATGAGTCATGGTGATCAGTAAAAAATATGAAATCCCCTCATGCACAATAACAGCAAACGGCACAACCTTGACACAGGTTAATAAGTTCAAACACCTGGGAACGGTCATTTCATCAGACGGCAGATGCACATCAGAAATAGCCAGCAGAATCGGCCAAGCCAAAACAGCATTCAAGAATCACAAGCATTCTTACCAACAAATGCCTATCAATTAACATTCAGGAAGAGAGTCCTTGAATATTATATAGAACCAATACTGTTGTACGGATGTGAGGTGTGGACAGTCAGCAAGCAAAACCAGAGCAAGATTGAGGCAGCCGAGATGTGGTTTCTAAGAAGAATGTTGAGAGTTCCATGGACAGCAGAGAAAACAAACGAGGCAGTCTTAATGGAGGCAGACACAAGTAGATCACTCATAAGGAAGATTAGGAAAAGACAGGCAACATTTATAGGCTATTTTATGAGGAAGGGCGATTTGGAGCACCTGGTCACAACGGGAAAGCTGGAGGGAAAGAGAGCACCAGGTAGATCCAGGGAGAAAATGCTGGACAGACTTGCAGAGTGGCTGGGGACGAGGAGGGTGGGGGAGATGCTAGGGGCAACGAGAGATAGAGACAGATGGAAGTCCATGATTGCCAATGCCATGCGGCAGGGCACCTGATGATGATGATGAATATACCATCACAAGGGAAGTAACTGTATATAGCTTTCCAACAATTAATCCCCTTGTTCTGACGTGTTTGGTTTATTTTGGGTGTTCTGTCGCAACTTTCTATTGTATACAAGGGAGATCATTCATGCAGCTTCCATTTTGATTAAGAGCTGATTGATCGTGCGATTGATGATTTGCTTGAATAATATCTTGTCTGATTACAATGAATAAAAATCAGAAGTGTCAGAAAACAAATCTTTCGTGATTGCTGAAGTTGGTTTGATTTCTTACAGAATTCATCAGATCAAACATTGGCTTTTAACACAGTATTATTTGACTGTTTGATGTTTAAATATCAAGTCGGGTCAATTGTCTGTTATTGGTAACCATGATTCTGGGGGGAGGAGAGGGGAGGGAGAAAGAGAGAGAGAGACATACAGACAGACAGACAGACATACGGACAAACAGGCAGACAGAGATACAGACAGAGAGGAGAGAGACAGAAGAG
>JAPXFY010000017.1:44086556-44089056 GCA_030674185.1 Monoplex corrugatus
GGTTTCTAAGAAGAATCTTGACAGTTCCATGGGCAGCAAAGAGACAGTCTTGATGGAGGTAGACACAAGAATATCATTCATAAGGAAGATTAGGAAAAGACAGGCAATATTTGTAGACCGTTTATGAGGAAAGGGGAATTATAGCACCTGGTCACAACAGGAAAACTGGAGGGAAAGAGAGCACCAGGTAGACCCAGGTAAAAAATATTGGACGGACTTGCAGAGTGGCTGAGGACAGACAGGGTGGAAGATGTGCTTGCGGCGACAACGGATAGATACATATGGAGGGCCATGATCGCCAACGCCATGTGGCAGGGCACTTGATGATGATGATGATGATGATGGTCAGCATAAGAACAAGACAGCCACTTCTCCCATTAACACCATGCAGTGTTCCCAACGTGTGTGTCTTTGTCTAAGTCAAATTCCCCTTTTACGGGCCAGGGGCAAAATAGTCAAATGGGTAAGTTTTCCTGCTATGCACTGCGCAGTCGGCTGGGCTTTAATCTTTGACTCCCGTACCGTGTCCACCCACCGCAAAAACTTAACTCTTTGACACCCTCACCTTATCCACCAGCTTCCTGCAGAACATCAAAATTACGCACGTTTAAGATCACATGTAACTCAATGGAAACATGAAAACGGCCAGCATGCACACTCATAGAAAATGGGAGTGTCAGTGCAGACTGTGGAATACACAAAACATCGCTAGCCCCAGCTGTGGGCAAAGCGAAGTACACGTGATCTGAGAAAATCCAACCGCTTTGATTGATTTTTGAAAAAAATAAATAAATAAAACAAAAAACAAAAACAAAAAATCCCTGTCCTGTCTACTTACAATATTCATTTTCTGCAAGGCAACAGAATCATAATAGATTCATAACTGAGTTGAAGCATTGACATTCAAGTCAACGCCCAGCTTGGAAGTAGGCCTACCCTTGTTTTTTTGTTGTTGTTTTTTTTGTTTTTTGTTCGTTTGGTTTTTTCTTCTTTTTTTTCCTTTCTTTTTTTCTTTTTTTTTTCTTTTTTTCTCTTGTGATAGGGAGCTGGGAGCGTGGTGTAGGGGGGATAATATTTCATGACGTGGCGTTTGCTCTTTCGTTTACGTCAACTGCGTGAGTTCACTCGTTGTGTCGCGTTTCGTTTCGCCAATCAATTCTCCGTCTGTGAGCGTATCAGTGGTCCCTTAACCCTTTGGCTCCCGCCCCGCACCCTATCCACCAACTGCAACAACTTAACCCTTTGACTCCCTCACACCTATCCACCAGGGGCTTCCTCCAGGAAACTGGTGGATAAGGGTGAGGGAGTCAAAGGGTTAAGGTTTTGATTAACTGGCATGGTTGATAATGCAGGATGCTGGTGGATAGGGTGCGGGAGTCAAAGGGTTAAAATAATGGTTTTCAGTGCTTTGTTCTTGAAACCAGGTTTATACGTACGTTCTGTTGAAGCGAACACTAAGAGTTGAATGAAATGAAGTCAAAGCTGACTGCTTGGGTAGAAACAGATGCTGGGTGGCGCTGCTTTGCGGCGACGTTCTCTCCCTGATAGAGCAGCCCGCGTTTTGAGGATGAGTTGGGAGCTTGTTCAAAAGGGGGTCATTGCAATTGGACAATTTCATATCTGCTAGACACAATCACCACACGCACGCGCACGCGCACGCGCGCACGCGCGCACGCTCCCACGAACACACACAGATATACATACATGCACACACATGCACATACAGACATGCACATACAGACGCATACACACACACACAAAACACACAACACACACACACACACAAGTGTACACATATGCACACACATACACACACACATACATGTACACACGCACACTCACACACACACACAAATTTAGACACACACAAATGTACAGGCATACACAAATGTACACACACATGATCACACACAAATGTACACACACATACGAACGTACGTAGATGCACACACACGCGCATGCACACATACACACATACACACACACACACACATACACACACACACACACACAAATATACTCTGATGCACACACACACATACGCACATGTACACACACGCAGACACACACACAAATACACACACACACCTCACACATACATACACACACAAATGTACACACACACACACACATGCACACTCACACACACCACACACACACACACACACACACACACACACACACACACACACACAACACACACACACACACGTAATCATCTGGCAGATTCCTCGAACCTACGCAAACCTGTGTGTGTTCACAAGATTTGAAATGGGGAGGGAGGAAAAACAAGATGTGAGGGGGGAATAAAATGGTGGGGGAGAGGGAAACAAAAATGGCGATGGAGAGGAAACAACATGGAAAAAGAAAGAGAAACAAAATGGGATATGAGGGTAAACTAAATGGGAAAGAGGGAGAACAAAATGTGGAGGGAGGGGGAAACAAAATAGGGAGGGAGAAACTCACATGAAAGAGTAGGCATCGTAATGGACAGGAACAA
>JAPXFY010000017.1:44096556-44099056 GCA_030674185.1 Monoplex corrugatus
TGTTTGTTTGTTTGTTTGCTTGTTTGTTTGCCTGTTTGCAGGAAACTGGTGGATAGTGTGAGGGAGTCAAAGGGTTATGCCATCGGACATGATTTACAGGACAATTAACATGCGTTTTTCATGTCCTACGTGTATATTCACACGAAGGTGGATTTAGGCACGAAGGGGTTTGCTGAGTTGCTAAGCTGGGCAGATGACAAAAAATCTCCACCCTATACCCACAAGGCGGATGGTATCTAGGCATGATCGAACCACACACCTTCCGACCGGATGTCCCAAATCGTATCCACTTGCCCAGAGCGCCTGTCTACTGCTTCGTTTTTCGTGTTCATTTCATTCTGTTACAGTGGATTTATCATGTGAAACTCGTGTTGCTCTCCCCTTTGAAAGTGCGACGCCGCAGTGCAGCGCCACCCATTTTTTTTTACCCAGACTTCAGAAAGGCAAAAAGGTTAATTGACCTTCAAGGGGAGGGACCTGGGAAATCAACCTGTCTAACTGGACTTCAAGGAGAGGGACCTGGGAAATCAGCCTGTCTAACTGGACTTCAAGGAGAGGGACCTGGGAAATCAGCCTGTCTAACTGGACTTCAAGGAGAGGGACCTGGGAAATCAACCTGTCTAACTGGACTTCAAGGGAGGGACCTGGGAAATCAGCCTGTCTAACTGGACTTCAAGGGGAGGGACCTGGGAAATCAACCTGTCTAACTGGACTTCAAGGAGAGGGACCTGGGAAATCAGCCTGTCTAACTGGACTTCAAGGGGAGGGACCTGGGAAATCAGCCTGTCTAACTGGACTTCAAGGGGAGGGACCTGGGAAATCAGCCTGTCTAACTGGACTTCAAGGGGAGGGACCTGGGAAATCAACCTGTCTAACTGGACTTCAAGGGGAGGGACCTGGGAAATCAACCTGTCTAACTGGACTTCAAGGGGAGGGACCTGGGAAATCAACCTGTCTAACTAGACTTCAAGGGGAGGGACCTGGGAAATCAACCTGTCTAACTGAACTTCAAGGGGAGGGACCTGGGAAATCAACCTGTCTCTCCAACGTTTTATACCAGGGCAGCCGGGCAAATGTCCTGCTCTTCACGATTTTCAATAGTCGTGGGATCTTAAACGTACGCAGGCCAGAGAGCTTTTTTGTCCCCTTCCGAAAGACTGTACGTTCAGTACGATTTTCCGGTCAAACTGAGGAGAATAGTCAAGGTTTTAACAGGGAATGAACCCAGGAACGTCGAGTTTAGTTATTGGCAGGCGAACGTCTGAACCATTCTGCCACCACTCTTCCTTCAGTATCTCGTGGGAGATGGAAAGGGGGGGGGGGGGTCTGTGGGCGGGAGGGGGTTGTTAGAAGGTGGGTGGGTTGGTTTGTTGTTTGCTTGTCTGTTTTGTGTTGTTGTTTGTTTTTTTGTTTGTCTGTTTGTTTGTTTGTTTTGTTTGTTTAAACATAATGTGTTATCTGTGAAAAGTAGGTGTTAATCCTTCATCTCCCACACCCTATCCACCACAACTGTAAAAACTTAACCCTTTGACTCCCTCCCATTGCAGGAATTTGGTGGATAGGGTAGGCAAGTCAAAGGGTTGAGTTTTTGCTTTGCTAGCATGGTTGAAAAAGCAGGATGCTGGTAGAAAGAGTGCGGAAGTCGAAGGGTTAAAATTAACCACTGAAGGACCACCAGCGTTCAAGCAAACAGAAACCATAAGCACAGGAATATGGAATGGAAACATATAGGTCACTCATGTAACACACACACACACACACGCACATAAGCACGCACGCGCACACACACACACACACACAATTACACACACACACATACATAGATACACACATACACACACGCACACACACACACTCAATTACACTCACACATACACACGCACACACAATTGCACACGCACACACAATTACCACACACACACACACACACACACACACACACACACACAATCACACACACATACACACACACACACACAATCACACACACATACAACACACACACACACACACACACACACTCACACACACAATTACACACACATACACAGATACACACATACACACACACGCACACACACATACTCAATTACACACACACACAATCAAACACACATACACACACACACACACACACACACACACACACACACACACACACACACACACACACATACACACACAATTTACACAATTACACAATTACAGAGAGAGAGAGGGGGGAGAGAGAGAGAGAGAATCTATCTTATTTCATTAATTATATTTGCGTTCTCTCGTTATTTTCCAAGAATATCTGGTTTCTAAATACCGCTGCATAGTTTGTCGTCAAGCCTTGAAAAGATCGACCTATATTATTATTCAACCGAAACTCTTTGTCGTTTTCTGTTTTCATCCAACAGAGAGGGGCCCCTCTGCGTTTCCAAAGCCAGCTTCAGCAGCTGGAAGTGGGAATGACGCAACTGGAACGTCAAATCGCTCACATGAAGTCTAAACTGGCGGA
>JAPXFY010000017.1:44101556-44104056 GCA_030674185.1 Monoplex corrugatus
TTTCCCTCTACAAAGGAGACAACCCTATTTTCCCTCTACAAAGGAACAATCCTATTTTTCCTCTACAAGGAGACAATCCTATTTTCCCTCTACAAAGGAGACAACTATTTCCTCTACAAGGAGACAATCCTTTTTCCGTCTACAAAGGAAACAATCCTATTTTCCCTCTACAAAGGAAGACAATCCTATTTTCCCTCTACAAAGGAGACATCCTTTTCCTTACAAAGAGGCAATCCTATTTTCCCTCTACAAAGGAGACAAAGCTATTTCCCTCACCAAGGGAGACAACTTGCTCGTCTTCTGCAAGAGAGACAACCCTATTTTCCCTCTGCAAGGGAGACAATCCTATTTCTATGATATTCTGTCAAAATTCCATTCATCATTTGTTGTGATGGTGTTATCTAACGTGTGTTTGATGTTTCCTGTCAAACTGAGATACAAAGTAAACATTATTTTGCCATGTTTGAAACGGAAATATGATCATAACAATAACAATAAAAGAAAAGACATCTAAGGCAATAAAGTAAAAGATAGTAAAGATTAACAATAAATTCCATCGTCATTGTAACTTTGATAATTTTTGTTATCATGATGCTATGAGGTTCCATTCTACATTGATACCGCGTGACAGGGCTGTACTCTACGCTTTCTTTTACGGTATCTCCTGGCGTCAACCTGCTCCAAGAAATGAAGATATTTGCCATCATGGTCAGGGAATTTGAGCATCAGCCACAATGCCATCGTCATCATTATCATGTGCCCTGCCACATGGCGTTGGCGACCATGGCCCTCCATACGAATCTATCTTCTTTTGCTTCAAGTTCATCTCCCACCCTCTGTCTTCATCCTATCCTTTGTCGCTGCAAGTACATCTCCCACCCTTTCTGTCTTCATTCGCTGCACGAGTCCGTCCACTATTTTCTCCCTGGTTCTGTCTGGTGCTCCTCTTCCCTACAGCTTTCCTGTTATGACTTTCCTGTCTGGGTAGGAGACGGTTAAAGCCGAAAAATTCCATGCTGGTTTTTGATAGGACTGAAAGTGAATCGTATCCACAACCTCCCAGTCGTTTGTCCGGTACGCTTACCATTGCCCCATGGTGACTAGTTACGAAAACTAGTTTCCTCTTTTTAACCCTTTCACTCTCTCACCGTATCCGCCAGCATCCTGCATTGTCAGCCAGTTTGGTAGAGCAAAAATTTAACCCTTTTATTCCCTCACCCTATCCATCACCTTCCTCCAGGAAGCTGGAAGATAGGATGAGGGAATGAAAGGGTTGTTTTTGCAGCTTATGGACAGGCTGCTGGAGTGAAAAGGGTTAAGTTTTTTGCAGCTTATGTATAGGCTGCGGGGAGTGAAAAATTAATGGTTTAGTTTTTTTGCAGCTTATGGATAAGTTGCGGGAGTGAAAATGATTAAGTTTTTTTCAGCTAAAGATAGGCTGCAGAAATGAAAGGGTTAATTTTTTTTGCAGCTTACTGTAGGCTGCAGGAATGAAAAGGTTAAGTTTTTGCAGTTTATGGATAGGCTGCCAGAGTAAAAGGGTTAGGTTTTTGCAGCTTATGGCTCGTGGACAGTCAACAAACAAAAACCACAACAAGATTGAGGCAGCCGAGATGTGGTTTCTAAGAAGAATGTTGACAGTTCCATGGACAGCAAAGAAAACAAACGAGACAGTCTTGATGGAGGCAGACACAAGTAGATCATTCATAATGAAGATTGGGTAAAGACAAGTAACATTTATAGGCCATTTTATGAGGAAAGGGAAATTGGAGCACCTGGTCACAACAGGAAAGGTGGAGGGAAAGAGAGCACCAGGTAGACCCAGGGAAAAAATATTGGACGGACTTGCAGAGTGGTTGAGGACAGAGAGGGTAGAAGATGTGTTTGCGGCAACAAGGGATAGATGCATATGGAGGGCCATGATCGCCAACGCCATGTGACAGGGCACTTGATGATGATTTTGGATAGGCTGCGGGAGTAAAATCGGTTAAGATTTTTTGCACCTTATGGATAGTGACAGGCTTAATCGCAAATGTTTGTTTTGGCAGGCGTATGTACGAGTGTTGGTGATTGTGGACGGGAGAAGGCGAATGATGTGCCATTTCGAGTCCCCTGCTCTCACTGCTCCTGTCGGCGTAGAGGCCAGCCAGTATGAGGTAGGCTGGGCTTCACTGGTTTGTGGTGTTAAGTGTGCTGTACTGGGATTTCGTTTTTTTTTTCTTTCTTTTTTTTTAATATTTAAGTGGGTGTCTCTGTCTGTCTGTCTCTGTTTCTTTCTCAGTTTGTCTCTTTCTGTCTCTGTCTCTGTCTTTCTCTACCCCTCCCCCCCCTCTCTCTCTCTCTCTTTCTCCCTCTGTCTCTGTCTTGTCTCTGTTTCTCTATCTGTCTGTCTGTCTGCCTCTCTCTCTCTCTCTCTCTCTCTCTTTCTCTCTCTCTCTCTTTCTTTTGGTCTCTCTCTCTCCCTCTCTCTCTCCTTTCCTCTTTCTATGTCTGTTTTTGT
>JAPXFY010000017.1:44114056-44124056 GCA_030674185.1 Monoplex corrugatus
TGTACATGATACAAGGGTGTTCTGTGTTGAAGGCTGAAGGCCCCCCAGACCATTACAGAACCTCCACCAAAGGCCACCTTTTCTTGGACAGTGTTGTCAATAAAGCGTTGCCCTGGGCGCTTCCAGACCCTCAGTCGGCCGTCGTTGTGGTTCATGGTGAAGCGTGATTCATCACTGAACAGGACCTGGGACCATTGCTGACGTGTCCACCTCACGTGACGTCTGCAGAAGGCGCGGCGTGCTGCCCTATTGGCTGGAGTTAAGCGTGGCCGTACAGCTGGGCGACGAGAACGGAGGTTAAACCCATGAAGGAGGTTCCGTATGGTCTGCTGGCTGATGTTGATGTTAGTAGCCACCCTCAGCTGCCTTCGAATGATGCTGGAAGAGGCTTTTCTTGTCTGCAGGGCTTGTCGTTCAATGAGACGATCTTCACGTGGGTTTGTCTTCTTCGGTCGACCAGATCTGCGTCTTTCATGGACCCTCCCAGTGGCTGTGAAGCGTTGAATCAGTCTGACAATGACTGAGATGGACACCTGAAGTCGCCTGGCCACTTCTCGCTTGGGAACACCATCTTGGAACCATGCAACAGCTCGTCCCCTCTCAAACTCGCTCAATTTTCGTCGTGGAGGCATTGTCAGATCAGGCCTACTACTGGTGGAATGTCTTCTTATAAAGCCAAGCAAGAGACAGCATCTCACACATAAACAGCAGTGCTTGCACGTGCATAATGGTTTTTCCATCTGGCTTGTGCAATGTGTTCAGGCAGAACGGTCCAAAACAAGGTCCTTTTTCGCAAGTTTCCGCTTTTCCGTTTGCGGCCAAGCTCAGTAGTAGAGAATCCCGTGCAATTTTCGCACTAACACAACATCGCCCACTTACAGCTGAACAAGAATTCATAACAATTTGGCTGGACTGAGAAATAAATAACAGTAGCGAACTGAGTTTATTACGCACCTGTTTTCTCATAGTGATCCTTAACTTTTTGTGCGTAGTTTATTTAATCTTTCTATCTGATGTATCTAATGTATCTAATCTATCTAATATATCTATCTATCTATTTATCTATCTGTCCATGTCACCTGTGTGCGCAGGGCTGGGTGACCGTGTTGCCATGGAAACTGCCGGCCGCCATGAGGGAGGCCTTCATCTGGTACCACGGTCAGCTCATCTCCAACAACGACTGTCTGTACCGCAACAAGGCGCTGTCTGCTTTCACTGCCTTCCACGACATTGATGAGCTGATTGTACCCCGGGTGCCGGGCGTCACGTGAGTACAAGGCTATGATGAAGGTGGTTGGCTCGTGTCTCTCTCTCTCTCTCAGAGTCCCCAAAGGATGTATCTGTCTGTTTGTCTTCTCTGACTGTCTGTCTGACTGACTGTCTGTTTGTCTGTCTGTCTGTCTGTCTGTCTGTCTATCTATCTGGCTGGTTGTCTGTCTGTCTGTCTCTCTATGTGTCTGTCTGCCTGTCTATCTATCTATCTGTCTGTCTGTCTGCCTGCCTGTCCGTCTGTCCGTCTATCTATCTATCTGTTTCTCTCTCGCTCTCTCTTTCTCTCTCTCTTTCTCCCTCTCTCTCTCTCTTTCAAAGTATATTATATATATATATATATATATATGTATATACATATACATACATATATATATATATACGTATATATATATATATATATATATATATATATATATATATATGCACAAAAAGAAAGAAAGTAAGTAAGAAAGAAAGGAAAAGGGAGCTGTTCTTTTTTTTTCTCCAAACCTTACAACTGCATACGGTTTATGGGAAGGTATAGCGATTATGCCATAACAAATCTGGAATTTATCCATCAACATGGTATCTGTGGTTTCAGTGTATATGGAACTTTTACCGAACATAGATACACCATCCTGTGAAACTGAAATTGAAACTGAGACTCTCTGTCTCCGTCTGTCTCAATGTGTCTCTCTATGTGTGTCTGTCTGTCTGTCTGTCTGTCTGTCTGTCTGTCTGTCTGTCTGTGTTTTTGAAGCCGTTATAGCCCTGATATGGCTCTGCGTAGTCGGCTGGGCTTTAAAAAACAAAAATAACAACAACAATAAAAAATTCGGATTATTCATTTGATTTATATAATATTACACAATTGAAATTTCAGGACATGGTCTGAGCTGTTACCCGCGTGTTGCCCAATGACACGTGCGGTTACTCCTTCCAATCCGCGTTCTTCGACCCCAGCCGACCCAAAGCTGGTCCTCCTGCCGCACAGGACCAGCTCCAGACTGTCCGTCACACTGTCAGAACCAGCCGTCTGAGCCACGTCAGTACACAGTGCGGGCTGCTTTTGTCAGCCGTTGGTTTTGATTTTTGATTGTTTCTCTCTTCTCTCTCTCTCTCTCCTCTTCTCGTCTCTCTCATTCTCTCTCTCTCCTCTCTCTCATTCTCTCTCTCTCTCGCTTTCTCTTGTCTGCTCCTTGTTGTGTGTGTGTGTGTGTTGTGGTGTGTGTGTGTGTGTGGTGCTGTCTGTCTGTCTGTGTGTGTGTGTGCCGTCTGAGCCACGTCAGTACACAGTGCGGGCTGCTTTTGTCAGCCGTTGGTTTTGATTTTTGATTGTTCTCTCTCTCTCTCTCTCTCTCTCTCTCTCTCTCTCTCTCTCTCTCTCTCTCTCTCTCTCTCTCTGTGTGTGTGTGTGTGTGTGTGTGTGTGTGTGTCTGTCTGTGTGTGTGTGTGTGTGTGTGTGTGTGTGTGTGTCTGTCTGCTGTCTGTGTTGTGTGTGTGTGCGTCTGGCACGTCAGTATCAGTGGTATTTGTCAGCGTTGGTTTTGATTTTTGATTGTTTGTCTCTGTGTGTGTGAGTGTGTGTGTGTATGTGTGTGTGTGTGTGTGTGTTTGTGTCTGTACTTGCTGTCTGTGTGTCTGTGTGTGTGTCTGTGTGTCGTGTGTTTTGCTGTGTGTCTGTGTGTGTGTGTGTCTGTGTGTGTGTTTGTGTGTGTGTGTGTGTGTTTGTGTGTGTCTGTGTGTTTCTGGAAGTGTCTGTGTGTGTTTGTGTGTGTCTGTGTGTTTGTCTGTGTATGTGTGTCTGTGTTTCTGTCTGTCTGTGTGCCTGTCTGTGTATCTGTCTGTGTGTCTTCTGTGTGTCTGTCTGTGTGTCTGCCCTGTGTGTCTTCTGTGTGATTGTCTGTCTGTGTGTCTGTCTGTCTGTGTCTGTGTGTCTGTCCGTGTGTCTGTGTGTGTGTCTGTATGTCTGTGTGTGTGCCTGTGTGTCTGTCTGTCGTGTGTCTGTCTGTGTGTGTTTGTGTCTGTCTGTGTGTCTGTCTGCCTGTGTGTGTGTGTCTGTCTATCTGTAGCCTATTCTGGGTTGGGCAAGGCAAAGCATCTGTCGCTCTGTCTGCTTGGTTGGTTGTTTGGTTGTTTGGTTGGTTGGTTGGATGTTTGTTTGGTTGGATGGTTGGATGGTTGGTCGGTTGGTTGGTTGGTTGGTTGGTTGGTTGGTTGGTTGGTTGGTTCGTTTGGTTTGTTGGTTGTTGCTTGCTTGCTTCGATGGTTGGTTGGTTGGTTTGACTTAATAAGACAATGACAGCCGGGGACCATTATCATTGTCAAGTAAGGTAACTGTGGGTATTCTTTATCATTACAGCCCTAAAAGAGGAACAGCGAGGTTGTCTCCCTTGTAAAGATGCTGACAGAATCGTCGATGTTGTTTTGTTGTTGTTGTTGTGTGTGTGTGTGAGCTGTGTAGTGGTTTATGGTGGGAGGAGATGTAGGGTGTGCGCTCGCGTGTGTGTGTGTTTGTGTGTTGTGTGTGTGTGTGTGTGTGTGTGTGTGTGTGTGTGTGTGTTGTTGTTGTGTGTGTGTGTGTTTGAGGAGGGAGGGAGGGGACATGGAATAGAGAAGGGGAGAGAAAAGGGAGAAGGAGAGAGAGAGAAGGAGGGAGGGAGAGAGGGTTACCATTCACATCTAACTTTGTCATAAACTTGAATTGGGGACCTACATTTTGTCGATAGCGCCATTCAGTCACGAAATGTGCCTTTGTTTATTGTAAAGCGCACGCACACACACACACACACGTGCGCGCGCGCGCGCGCGCATACATACACACACAAGCACGAAGACACACACACACATGGGCACACACACACGCACGTATGCACGCATATTCACACATGCACTCAGTCACACATAAACACACTCACACACACACTCACACAAACACACATATATGCACACACATTTTTCTCTCTCTCTCTCTCTCTCTCTCTCAATTTTTCTGTCTATCTGTCTGTCTATCTCTCCTTCTCTCCCTCTCATACTCTCTCTCTTTCTCACTCTCTCTCTCTCTCTCTCTCTTTTCTCTCTCTCTCTCTCTGTTAATCTGTCTCTCTCTTTCTCAGTGTGTGTCTCTCTCTTCTCTTTGTCTGTCTGTCTGTCTCCCTTCCTCTTTCTCTCTCTCTCTCTCTCTTCTCTCTCTCTCTCTCTCTCTCTTCTCTCCCTTTGTCTTCTCTTTGTCTCTGTCTCTGTCTCTGCGACATGCATACACACATTCGAAGAAAAAATGCGGAAAGTGAATAGAAAAAAATATAGTTTTTAGATATTTGATTTGATTATTAAATAAATAATAATAACGTTTTCAATTATAAGATTCTAACGAAAATGCACTAATACGAATTTTTCACAACAAAACTAAAAAAAAATAATAATAAAGAAAAAACTCCATCGCAGGTGCGAACCAAGGTACTTCTGGCCCCAAGGCGGGTGTTCGAGGTGGGCATTCACCACATCAGCAAGCAGTCTCAGGAGCACTGGCAGCCTCGACCTTTCAACACTTCTCACGCCATCCTCCACCACTACCGGGAGTGTATAGGTGATTATGGCATGAGCTGCCAGAACTGGGTCCAGGACACAATTATCCCAGACACCTACCTCCCTCATCTCTACGACAAATTTTTGGAGGCCGTCAAAGCCCTGAAGTTATGACGTGCACAACTTTGTGTACATGTGTATGTATGTGTATTGTGTGTGTGTGTGGGGAGAGAGAGAGAGAGAAGAGAGAGAGAGAGAGAGAGAGAGAGAGAGAGAGAGAGAGAGACAGACAGACAGAGACAAAAACAGACAGAGCGACAGACAGAGAGAGGCTTAAATAGAGAGCGAGAGGGAGAGAGAGAGAGAGAGGAGAGAGAGAGAGAGAGAGAGAAGAGAGACAGACAGACAGACAGAGACAGAGAGATAGAGATAAATAGAGACAAGAGACTGACTGACAGACAGACTGACAGACAGAAACAGACAGAGCAACATAGAGAGAGAGAGAAAGAGAGAGACAGAGAGCGAGACAGACACACACACACACACACACACACACACACACACACACACACACACACACACACACCACACACAGAAAGACAGAAAGAGGGGGGGGAGATAGAGAGAGAAGAGACTGAGACAGAGTGACAGAGAAAGACGCAGAGAGAGAGGGACAGCGACAGATAGACAGACAGACAGACAGATAGAGTCAGAGACAGAGAGAGAGAGAAGAAAGAGAGAGGAGAGAGAGAGAGAGAAGAGAGAGAGAGGAGAGAGAGAGAGAGAGAGAGAGAGAGAGAGAGAGTGGTCTGTGTTTATTTAAGCCAAAGAAAGACGACACGTGCGTGGAGGAATGACATCGCCCAGATGGTGTCAGTGACGTCGCCAGATTGTGTGGTTGACGTCACCGAATCATGTGAATGACGTTGCCTGATTGTGCGCAAGATGTCACCTGACCTGCACGAAAAAATATACACGTTGCCTAAACGAGTGAATATCCGTCAATGAATCTTCGGAATGACATCATTTGTTCGTGTGAATGACGGCAGGATTACCTGTACGGTGGGAGCAGAGGTCCTGGTTGCGAGGAGCGCATACTTTACGATGCCTTAAAACAATATGAAATATGGGGATTCGGTATTTGTTCATAATGTGTTGATGTTTTTAGTGTGTGTATCAGATAATCAGACAAATCAACAAATGTCGTTTAAGTTTATGGGGCAGTGTGACATACTGAGTTTTTGAAATGTGACGGGTGAAAAAAAAAAAAAAAAAAAAAAAAAAAAAAACAATCAGAGCAATGAACTTACTCAAAGAAAACCAACCTTCCATAAATTTCTGAATGGATGTGCTAGTTGTTTTCACTGAAGCAGATCTTTGAGTCTTTTGACTATTTTACCTAAATGTACAAACTGACGGTAAAAAAAAAAAACACCCAAAAACCCAAAACAGATGAAGGAACTTACTCAAAAAGAAAACCAACCTGCCTGAAATTTCTCAGTGGATGTGCTATAAGTTGTTTTCTTCGAGGCAGATCTTTGAGCCTTTTGGCTGTTTTACCTATCTGGCAGATTCTGGGAAGTATCTGTCATGACAGCAAAAAGCAAAAACTTAAACGTTTTATTCCCTCATCACCCTATTCACAGCTCACTGCATCTTCAGCCATGATAGCAAAGCAAACACGTAAGCCTAACAGGAACCAGAAGAACAAGAAAACCAACGCAAGCGCGTATTCAACACAACAAGACAAGACAAGCGCAAATTTTCGGCCAGCCGGCCTTTTGTCAAGCGCGCCAACGAGCGGCAGGGAAGTTTTTAGTCCTCTTTTTATTATCTGTTGTTTTGGTGTTTTGTGTTCTGTTTGTGACCGTGCATTCGCGCTTGACAAAGTGCCGGTTGGCCGAAAATTTGCGCTTGTCTTGTCTTGTTGTGTTGAATACGCGCTTGCTTGGTTTTCTTGTTCTTCTGGTTCCTGTTTGCTTGGGCGCGGGCAGTCGCACTTGTTTTGGATCACATAAACCTAAACTCTTTGTCTCACGCATTCTGTCCAGCGGCTTCCTACATTATCAGCCATGACGGCGAAACAAACTTTAACTCGTTGGCTGTTTCACATTTCCACCAGTTTGCACATCAGCCGTGTTAGCAAAGCAACAATTTAATTCTTTTGGCTGTTTTACATATTCATGAGCTGCTGGCATTATCAACCATGCCACCAAGGTAAAAAGTTAACTCTTTGACTGTTTCACACATCTAGCAGCTTTCTGCACTATCAACCATGTTAGCAAATTGCAAAGGAAACAAATCAACCCTTTGACTGTTCCACATACCCACCAGCTTCTTGCACTATCAACCATGCTAGCAAAGTAAACAGTTAACCTTTGACTGTTTCACACATCCACCAGCTTCTTGCACTATCAACCATGCTAGCAAAGCAAACAGTTAACTCTTTGACTGTTTCACACACCCACCAGCTTCTTGCACTATCAACCATGCTAGCAAAGTAAACAGTTAACTCTTTGACTGTTTCACAACCCACCAGCTTCTTGCACTATCAACCATGCTAGCAAAGTAAACAGTTAACTCTTTGACTGTTTCACAACCCACCAGCTTCTTGCACTATCAACCATGCTAGCAAAGTCAAACAGTTAACCTTTGACTGTTTCCACATCCACCAGCTTCTTGCACTATCAACCATGCTAGCAAAGCAAACAGTTAACTACTTCTTTTGAACCATTGGGTTACCTTACACACACCCACCAGCTTCTGCATTGTAAGTCATTCAGCAAAGCAAACATTTAACTTTTGACACTTTCACATATTCAACAGCTGCTTGCATATGAACCATGCTAGCAAAGCAAAAATGTAACTATTTGACTGTTTTCCCCATAGCCATCAGCTTCCTGCGCTATAAGCCATGCTAGAAAGCAAACAGTTTTACTGTTTGGCTGTTCACACATCTACCAGTTTCTGTACTATCAACCATGCCTAGCAAAGCAAAATTTAACTCTTTGACTGTTCACATATTTATCAACTTCTTGCATTTCAACATTGCCAGCAAAGCAAACATTTAACTCTTTGGCTTTTCACATATTTATCAACTTCTTGCATTATCAACCATGCCAGCAAAAGCTAAACATTTAACCCCTGGCTTTCTCTCAACATTTCAATCTAGCTTCCTGCATGTAAGCCACGCTAGCAAAGCAAAAATTTAACTCTGGCTTTCTCACATTTCAACTAGCTTCTGCATTGTAAGCCACGCTAGCAAAGCAAAAGTTTAACTCTGGCTTTTCACATTTCTACTAGTTCCTGCATTGTAAGCCACCTAGCAAAGCAAACATTTAACTCTGGCTTTCTCACATTTCAACTAGCTTCCTGCATTGTAAGCCACGCTAGCAAAGCAAAACTTTAACTCTTTAACTGTTTCACATAGCCTCGAGCTTTCTGCATTATCATTCATGCTATCAAACCAAAAATTTAACTCTTTGACTGTTTCACATATCCACCAGCTTTCTACATTATCAGGCTTAACAGCAAAACAAAACTTTAACTCTTTGTCGCTCACATATCCATCAGCTTCTTGCACTATCACTCGTGCTAGCAAAGCAAAAATTCAACTCTTTGTTTCACATATCCACCAGCTTTCTGCATTATAAGCCATTCCAGCTAAGCAAAAGTTTAACCCCTTCACTTTCTCACCCTATCTACCAGTTTCCTTTCAGGAAGCTGGTGGATAGGGTGAGGGAATGGAAGGGTTAAGGTTTTGCAGCTGGTGAGCAGAGTGAAGGAGTAACAGAGACCAAAAGCCCTTTGCAACAAGCTGACATGAACTAGACCACCCTCGTCAATTCTGTCACTAATCACATCCACAAATTAGGCGCGTCAAAATGAAAGAAACACTATAATATTACCTAATAGTCTGAAAGTTAGAAACACTATAATATTACCTAATAGTCTGAAAGTTACGGTAGTGAATGTGCCACACATCCTCGTCAATTCTGTCACTAATCATATCCACAAATTAGGCTCGTCAAAATAAAAGAAACACTATAATATTACCTAATAGTCTGAAAGTTACGGTAGTGAATGTGCCACAGTTTGGACATGCCCAAGTCAAATTAGCTTCTTCCTAGTATGAATGTACCCAATGATGCAAGGAAAGTATGGTGGCATTTATGTTCACAGTGAAATTATCTTGAAAGTTGTTTGATATCTGGTGTTTTCATGCTGACCTATATGTTTTATGGGCTGAAGGTTCTTAATTGTTGGAGTACTTTTTGTTGTTGTTGTTGTTGATGACGATGATGTTGGTGTTTGGTGAGGGTGTTTGGCTTTGTTTCGTAATGTTTTTAATGAGGAGATCAGGTGTCTGATTTAATTTTATGTGATATGCGGGATCTTATAAGTTTTCTTTTCAGAGAAGATTTTTCCGTGTGTGTGTGTGTGTGTGTGTGTGTGTGTGTGTGTGTGTGTGTGTGTGTGTGTGTGTGTGTGTGTGTGTGTGTGTGTGTGTGTGTGTGTGTGTGTCTGTGTGTGTCTGTGTGTGTGTGTGTGTGTGTGTGTGTGTGTGTGAGCGATAGAGAAACAGTGTGTGTGATTGAGAGAAAGAGTGATTGAAAAAGATGGAGAGAGGAAAGAGAGAGAGAGGAGAGAGAGAGAGGGGGGGAAAGACAGAGAGGGAGAGAGAGGGAGAGAGAGAGAGGGAGGGAGAGAGAGAAGAGGGAAGAGAGAGAGAGAGAGAGCGAGAGAGAGAAAGAGGGAGAGAGAGAGAGAAAGGGAGAGAGAGAGAGGGGGGGGGGGGAACGGAACTGGTAGTTCCGAACTTGCATTTACTGAACGCCTGGAAACAAAGTCGTTTGATTTTTAACTTAAAATTTTATGCTCGAAAATTTTTGTATGTGATATTCCTGTTACATGTTCTAGTCTGAATTGTGGTGATTTTTACCTAACCCTTTGACTCCCGCACCCTATTCACCAGCGTCCTGCATCGTCAACCGCGCTGGCAAAGCAAAAACTCAACCCTTTGACTTTCTCACCCTTTCCACCAGCTTCCTGCAGGAAACTGGTGTGGATAGGGCGAGGGAGTCATAGGATTAAGTTTTTTGCAGTTGGTGGATAGGATGCGGCAGTCAAAGGGTTAAGCTAACAAGGTGGCTCTGTGGATTAAGACTGCAAAGCCTTCACGCAATTGCTGAAATGTTATGAAGATCTGTTATTCATAAAACTC
>JAPXFY010000017.1:44131556-44154056 GCA_030674185.1 Monoplex corrugatus
GGCATTTTGTTGACAAAAAAGTAATCAAAAAATAAGGGGAGCATGTTTATTTAGAAGGCATTTTGTTGACCAAAAAATATTTAATGTAAGGGGGTATGTTTGTTTGTTTTGTTTTACTTGTTTGTTTCATTTTCTTGAACAATGGAGTTATGAAATTCGATTTGCCCTACCCAGGAAGAGAACATGTCAAATCATCGTGTGTGCCTTTTTTTTTACATTTTCAGTCTTCCTGCTTCTTTATTTTCTGCAGAATTTTGCAATACACAGCTCCTTTAATTTCAAGGGTTCTTTCATCTATTCAAAAATAAAGAAAATGAATAGTGGCCTATTGAAGCCAAGATGAAGAAGTAGATTTAAGGCAACAAAGAGGACTTCACGCAGACAACGTCCTGTATTTAGATCAATGGACTGACCATTTGAAGCATGACCACACTCCAACACAAAATCAAATAGATGAAAATGAAATAAGATCAACTCACTCGATAAATAACAACTTCACGCCCCTAACAGCGTAGTGACTCTTATTGCTTATGGTCTCCTGTCCTTTCACTGAAATCTCACCATTTGCTTTCTGCAAGTTGTCCAGCTGTTTCCAGGGATATCTGCATTCCGTTCAGTGGGTGTCAGCCAACACTACTGACACAGTGCTCTTCTTCTTGTTCTTGTTTGTAAAGCTGATCAGATCATCACTAGGTCACGATTTTCTGTTGTTCTTCCTGGGTCCTGCTGAGGCGAATGTAGCTTGACATGTAGAAGAGCTTCCTCTGGACAGATGGGTGTTCTGAGGGCGTTGTTAGCTTGGGTGGATGTGGAAAGAGTGCTTTGCGGTTCGAAACCCATGGACACAAGGTTGTGGTGAGGGAAAGAGGATCAGCTTCAGTCTTGTTGCCATGAGTATGGAAACTGTGTGAGGGGACTAATTTCAATCTTATGCCATGTTCAGTCTGGTATGATGGATACTGGTTCACATCTTGGTTTCATTTGGTTTTTGTCCAGTTAGACGAGAGGTGATATGACTCCAACACGAAGCTCGTGTGAAACTGGAAATAAACACAGAATCAATTGAATAATCAAATAATGACGATAATGGTGGTGGGGATGATCGTGGTGGTGGTGGTGCTGCTGCTGCTGATTATTATTATGATGATGATAATAATATTAGCAGTAAAAACAAGTTACCAAAATTAGAACTGACACACATATTAATGCCACTACAACTACTTTTTTCTTATATCTGTCTGTCTATATTATAACGAGTCTCACGAAAAGAAACAGCTGAAGGTTAGCAGTGAACTAACCTTCAAGACCTTGCCGGCGCAGAGGGTTCAGGAAGTCTGCCAGATAATAATTGGCAGATTTGGGTGGAGCGTATATGGAGTTGTCCGAGTACAATGAATCCCTCTTGAGCAAACTCAAGCTCCAAGTGATCTGGAAATCCTCACGTGGCGCAAGGCCATGTAACGTCAAGATCTCTTTCACGTCAACAACCCAGTCTTCCTTGGTCTTCCTCAACTTTAAATTCTGATATCCTTTTAGTGTATCCAAAACAAGTGCGACTGCCCGCGTTCAAACAAACATGTACCAGAAAAACACGACAATAAAATCAGAACGCGTATTTAATACAACCAGACAAGACTGGCGCAAATGTTCGTCCGACTGGCCTTTGTCAAGTGTAAATGTAAGATCACAAACGAGCAAACACCAAATACAAAAATTAGGAGAAAAAAACAAACTTCCCTGCCGCTTTGTTCAGAGGGAGAAAAGGGTTAGTTGTCTTGGCATCACACTGATTTAATTTTAGCCCTTTTCTCCCACTGGACGAAGCAGCAGGGAAGTTTCACTCTTTTTCTCCTAATTTTTGTATTTGGTGTTTGTCCGTTTGTGATCTAACATTAACGCTTGACAAAGGCCAGTTGGCCGGACATTTGCGCCTGTCTTGTCGGTTATATCTAATATGCGTTCTGATTCTACTGTCGTGATTTTTCTGGTTCCTTTTATTGCATGCTTGCTGAGTCAGACGGCAAGGTTGTGTTCTGGTCAGATGACCAAACCACTTAATTTCCTGTTGAAGAATATTAGAGTGATCTTGATGTTTCTGACCAAGTCGTGTGCGGTCTTTTTGACAGCTTTTCTAAAAAAATACATCTCACAGGTAGTAATTTTGTACTTCAGGGGTTTGTTCAGGTTCCAGGTCTGGCACTGCTATGTCAGGATGGGGCCGAAAATAGGACAGATGAGCCTCGCTGTTTGTTGTTTTTTGTTGTTGTTGTTGTTGTTTGTTTTTGTTTTGTGTTTGTTTGTTTGTTTGTTTGTAGGAATTTTGAGTTTGTTTCAGGAATGGGACAAATTGACAGCCTAACTGACGTTGTTTGCTTTTCAAATTCTTCAATAGGAATCTTGGATTGTTTTAGGAGTGGGAAAAGCTGATAGGCTAACTGACATTACTTGCTTTTTAGATTCTCCAATAGGAATGCTATGTTGTTTTAGGAGTGGAAAAAGCTGATAGGCTAACTGACACTGTTTGCTTTTCATATTCTTCAATAGGAATCGTGGGTTGTTTCAGGAGTGAGAAAAGCTGATAGGCTAACTGACACTGTTTGCTTTTTATATTCTTCAATAGGAATCTTGAGTTGTTTCCAAATTGGGACAAGTTGACATACTAACTGACATTGTTTGCTTTTCAAATTCTTCAATAGGAATCTTAGATTGTTTCAGGAATGGGACAAGTTGACATACTAACTGACATTGTTTGCTTTTCAAATTCTTCAATAGGAATCTTAGATTGTTTCAGGAATGGGACAAGTTGACATACTAACTGACATTGTTTGCTTTTCAAATTCTTCACTAGGAATGTTGGATTGTTTCAGGTATGGGACAAGTTGGCAGCCTAACTGATATTGTTTTCTTGCTCTTTGGAATCTTCAATAGGAATCTTGGATTGTTTCAGGATTGGGAAAAGCTGATAGATTAACTGGCATCGTCTGCTTTTCAGAATCTGGTTTCCATCTCTGTTATGTCTTCCGTCTTCTGTGAAAACATTACCTTAGTATTAAATTCACTGAAACATTGAGTTTAGTGCCGCTGATCTTGATATATCATCACTACATCCAGTCTGAGCCTAATAGCCGTATTAGAGTTCTTATGACGTATAAATGACTCCTTCATTACACATGTACACACACACACACACACACATACAACACACACACACACACAAACACACACACACACACACATACATGCACGCACACACACACACACGCACACACACACACATACACGCACACACACACACACACACACACTTGCGTGTGCACGTACAGAGAGAGAGAGAGAGGGAGAGAGGGAGGGAGGGAGGGAGGGAGAGAGAGAGAGAGAACATGTGTGCATGTATACACACATAAAACAACAACAACAGAAAAGAAACTGTAGTCTTCTTAAAAAAAAAAACCCTACTCACCCCAAATCATTACAACAGTAGCAGCAACAGCGAAAGGAAAGCCTTGGCCAAGCGTCACCGTGACCTTAAAAAGCGGAACCATTTTCGATTCAGACAAAGAGATGAGAGACAGCAAGCCATTGGTCAAACAGCCCAGCAAAATCCAACCCCCTAAACTGAACAGGCGCGCGACCAGACGAGGGGCGGGGCTCCAAACTGGGCTTAGCTGAGAGGTCACAGCAGCCCACGTGAGCACGATGATTGGCAGGTAGACAGCAGCGAGTAGGGGAATCTGCAGCAACCACAGTGGGACTGAGTCGATGGAGATCTGCAAAAGGCCACAGTAGTCATCATCATCGCCATCAGCATTATCATCTAGGTCGATGAGATACATTTAGCAAAAAAGTAACTGTTAAATGAGATAAAAGTTTCCCCATAAATCTTATGACGTAAGAAAGTGAAATGTTAAGACATCTCAACTTTTCTGGTTGCCACTACATACATGTATAGGGTAGTGTTCATTCCCAGCCCCTTACTGGTCTACCTTTCCTAGTCCTAGGAAATGATCGATGGTAACTATTCACAGCTAGATAGTTGGATGGCCAAATGCACACAGCTTCACAAGCCAGGATTGAAGTTATGCACCGAAACTAGAATGTCGCTTTTTTCCCCTAATTTGAACTCAATTTTTTTTTTCTGCTTAGGTATCACTATGGTAGAAGTGCCGTCTCACAACTCGCACCATCTTCTACGCCATTGAAGTAGGTATGCTGCCTCACATGTCGCTTCATCTTCTACGCCATTGTAGTTGTACTGTTGCCTCACAACTCACTCCATTTTCTGCAACATTATGGCATCAGTTCATGTGGAATTTATTCTAAGCGCAGAGACATCATCTTCAGAAACAAACTACAGTAGTATTGCTACTTCACAACTGGCTCCATCTTCTGCCCTGTTGCAATAGTAGGAGTAGAGACTATCGCTACCTCACAATTCACTCTGTCTCCTGCCCTGTTGAAGTAGTAGGAGTAGAGACTATCGCTACCCCACAATTCACTGTCTCCTGCCCTGTTAAGGTGGAGACTATCGCTACCTCACAATTCACTCTGTCTCCTGCCCTGTTAAGTGGAGACTATCGCTCCTCACAATTCACTCTGTCTCCTGCCCTGTTGAAGTAGAGACTATCGCTATCTCACAATTAACTCTGTCTCCTGCCCTGTTGAAATAGAGACTGTCGCTGCCTCATAGCTCAGGCCATGCTCTGCACCGTTGTGACATCAGTTTATATGACATTTACCACGAGCATGGAGACGCCTTTTTGAGAATCTGAAACTGGAAACTAAATCTGTAGAAACATTGCTGCCTCACAACCCATTTCATCTTTTGCACCGCTATAACAGAATCTGGCCGTCTTACACTCAGTTTTAGCCCTTCAACACTACAAACAACACGACTGGCTGTTCAATATACAAACAAAACCCAAGTTCTCCCAGATACCTAGGCAGGCTGCCTGGACGCTGTCAGCACCATTCAGACTGCAAGATTAACGTCACCTACGTTTGAGACATGGTGCATGCATGTTAGCTAAACAAGAAAATTGTCCATATGCACGATATAACAATAATGTTAAAAGTTAAAACGATTATTTTTGCAAGTATTTTGTGCACGCTAGGAAGTTGCCAGTTTTTTTGTTTACACTCTGCATTGACGTTGTCAGCGTCAGTATATAGACTGGTGGGATTTTTTTTTAAATTAAATCGAAACAGTAGGTTTAACAAAAGGTTATGCGTCGAAGAAATCTGACGTACCTTGCTGCTTTCCACGTACCTTGCCTATGGCACCGTTCAAATTGACCAACAAGAGCTGGACTAACAGCATGACAAGAATAATGTATCTGACAAAAATGCCAAGACAGGACCAAAAACAGTGACAATGTTAATGACAATAACATTTTTCTTTTCCAACGGTAGTAGAATTTTTTAGTTAAAAGTTTCTCTTTTTCAAACATTGCCGCTGTCTGCATGATGACTGTTTTAGAAAATCAACCACTGACATGACTTAAAGGATATTTAACGTGCAAGATTACGCAAGATACGCATTTTACGCAAAACCTTGACAGCGCATAAGTCTATGTGCCGGATTTTAACTTACGCAGAGATCGTTTTCATCTTCCCTATCACATAGTGAGTGTGGCGTTAGTGCATATACAATTTGTTCTGAGTGCAGAAATGTTACCATCAGAAACAACAAAAAAAGAAAACTGTTTTGCTTGTGTGTACACACGAAAAGGGATTCATCATCATCATCAATCATCTCATCATCATCATCTCATCATCATCATCATCATCTCATCAGGTGCCTTGCCGCATGGCGTTGGCGATTATGGACTTCCATCTGTCTCTATCACTTGTTGCTTCAAGCACCCCTTCCACCCTCTATGTCCTCAGCCACTCTGCACGTCTGTCTAGTATCTTCTCCCTGGGTCTACCTGGTGCTCTCTTTCCCTCCAGCTTTCCCGCGTTGTGACCAGGTGCTCCAATTCCCCTTTCCTCATAAAATGGCCTATAAATGTTGCCTGTCTTTTCCTAATCTTCCTTATGAATGATCTACTTGTGTCTGCTTCCCTCAAGACTGTCTCGTTTGTTTTCTTTGCTGTCCACGGAACTCTTAACATTCTTCTTAGAAACCACATCTCGGCTGCCTCAATCTTGTTCGAAAAGAATTATGTGTTGCAATTCTGCACACAAGTTGACCCGGGAGATCGGTAAAATCTCCATCTTTTACCCACCAGGTGGAGGTATCTATGCGGATCTAACCCAGGACCTTCCGAGTGGACGTCCGACGTTTTCCCACTTGACTACCACGCCTGCAAGATGAGATAAGCAAAAACGACAACGACAGTTCGAATGACTTAATTCAAAAGCGCAAAAATCCAATGAAATGAATAATAATGACCGAGTCAGCGTGAATGACAATTCAAAAGCGTGCAAACTCAAATGAAACAAACAATAACGACAATAACATTATGAATGACTCAATTTCAGAGCGTATAAACTCAAATGAAACAAACAATAACGACAATGGCAGTGGGAATGACTCAATTCAAAAGCGTGCAAACCGAAATGAAACAAACAATAACGACAATGGCCAACCTGAACTTTGACCAGCAGGCGCTGAAGGTACTCTTGAAATTTCCCGAGGTCCATGCTTTTCAGAGACTCAATGTAGTCGATCAACTTGCCTTTGGAGGGCAGGTAGGTCATTATATTTGTACCACAGGAGTTGGTGTAGTCAGTGGTCAGCAACAAGGTGCGACTCACCTGGCTGGTCGCTGCTGCCTTGCCCATGTTGTACCTGCCAACATCACCATCTGTGTGTGAGCTGTTGGTTATGTGGACCCTCTCATACTTATAACAACAAATACAGCAGCAGATTGTTTCATAACCCTGGCGGAATGATATGCCAGGCACAAGAACTCAATTTCTCTGTGGATCAAACATTTTTGTCAGTAATGCCCATCGCCTCTCCCTCTCCCTCGCTCTTTTCACTTTCGCAACCCTGAACAGGATCAGGCGTCCCTTTTTCCTATTGACTCTTTGAGTTTACACAAAACATTATTCACTAGCAAGATGTTCAAATGGAGGGAAGGGGGAATGGGAAGAGAGGAGAATGGAACTCATGAAACACTAAGCTAACATCATCAAAATGATGGAAATATCGCAGAATGGGATTTGTTATGTGTCTAAGGAATATCACAAGAAGGAATTTGTGATGCGTATCAGGAATTGAGGATGTTTACGAAGGATTGTAATTGGGGCTGATTATGAAGATTGTTTCTCTGCTTGGAAATCATGCACCCAACAAGGAAGGAGAGTGTGACGAGAGGAAATGCACTAACCACACTAGACAAGGATTCTCAAAGGTAGTCCACACATGGAATGATAAATACAGCACATTTATTTAATTGATCAACTTCAACGTAAGACATAATTCACCGTTCTTACCGGCCTAAGGCCCAATGGCCCTAAATCCTAAAATGCACAACGAATCTTCACTATCTTACAGGTTACTAAAATACTGAACATTTCCATCTGTCCAACTCTTCTATTCTTCCTGTTTCCTGAAAAGTAAAACATTCTTCTAACTTCTAACCCTAACCTTAACACCTAACAAGAGTACGAAATAAAACGTGGGTCACATACCTGTGACGTACCTTGGAAGCTGGTTCCCCCACAAGACCCCACAACAACAAGACTACTTGCTTTTATAGAAGGGGGAATCAGGTCAGGACGCTTTCTTTCCCTGACCATCAATATGTCAGTTGTCATAGCTGTCCGCGTCCCTAAAGCCTGACTTGAAAAATAGAGTGACTCGACTCTTTGATTTTAGAAGGGGGAATCAGGTAAGGACGCTTTCCTTTCCTGACCATCAGTGTGTCAGCTGTCATTAGCTGTCCACATCCATAAAGCCTGACTTGAAAAATGGAGTGACTGGACTTGTAATCGTGGCATGGTGGCTATAGCTAATGTTACCCTCGGTCATTTAATATGCCGTTATCAGAAGTCAAATTTGGACCGTGACTTTTACTGCCACGCGTCACTCCTTAGAACCTGTCCAACTTCCCCAAAGTAGAGAATAATGGATAACTGGCGTTTGGCGTTATTTCCTTTGCCACTGGCTTCTGGTCAGTGTTGTGGTCACTTCACAGGTCTATGGTACTGATCCATCAATTCTGTCTCAATGCATCTGTCGCCCTAAGGAATCCCTGTGATAGAAACATTAAGATAAGTATCAAGCATACCAGCTATTTCAATGTCGAGGATTGGGGTCCCCCCCCCCCCCCCTTGTGGGGATGCTGTGGGGCTCTTTCAGTATGAATGGTATCCCCACCTTCTGGAAATTCTGTGCTAGAAATGTCCTCTTTTCTGTCACATTCTTTGTTTCTGCCTTGTTCCTTTGCTTTTTGTCATTTCTTCCTATCATTTTCTGCCTTGTTGGTCCATTCACCTGTATGTGTTCAATCAAGTCTCACATACGTATACTTTCTCTTAGGATTGATAACTGAGCACATTTAGTGAGCGCATTTTTGGCTTTAAGGAAACATGCAATGCAGAAGCAATTTTAGTTAATTTTAGGCCTGTTTTTATGTGTTTAAGTGTCCTTAGTCATTCTTAAATTTGTATTCAGATATGTTTTTTAAATCCCCTGTGTGATAAATTGGACGGAGTGGTCAACACCATGCGCATCTCCTTAGATTATGTGAGCAAATGCATTGATATATGTGTACTTAATTTTCTTTTCTTTTTCTTTATTCCTGTTGAAATATTGTGTATGTTTTGAAACGGTTATATCCCTGATATGGCTCTGCGCAGCCGGCTGGGCTATCAACGATAACAATAGCAATAGCACTAATGCGGATTGGCGTTGGAACTTGAGATTTCCTATCCTGAGTCCACGACCCCATTGAGGAACAATCCAGGCCGCAGTGACAAACCCAGAAAGAGAAAGGAATTAGTCTGGCAGGAAAGCAGGCAACGGGGAAGAAAGAGAGTTAGTTTTAGTTTGGCCGATCTCCCGATCGAGCCTCTGTGACGTACTCCTTCCACTTGTTCCTGTCCAATATAGCTGCCTTGATCTCATCGATATTTTCGAGGCCAATGTCTCTTTTGAGAAGATCAATGAACCCTTCCCCTGTTCACTTCCCTCCAGTTGGCTGACACATTACAAGTTGTGAAGCAACTTCCTCTGGATGTCGCATACAGTGACCGGCTAGGCGAAGCCTACGTGTTCTTATCTTGTCACTAACTTTAGGAAAGAGAAAGAGAGACGAACTAAAATAAAGACGAAGACTGTCAAAATATGAGAGAGACTGAAACAGAAACAGACAGAGAAAACAGAGGCAAACAGTAAAAAAAAACCCAGAGGAACGGAAAACAAAAACAGAGACAGAGACGAACCGAGTAAACAAAAACAGGAAAAAAAATCAGAGACAGAGAAAACAAAGACAAAAAGACAGAGAAAAGAGGAACAAACCCAGAATACAAAAGACAGAGAAACAAAGACAGGGACAAACAGAGACAAATAGAGATATAAAAAATAACAAAGACAGAGAAACGTGGAGGGAAAAAACAGAGAAACAAAAGACAAACTGAGAAAGGAGAAGAAAAACATAAACACAGAGACAAAGCAGAGAAATCCGAGAAGACAGATACAAAAAGATAAAGTAGAGAAAAAAAGAGAAAACAGAAGATAAAAAAAGAAGAAGAAACACACAAAAGTAGACGATAAACAGACAAAACAGAAGACGAACAGAGAAAAGAGGAACAAACAGAGAAAAGATAAGACAGACAGAGATACAAAGACGGGGACAAATAAAGATAAAAGAAAAAACAGAGACAGAGAAACGGGGAACGGGGGAGGGGGGTGGAACAGAGAAACAAAGACAAACAGAGAAAAGAGAAGAAAACAGAGAAACACAGGTAAAACAGATATATCCGAAAAAAACATAACACAGAAAACAGAGACAAACAGAGAAACAAAAAGAGAAACAAAGAAATATAGCAGAGACAAAAAAAGAAAAGGGAAGATAAACAGAGATACACACACAGAGACAAATACAGAAGACAGAAGATAAACAGGTAAAAAAAAAAGACAAAATAGAGAAAATAGGAACAAACGGAGAAACACACACAGAGACGAATACAGAAGAGACAGGGTAAACACAAAAAGAAGACGAAATAAAGAAAATAGGGACAGACGGAGAAACAAACACAGACAAATACAGAAGACTGAAGATAAACAGACAAAAGAGAAGACAAATAGAGAAAATAGGTACAAACAGAGAAACAAACACACAGAGACAAATACAGACAGACAGAAAACAAACAGAAAAAAAAGAAGACAAACAATGAAAACAAGAGACAAACAGAGACAGACCCACAGACATCAAGCTTCAGTTCAGAAGCACCACTCACAGAAAGGTCTTGGTGTCCACATTGAAGTCGTAGTGGACTGCAAAGACAGGCTTCCAAATAATGACAGACACCAGACTGAAAGCCAACACAGACAGTGCCATGGACAACAGCCACACCTGTACCCTCGTCTCCATACCTGGAACATCCAACCATGAACATCAAGTGTGGGTATGTATGTATGTATGTATGTATGTATGTATTATGTATGTATGTATGTATGTATGTATGTATGTATGTATGTATGTATGTATGGATATGTGTATCAGGTCAGGTCAGGTCAGGTAGTCCCGTAGCCGGTGGGTGGCTGTAGGGGCACCACAGACGACTTGACAACCTCCCTCCATGCCTTTCGGTCTTCCGCTTTCCTCAGGGTGGTAGTGAGGGGGAGGCTGGTCCATTCTTTGATGTTATCTTCCCATCTTTTCTTCTGTCTGCCTCGTCTCCGCTGTCCTGGTACGGTGCCCTGCATGATGGTCTTTGCCAGGCCATGGGTTCTTGTTATGTGGCCGTACCACTTCAGCTTCCGTTTCTTAACGATGGTAAGGAGGTCGTCGTGACGTCCTATGGCTACGTGGACACGGTTCCGGACTTCCTCATTTGTTATGTGGTCTTTGTAGGAGATGCCGAAGATCTTTCGGCAGCATCTCATCTCGAAGGCTTGGATTTTCCTCTGGAGGTCAGCTGTGAGAGTCCATGACTCGCAGGCATACATGAATGTGGAGATCACGAGTGTCAGCATCAATCTGATCTTGTGTTTGCTGGTGATGTCTTTTTGCCTCCATATGTTCTTCAGCTTCGTCAGTGCTGATGTTGCTTGCGCTATTCTTGCAAGGACTTCTTTTCTTGAACCTTCATCTGTAACTATGGACCCCAGATATTTGAAGTTGGTGACTGGTTCAATTATTTTGTTGTTGATTTTGATTTCCGCATTGAAGCCATCTGCATTGTTTGTCATTATCTTTGTTTTTTCTGCACTAATTTCCATGCCGTAGGCTGAAGATGATATATTCAGCAGATTTATCAGGTTCACAAGTTCTTCTTCTGTGCCTGCTAGTCCGTCAATGTCGTCGGCAAATCGTAGGTTGGTAATTGTTCTGCCGGCAATGCTGACTGTTCCCTTGTGTTTTTCTAATGCGTCGCTCATTATCCTCTCCAGAAATATGTTGAAAAGTACTGGAGAGAGGAGACATCCCTGTCTCACTCCGACTGATGTCCGGAACCAGTTTCCCGTGTTTCCGTTGAAGAATACTGCGCTGTTGGCTTTGTCGTACAGACTCTTGATGACATTTACAAGGTTGGCACTGATGTTGTATTTGTGCATGGTGGTCCAAAGTGCTTCATGCCACACTCGGTCGAAAGCCTTCTTGAAGTCAATGAAGACGTGGTATAGGTCTTGTTGGTGTTGCAGGTATTTCTCCATAAGAATTCTCAGATTGAATATCTGTTCAGTGGTGCTTCTTCCTGCTCTAAAACCTGCTTGTTCCTCTGCGATGATCTTTTCTGCTTGAGGTTTCAGCCTGTTCAGCAAGATTTTAAACATGACTTTGCTGGGATGGCAGATTAGGCTGATTGTGCGGTAATTTTTGCACATTTGCAGGTTACCCTTCTTTGGCAGTGTAATTATAAGGGATTTTGTCCACTGGGTTGGCCATTCTCCACTGCGCCAGATTTTGTTGCAAATGATGAGAAGGGCATCAATCATGGCCTCTCCTCCAGCCTGAACAAGCTCGGATGGTATGTTGTCCACGCCTGGAGATTTTCCTTTCTTAAGGGATTTCACAGCTGCTTCTACTTCTGCTCGGAGGATTGGTGGGTCGTCATGATTGGTCGACTGCGGTCCGTTTAGCACTGCAGTATCACCCTGTGTGTTGTAATTATACAGGTCAGAGCAATACTCTGTCCAACGTGTGAGGATTTCTTGTTCTTCTGTGAGGCATTCTCCTGACTTATCTTGGATTGTGCTTACTCTCCCTTGTTTTGTGGTTGTGAGGTCTTTCACCAGCTGGTAAGCCTGTTTTGTGTTGTTTCTTTCCAAGTGTGCATCGATGTTTCCGCACTGATCTTCTATCCATTTTTCCTTGGCTTTCCTCATGGCACCCCTTATCTTCTTGTTTACTTCTCTATATTTTTCTTTTCCTTCCTGTGAGTTGTTTCTTTCTGGCTTCAAGCTCCTCCTTTCATCGCACAAGTCCAGGATGTCATTTGTGACCCACGGTTTCTTCTTCGGGCGATGTTTGCCTATAATTTCTGTGGCTGTTTCTGTGAGGGCCATGGAGAAGGTGTCAGTGAGTTGCTCAACATTTTCTTCGTCTCCCAAGATGGTCAGTGGAGCGAATTTTCCGCCTATCATTGCCTCAAAAGCTTCTTGAATGTTCGCATCCTTCAATTTCTCCAGGTCGAATCGCAATCTTGTTCCTGCTTGTTTGGCAACCTTTTTAAGGTGTACTCGGAATGTCATCATTACAAGCTCGTGATCGCTTCCAACGTCAGCCCCTGGAAAGCTTCTGGTTCTGGCGATGTTAATGCAGGACCGGAAGCGTTTTCTCACCATGATGTAGTCAATCTGGTTGTGACATTCTCCATTTGGGCTGTGCCAGGTCCATCTTCTTGATGTCTTGTGAGGACCGAAGGTGTTAGCCAGCAATAAGTTGTTGTAGCTGGCAAATTCCAAGAGTCGAAGGCCTCTGTCGTTGGTCTCTGTATTGCAGTATTCTCCGGATGTGCCATGCCAGTCCTTCACCGAGTCTTTGCCTACTTTGGCGTTCCAGTCGCCTTGCACTATCAAGATGTCCTTTTTTGGTGTTTTGTCAATGCCATCTTGCAATTGCTCGTAGAAGTCTTTAATTGCGTTGTCTTCATAGTCTAAAGTTGGAGCATATGCCTGTACAATGGTGATGTTGAATGGTGATGCTCTGAGCCGTATGATGATGATTCGGCTGGATATCGGGCGACATCCCATCACTGCGTTCACGATGTTCTTGTGTACAAGAAATCCGACTCCATGCAGATGTTTATCTTCTCTACCACTGTAGTATATCTTGTGGCCTTCTTCTGTAGTGGTTTCCCGAAAGTTCTTCCATCTGACCTCACAGAGGCCTATGACGTGCCAGGTGTATCTCGCCATTTCATGGGTTAACTCTTCTACTTTTCCTTCAGTGTTTAGTGTTCTTACATTCCACGTCCCCACTGTTAGGTTGTCTCTTCCTCTGATGTTGTCTCTCCCCTTCGGTTTCTCAGTAGTGTACTTTTCACCTCTGCCCTGATGTACAACAGTAGGCGCGGTCCTTGGTAACCCGCGTGACGACCGATGCGGTATGGTATGGACAGTTGTCGTCATTCATGTGGTGTGTCTAGGGCTATTAAAACTTGTGTGTGTGTGTGTGTATGTGTGTGTGTGTGGGTATGTACATAATTATATATGTGTGTGTATGTATATGTATGTGTCGATGTATGTGTGTAGATATATGTGTGTGCAGATATATATATATATAGATATATTATATATATATATATATATATGTATATATATATGTGTGTGTGCATGTATATGTATGTGTGTATATACATCATATGTATTTTTGCATATATAATATACTATACATTATATGTATATATACATATATATCTGCACACACATGTATGTATGTATATATATACAAATATACATACATGTACATATGTATATGTATAAACATATTTATATATATATATATGTATATACATGTATATATACAGATGTACAAATATATATACACATGTATGTGTGTATGTGTATGTTATATGTATGTATGCATGTGGATATGTGTATATGTGCATGTATATATATATATATGCACACACACACACACACACACACACACACACACACACACACACACATATATATATATATATATATATATATATATATATATATATATATATACATATACGGTATATATAATTATATGTATAATTATATATACCGTATATGTATATATATATATATATATATATATATATGTGTGTGTGTGTGTGTGTGTGTGTGTGTGTGTGTGTGTGTGTGTGTGTGTGTGTGTGTGCATGTGTGTATGTATGTATTGCAACAAATGCTTCTTTTTCTACATTTGGTTAGATCTGTTGATTTGATTTGACATTGTGTACATTTCAAGATGTTTGTAAATGCTATGTATTTGAAAATGAATAAAAACAACTTTTAAAATAATCAAGTGTGTGACTGAGTGGTTCAAAAACAACACGTGGAAGATAACAGGAAATACCACGAGGGTGTGGATGGGACCCAGAGCACCAAGGCCTCGCCACTCTCCGGACAATCACCTCCCAAGCTCCCGACGCCACTCGATAGTCATTTCATCAAGCAAATGGGGACTGTCCACGCGTTGCATGACCCATTCAGACCCAGTCATCAGTTGCCTTGTTTACAAACCGAACGTCAAGATGGGAAGATGACAAACCCCGGGACATAGCCACACAACGCGCACCAATCAGGTCCAGCTCAGCCTCCGGACCAAGACAGAATGGAAGACTCCTCTGTCAGCCCACTTTTGTCTTCATCTTTCGGGCAGGAAGCGGGTGGATAGGTGAGAGAGTCAAAGGGTTGAGTTTTTGCAGTTAGTGGAGAGGGTGAGAGAGTCAAAGGCTTAAGTTTTTGCAGTTAGTGGAGAGGGTGAGAGAGTCAAAGGCTGAAGTTTTCGCATTTAGTGGATAGGGTGAGAGAGTCGAAGGGTTAAGTTTTTGCAGTTAGTGGAGAGGACGAGAGAGTGAAAGGGTTAAGTTTTTGTGAGAGAGTGAAAGGGTTAAGTTTGTGCATTTAGTGGAGAGGGTGAAAGAGTGAAAGGGTTAAGTTTTTGCATTTAGTGGAGAGGGTGAGAGAGTGAAAGGGTTAAGTTTTTGCATTTAGTGGAGAGGGTGAGAGAGTGAAAGGGTTAAGTTATTGTATTTAGTGGAGAGGGTAAGAGAGTGAAAGGGTTAAGTTTTTGCATTTAGTGGAGAGGGTGCGGAGGTCAAAGGGATAAGCGCTTCATAAAAAGCATGATAGACAAAAGTAGATACACGTAGTGCAAATACGTGTCAGCCCTCAGCGCTCTGATTAAAAACGACGATTTATTCGTTGTACAATGGTAAAGACGCAATCAAAATGTAATATTATCTGGCATGTTCTTCATATGTAGAACGGTTTAAAACTTTGTTATTGAAAAGATTTTTTTTTAAAAACAAAGGCCACACACACACACACACACACACACACACACACACACACACACACACACACACACACACACACACACACACACACACACACACACACACACACATCCCCTCAGCTATTGAAATAATATTGAAGAATAGTAAGGTAGTTGTGACATTTTTGAAGAAACAATCATTTTGGAAAACTTCGTATTATTTACACCAATGACAAACTCTATTTACAAAGAACAAAATTACCCAGATTTGACAATTAAAGCGCGCACGTGTGTGTGTGTGTGTGCGTGTGTGTTTGTTCGTTCGTTATTTCTTTTAAAATCTATTCACATATGTGCTTTTAGACGGAAAAAAAATACAATTCATAAATGAATAAATAGACAAGATAAGATAAAGAGGTGTCTATGGGGTGGAAGGATCTACGAAATCATAAAGACAGTTTAGCATATTAATTAACATTAACAAAATTATTGGACAAGAGAAAAGCAATCAGAACATTAGAACGATCAGGCTTTAAACAGATTGCTCAGGGCTGTATGTGTGTATGTAAGCGCACGCGCGTGTGCTTGCGTGTGAGTGTGTGTGTGTGTGTGTGTGTGTGTGTGTGTCTGTATGTGTGATTGCTTGTGTGTGTGTGCTGTGGGCATACGCATGTGTTGTGCGTACGTGGTGTGTGTATGTGCGTCGTGTGTGTGTGTGTGTGTGTGTGTGTGTGTGTGTGTGTGTGTGTGTGTGTGTGTGTTTGTGCACATACGCTTGCGTGTGTGTAAGAGCGGGCGTGTATAATATATATATATATTATTATATATATAACGACAAAAACTGTAATAACGAGAACACTGTAGTAACGAGACATTTTTCAATCCCCGTTTTTTATCCTTCTTAATCTTTAAGAATAAACCATTGGGTTTAACGAGAGTTAATGGATAATCATCTCGGTAATAACGAGAGATTTTCTATCCTTCCTGGTCACAAAAGTTCTCGCCACTCGCCCCACCCCCACCTCGTCGTCAAGTTCCCGGTAGGGCACATCTCGTGGTGGCCGGTAACAAAGAAAAACAACGAAAGGCGCGTCCTTGTGCGGTGTGTAATCAAGGGACACTATCGATTAATTATGAACACATCGACGGCGCCGGTGCCAAGATTATTTCCCTTTGTTTCCCTTGGTAAATTCGTCATTTGGGAATAACGAGAACTCGGCAATAGCGAGAAAATGTGCCTGGGCCGTCCGCTCTCGCTATAACAGAATTTCACTGTATATATATATATATACATTAGAACGATCAGGCTTTAACAGATTGCTCAGGGCTGTATGTGTGTATGTAAGCGCACGCGCGTGTGCTTGCGTGTGAGTGTGTGTGTGTGTGTGTGTGTGTGTGTGTGTGTGTGTGTGTGTGTGTGTGTGTGTCTGTATGTGTGCATATGTGAATAGAATGTATATATACATATATATATGGGTGTGTGTGTGTATCTGTGTATATGTGTGTATGTGTGTATGTGTGTGTGGTGTATGTGTGAGTGTGTGTGTGTGTGAGTGAGTGTGTGTGTGCGCTGCACACATGCGTGTACTTTTACGACTGTTTTTCTGTAGTTTGTTTGTTTGTTTTTTGTTTGTTTTTTGTTTGTTTTTTAATTATTTACAGCGATCCTCCATTCCTTCCAGTTTAACAGAATCTCTCTGTCATGACTGGCTGTCGTCATCGTGTTATTCAATGTGACATCATTGCCGTATTATGTAAAGGGTCTGCTTACCTTCGGTGACTTTGATGGCAATCTTTTCATGTTGTCTGCTCTCTCCACTCGTTCCAGCAGCTCCTGTTTCTCTGTCAGTTCGTTGTCGTCTGGAGTCTTCTTCATACTGAAATGGAAGTTCATGTTTTGATGTCTCTTGGTGAGGATGAAAATGGTGGAGTGTACACTACATACAGATGTATATATATTTATACATACATACAAACACACACACACACACACACACACACACACACATACATATATATATATATATATAAAATATAATAGATAGACAGATAGATAGATAGATTAGATAGATAGATAGAAGTAAGATAGATAGATAGATAGATAGATAGAGTAGATAGATAGATAGATAATAGATAGATAGATAGATAATAGATAGATAATAAACTGATTGATAAACAGATATATATATATATACATATTTATCTATACATATGTATATATATATATACATATAGATAGATAGATAGATAGATAGATAGATAGATAGATAGATAGATAGATAGATAGATAGATAGATAGATAGATAGATAGATAGATAGATAGATAGATAGATATAGCCCAGATCTGTTTTCACTTTATAGCGAAACCATCATGAGAAACCTAGAAGAATGCCCTGGGATAAAGGTTGGAGGGAAAATGATAAATACTCTTCGTTATGTACATGACACCGTGCTAATTGCAGAAAATGATAGAGACTTACAAAATCTTGTGAATATAATAGAAATAGAAAGCAAAAATAAAGATCCGGAGCTAAATAGCAAGAAGACTGAAATCAGTAAAAAACAAGAAATCCCCTCACGCAAAATAACGGCAAATGGTACAATATTGAGACAAGTTGATAAGTTCAAATATCTGGGAACAGTCATTTCACTAGATGGCAGATGCACAATAAAAATAGTCAGCAGGATCGGCCAGGCAAAAACAGCATTCAAGAAAATGAAAAGCGTTCTTACCAACAAATACCTGTCAATTAACATCAGGAAAAGAGTTCTTCGGTGCTTTATAGAACCGATATTGTTCATACGGATGTGAAGTGTGGACAGTCAACATGCAAAATCAGAACACAAGATTGAGGCAGCTGAAATGTGGTTTCTAAGAAAAATGTTAAGAGTTCCATGGACATCGAAGAAAGCCAATGAGAAGGAGTTAGACACACAAAGAAAGTTAATGATGATTAAGAAAAGACGTACAAGCAACATTTATAGGACATTTTACTAGGCATTTGATCAAACAGTTGTAGATAGATTCGATAATTCTGTACCTTACGTTTTTCAACCCTACAAGTAAATTTGTTGTTACCTGCCATAAAGGTGCATCTGTTTTCTTCATTTTTTTTTTCGTGATAAACCATACTCACAGTTATAAGTAAACCTCCATTTCTTAATTGTTCTTATAATAATAGGTCTGGATACCTGGACATAGGATAGAACTTTATTTCTTTTTCTGAAACGTTTGCGTCGTCTGAACTGTCCCAGGATTTTCATGGCCAGAAATCTGGGTATTTTATATTTCTTGTCCTCGTGGATAGATTTCACGCGGTCAGTCTCAGTGTCATCTCCTAAGGTTGGGCTACCTGAAAAACAAAGCAAACAAAGGGCTGCCTGAAAAACAAAACAAACAAAGGGCTGCCTTAGAACAGAGCAAACAAAGGCTACCTGAAAAACAAAACAAACAAAGGGCTACCTGAAAAACAAAGCAAACAAAGGGATACCTGAAAAACAAAGCAAACAAAGGGCTACCTGAAAAACAGAGCAAACAAAGGGCTACATGAAAAACAAAGCAAAGGGCTATCTGAAAAAATAATGCAAACAAAGGGTTACTGAAAAACAAAGCAAACAAAGGGCTACCTGAAAATCAAGGCAAACAAAGGGCTACCTAAAAACCAAAGCAAACAAAGGATAACTGAAAAACAAGGCAAACAAAGGGCTACCTGAAAAACAAACAAAACAAAGGGCTACTGGAAAAACAAAGCCAACAAATGGTCACGTGAAAAACAAAGCAAACAAAGGGTTACCTAAAAAAACAAACCAAACAATGGTTGCCTGAAAAACAAAACAAAGAAAGGGTTATCTGAAAAACAAACCAAACAAAAGGCTACCCGAAAAACAAAGCCAACAAAGGGCTACCTGAAAAACAAACAAAGAAAATGAAAAACACCGTTCCGTCCGTCGTCTCCTATGGTAAGGCTGTGTCACAAACACACAAAAAAAACAGATAAAAACTTTGTGTGCTTTGTGTGAAACTTTCAGGTTGCCTAACAAAACAAATAAACAAATATACAAAGGCCAAATAAACAAATATGAAATGAAAAAAGAAGACATTGTTCTATACGTCTATCTATGTTGCTCTCTCTCTCTCTCTCTCTCTCTCTCTCTCTCTCTCTCTCTCTCTCTCTCTCTCTCTCTCTCTCAATCCATCTATCTATCCATCCATCCATCCATATATCCATAGATCCATATATGTATATATATACATATAAATATATATATATACACACATATATACATGTATGTATGTATATAGATAGATAGATAGATAGATAGATAGATAGATAGATAGATAGATAGATAGATAGATAGATAGATACAAGGAGAGAGACAGAGAGAGAGAGATACATATTTACATATATATAATACTACGTACACGTACGCACGCACACACACACACACACACTTGCGCACGCACACACACACACACACATACACACACACAAACGCACACACGCACACACACACAAATACATACACACACACTCTCTCTCTCTCTCTCTCTCTCTCTCTCATCACACACACACACACACACGCGCGCGCACGCACGCACGCACATACATACACACACACACACACGCGCGCACTCTCTCTCTCTCTCACACACACACACATACACACACACACACACACATACACACACACACACACACACACATACACACACACACACACACACACACACACATACACACACACACACACACACACACACACATATACACACACACACACCACACACACACACACACACACACACACACATACACACATTCTCCACTCCCGTCACTCAGCCCGTACCTATGGATGTGGACGCTTTGGGGCTGAACGAAGAAGGAGGGGGGTGGGGACGGTGAAGGGCCAGGAACAGGAAGAGGAGGGTGGAGACGAGGGAGAGGATGTTACTGGCCCTCCCCACCTTCATGGCCGCCAGGGGCACCACTGTCATCTGCACGAATGGCGCCAAATCTCCGAGAATCTGCAACTGAAAGGATATATACTGTTTTTGTTATTGTTTTTGTTTTTGTTTTTGTTTTTGTTATTATTTTTGTTTTGTATTGTTTTTGTTTTTGTTTTTGTTATTGTTATTGTTATTGTTACTGTTGTTGTTATTGTTATTGTTTTTGTTATTGTTTTTGTTATTGTTAGTGTCAGTGTTATGTTGGCGTTACTGTTATTGTTAATATTTTTGTTATTGTAATTGTTATTGTTAGTTTTGTTCACAGCCCAGCCAACTACGTAGAGCCATATCAGGGCTATAACTGTTTCAAACCATACACAATATTTCAACAGGAAAAAAAATTAAAAGGAAAAGAAAATTAAGTACACGTTTTGAACGCATTCATGCACATAATCTAAGGAGATGCCCCTAATGTTGATCACCCCGTCCAGTTCATCCCACAGGGTATTAAAAAAATAGCTGAATACAAATTTAAACATAACTAAGGATACTAAAACATATGTAAAATGCGGACCAAAATTACTTAAAATTGCTTTTCTCATTTCCCTAGAGCCAAAAATACACTTAATACATGTACCGAATTATCAATCTAAAGAGAATGTACGTAAGACATTATCGAACACGTACAGATGAATGGACCAGCAAGACAGAAAATGATAGGAAGAAATGATAGAAAGCAAAGGAAGAGGTTAGAAACAAAGAGAGTGACAGAAAAGAGGAAATTTCTAGCTCAGAATTTCCAGAAGGTGGAGGATATTATTTATACTGAAAGAGCCCCCGGCATCCCAACGAGGGGTAGGACGTATACTGCCGCTGAACTGAATGTTAATTTCAGATTGTAATGTAAGTGTTTGGCTTTAATGAGTTTTGGCTCTAATGAGTAATAATCAATAAAAAAATGTCATGGTACAATAAAATTATTTTTCAGAGAGCAATACTAAGCAACAAAAAAACTCATAGCGTGCTCAAAAAAAATTTAAAAAGTCTACGAAATTTTCTAACACGTCCAGGGGACAACAATGAAGCTGACATGCAAATACATGATGCATCAGAAAACACACGTTGGAGTATAACAAACACAATGGCATCTAAATGCGGAACTTTAGACAAATGAAAAGATTATGAAGAATCTAAATGATTTGAAAATACTGTGCAGAAGAATTATAGGAAAATAACAACACAGGAGAGAGAGAGACAGACAGATACAGAGACAGACAGAAAGACAAACAGACAGACACACAGACACACAGAGACACAGAGAGAGACAAAAGACAGAGAGAAAGACAGACAGAGGTAGAGATAGATAGATAGATAGATAGATAGATAGATAGATAGATAGATAGAGAAAGAGACAGATAGGGATAAATGGATAGACAGAGAGAGGGAGAGAGAGAGGACAGACAGACAGACAGGCAGGCTGGCAGGCAGGCAGGCAGGCAGACAGGCAGACAGACAGACAGAGTTTATAAAAGCATCACGAGGGTAATCAGTTACAGTGCCGCTCACATACATGAAAACAGCCAGCTGTTAAATGTACACAATGTTATAAAAGTACCACATTGTTACATTTCAAAAAAAGAGAAACTCAATGTGAAAGTGCCAATGCGATAAGAGAAGTGTGACGTCAAAATGTGTCTGTCGATTCAGCTACTGTCCCCTGTTCGCTCTTGAGACTGGTTTTGTGATTCACTTGATAATAAATCGAGAATATTTGTTTTGGTTTATGCTAACACTGAAAATATATGTTTAAGTTCGATTTCGTTGTATGGAAATATGTAGATTCCTTTGGAACAACCTTGAAATGACAAGAAAAACGTAGAATACCTTAGATCTTTCGAGAATGTTCCGGAAATTGTAAACAAATTTAATCTGTACATTGATTGGCTAGAACTACAG
>JAPXFY010000017.1:44156556-44166556 GCA_030674185.1 Monoplex corrugatus
TACTGTATGTACATCTGGAATAAGCCACATAATATGAAGAAACAGTATACTGTATGTACATCTGGAATAAGCCACATCTCTTGAAGAGACAGTATAGTGTATGTGCATCTGGAATAAGTCACATTTTATGAAGAGATACTGTATATACATCTGAAATAAGCCACATAATATGAAGAGACAGTATATTGTATGTGGAAGAAGTCAAAACGTGATATGAATAGACGGCACACCTGAAATAAGTGATACAGAATATAAACAGAAAGCATGTTTATAATAAGTCGCACAGTACATGAACAGAGGGTACATCTGGTATGAATCACATATGAACATAAAGGATACATGGAGTAGAAAGAAACTCTAGGGAGAGCTAGACAATAGAAGGTCTTCAGAGAAGTAACCCCCTTTAGACAAGTGTTTCGGCCCTGAACTCCTTACACTCTCGGGGGGCCGGGCCACATCCAGGTCATGACTCCTGGATGCCCTTCTGCTGTTGTCTATATTTTTTTTTTTTTTTTTTTTTTTTTCTGGGCGATTCTGCGCTTCAGAACTGCGGTACGCGGTTTTTACCAATGTGCTAACGGGGCACACATCATCTGTAGGGAATTTAATCCTTATGAAGTTCACTTTTGGTTCCTCCTTGCCCAGATCCAGCTTGAGCTCCTTTCTGTTGCCTCTGTCGTCGCTTTAAGGGCTCTAGTCCTCTTCTTCCCAGAAATGGCGAGTTGTTTCATGAGATCATAAGCGGAGGTGCCCACAAACCCTCTTGCCCCGACCTCTATGGCGAAGATTTTGACCCGCAGACCTGCTTTCTTCAGGGTGCTGGCAAGACCGGCGTATTTTTCGGTCTTGTAGATATGTGCTTCTTCCATTCTGCTTTCGTATGGCACAGTGAGTTCTATCAGAATCACTTGTTTCGAGGAGTCAGAGTGGAGAGCGATGTCTGGTCTCATGCCTGTCTTGCTGATGACATCTGGGTAATTTCTCCACTCTGGGAGGTCTGCTGTACACTCCCAGTCGACTGCTCCATCCAGAAGACCCTTTGGCAATGTGCTGGTTGTCATAGCAATTTCGGGCCAGACCTGTTTCCTGCTTTGTAGAACGTTGTCATAGCAATTGGTGCGTTTGGGGTCATGGTTTTTTTCGCTAACCACGTCTGTGATCACTTTCAGAACTTAGTTGGCCTCCATGTATACCTTCCTTGGGCTAGCGCTACTTTGCAAGAGCTTAGGACATGTTCCACTGTTTGTTTCTTCTGACAGAGCGGACATGCTGGGTCATCTGATTTCCCCCATTTCACTAAGTTTGCATTCGAGGGAAGCAGGTCATATACAGATCTGAGGAGGAAGCTTATCCTTAGAGGAGCCATGTGCCACATATCGTTCCAGCTGAGACTTCTTTGGAGTGCACTGTCCCATGTTGTCCATTGCCCCTGTTGACCTTGCTGGACTGCCTTCTGCACTCTTTTGACATCTTCTTCTTTCTTCAACTCCTGTATGATCATATCTCTTTTTTCCTTCCCTTTGGCTTTGGACCACCACTGCATTTTTGTTGCTCCCAGTTCCTGTCTGTTGGTTTGCGTGTGTCCAATTATTTCTTTGATGCTGAGGTTTCTCTTGGCATTGTTTACAGCCTCTTGGACTTTCCATTTTCTGCCAGTTCTCAGCTTTGGCTGAACTGATCTCACGATATTGTCTTCCGATTCCTCCAGCATGCTCAACATTCTTGCTTTTCCAACTTTGTATTCCTCCACTATGGATTTGAGAGGTAGCTTCAGCATTGCTTGACGACAGTAGAATGCAACATCAGTGAGACCAGGTGGGACACCGAGCCATTTTCTTGTGTATTTGTTGATTTTGGCTTCCATTGCTTCCACTGTGCTGGTGCAAATGTCATAGATTAGCAGTGGCCACAGCAGCTTTGGTATCAGCATGAACTGTAGACACCAGACTTTGTATTTGCCGGGCAGTCCGCAGTTATCTATTTTCTTCAGGCCTTCTTCTGCTGTTTGCTTGGTTTCACATCCCCTTTGTGTGTCTTTCAAGGAGTCATCATACCATCTTCCGAGACTTTTTACTGGCTCTTCTGTGACAGTGGGGATGGCTTGGTTGGCTACCATGAATTTGACTGAATCTGCCACTTTTCCTTTTCGCAGTGAGAGACTTCGGGATTTCTTTGGTTTGAACCTCATTCTTGAAGAGGCCACCAGCTCATCCAGCTGCTTTAAGATTTGGTGTGTCTCTTCCTCATCCGTGGACAAGACTGTTGTGTCATCCATGAAAGCTTTCAGAGGAGGCATCTGGTATCCATCTCCCAGATTCACTGGACCTGAACTCTTCATTGCAGCTTTCAAGATGACTTCCATTGCCAACACGAACAGTATGGGAGAGATTGCACAGCCCATTGCAATGCCCACCTCTAGGTCTATCCAGTCCGTGGTGTATTCTTTGTTAGAGAACCGCATTGAGAACCCTTGGAAATACTTCCTCAGCATTGTTCGGATGTTTTCTGGGATGTGATACATTTCAAGAGCCAGTTGGATCATATCGTGTGGAACTGATCCATATGCATTCGCCAGATCAAGCCAAACTACGTCAATGTCTCTCTTGTCTGTTCTTGTTTTTTGGATGGCATCCCAAATCAACGTGGCATGTTCCAAGCATCCAGGCATTCCTGGTATGCCTCCCTTTTGGACTGACATATCCAGATACTTGTTTTCAGTCAGGTATTTTGTCAATCTTGCTGCCATAACAGAGAAGAAGATTTTCCCCTCGACGTTCAGAAGTGATATTGGCCTGAACTGGTTGATGCTGCTGGAGTTCTGCTCCTTCGGAATGTACACTCCTTCAGCTCTCATCCATTGGTCGCTGATCTTCTGGTTCCTCCATGCTGATCGAATCATATTGTGGAGCCACTCGAGCACTTTTGGGCATTTCTTGTAGAGCAGGTATGGTATTCCGTTTGGTCCAGGTGCTGACTTGGCTCTGGCTTTCTTTACTACGTTCTTCACTTCATCCAGTGTTGGTGGTTTGTTATTGAATTTTCCTTCTGGCGTGCAGGCCAAACCAGATTCTGGATTTCAAGTGGTGCCTCGCGCTGAGAATCGGAATATGTTTTCCTGAGATGCTGCTCTAGGGTTTCCTTGCCCACTGTGAGAGTCCCTGATTTGGGTTGTTCAAACAGCTTTCTTGCAAAGTCAAAGGGATTTTTGAAAAAACGATCTTGAGTCTTCTTCTTTTTGCTCTTTCTTCGCCTTGCTGATTCCACTTTGCTGAGAGCATTGTGTTTGGCTTTCAGATCTTTCCAGAGTTCCAGGAGCCCTTGCTTCTCGAATTCTGAGGCAGTTTTCATTCGCTTTTTAAGCTTCCTTTTCTCCCCCCGGATGCTCTCCATCTGTTGCTGTCTTCTGGATTTCTGGGGAGGCGTTTTTGTCTTTGGCTGCTTCACTCCATAAGTGTCCCTGCAGATAGAGTATATGATGTCTCCGTATGTGTCAAGTTTGTGTTCCAGCGTACTGTTCCCTATTAGCGCATTCAGCTTAAGGACAAGTTCCTCATCTAATTTCTCCCATTGTTCTTTTGCACCGGCAGGCGGCAAATTGAGTTTTTCACGTTTGACGTTAAGAGCTTGTGCAAAATCCGCACCAGAACCATCAGCGTGGATGTCCTTGGCACTATGGTTTAAATCCTGGCCTTGGTCATCCAACGTCTCACCTGCTATCGCAGTGCGCTGCTGCTGGTTCGTATGAGTCTTCAAACAGCCCATTTTTGTCCTGTGGATCTTCATGCCGCGTTTGGTGGTGAATCTCCTTCCACACGCACACGGAAATTCCATCTGGTCATTAATCATGATCCGTTGTGCGTTTCCAGTCGTGATGGAGTCAGTGCCGATGGATTCATCATTCTCTCCCCCTTTCGGTGAATCCTGGGAGCATCTTTCATTTATGGAACTCGTGGCATGTTATCAAAGGCAAGGTGGGAAGCCAACCCACAAAGCCCGCAGATCTAGTCTTTCCCAGTGTCCTTCGGTCTTTTCCGAATGTCCTCCGAACTATTCCCGGAAGTCAATGGATTGACCATGTGCAGGTAGAAAGAAACTCTAGGGAGAGCTAGACAACAGAAGGTCTTCAGAGAAGTAACCCCCTTTAGACAAGTGGAGTAAGTTATACATGAACAAAGAATACATCCGGAATAAAGTCATCTTATATCAACAGAAAGAACATCTGAAGTAAGTCACATATAAACAGGATTAAGTCACACATGAACAGGATTAAGTCACATATGGACAGTATTAAAATCATATATGAAAAGAGAATACATCCGGAATAAAGTCATCTTATATCAACAGAAAGGACATCTGAAGTAAGTCACATATAAACAGGATTCACTCACATATGAACAGGATTAAGTCACATATGAACAGTATCTGAAAAGAGAATACAACCGGAATAAAGTCATCTTATATCAACGGAAATAACATCTGAAGTAAGTCACATATGAACCAAAAGTACATCTGGAATAAGTCACATGAACAGAAGTTGCATCTGAAATAAGTCACATATAAACAGAAAATACATGTGGAATACATCATATATGAACATAAATAAACAGAAAATACACCCGAAATAAGTCATATCAACAGAAAGTATATCTGGAATAAGTCATTATGTATGAATAGAAAGTACCCATGGAATAAGTCATAATCATATGAACAGAAAGTACATCTGGGACAAGTCATTATACAAGTATATGAATAGAAATTACACCTGGAATAAGTCATATATCAACAGAAAGTACATTTGAAATAAGCCATTATACATTAATACAAAGTACACCTGGAATGGTCATCTATGAACAGAAAGTACATCTGGAATACGTCATCAGATATGAAGAGAAAGTACACATGAAACAAGTCATATATTAACAGAAACTACATCTGAAATTAGTCAACATATGAATAAAAAGCACATTTAGAATAAATTATATATTCACAGGAAGTACACCTGCAATAAGTCACATATGAACAGGAAGTACATCTGGAATAAGTCACACATGGACAGAAAATACATCAGGAACATCATGTCTTAAATAAGTCACATATTAACAAAAAGTACATGTGGAATACGTCATATATGGGCATAAAAATACACATAGAATAAGTCATCATATATAAACAGAAAGTACACCTAGAATAAGTCTTCATATATAAACAAAGTACACCCGAAATAAGTCATATCAACAGAACGTACACCTGGAATAAATCATTTTATATGAACAGAAAGTACATCTGGAATAATTCATCTATGAACATATAGTACATCTGGAATAAGTCATCATGTATGAACAAAAAGTTCACTAAAATAAGTCGTTTTATATGAACAGAATAAGTCATATATAAATAGAAAGTACATCCGAAATATGTCATATCAACAGAAAGTACATCTGGAATAAATCATATATAAATAGAAAGTACATCCGAAATAAGTCATATCAACAGAAAGTACATCTGGGATAAGTCATTATGTATGAATAGAAAGTACACCTTGAAATAAATCATATACGAACAGAAAGTATATCTGGAATAAGTCATTAGATATGAATAGAAAGTACACCTGAAATAAGTCACAGATTAATAGAAACGACATCTGGAATTAGTAATACATGAACAGAAAGCACATATGGGATACCTCACATATGAACAAAAGGTACATTTAGAATAAAGCATACGTTAACAGGAAGTACATCTGGAATAAGTCGTGTATGCACAAAAAATACATCTGGAAAAAGTCACACACGAACAGAAAGTACATCTGGAATAAGTCATACAGTATTAACAGAAAGTACGTCTGGACTAAGTCACGTTATTCTGGCAGTAGTAACGTCTGGAATAAAATCACATATGAACAGAAAGTACATCTGGACTGGAATTAGTCACATATGAACAAAGTAAGAGTGAGTTTTTTCGGCTCGGTTTAGCAATAAACACAAGGCCAAACTAATTGGACCACCACCACCATGGCCACTGACTTCTTTGATTTAGTTCGTCCACCCAGTGATGCCGTGTTAATTAACATCACACTCTCACGTTATTTTTAACCCTTTGACTCCCGCACCCAGTCTACCGACACCCTGCATTATCAACCATGCTTTGTGGGTAAGATGAGGGAGTCAAAGGGTTAAGTTTTGGCCGTTGGTGGGTACGGTGCGGGAGTCAAAGAGTTAATTAACCCAAAAGTTGAGATGTGTACCGGGGATGGCACTTGGAACAAGCGTGAGAGATTTTGGTGATAAGATTGGGTAACAGTGTTTCTGTTCATTCAATAAAACCAATACAGCTACCACAGAGCAAAGTTAATGCCCCTGTCCAAAGCCTCACCCCCCCCCCCCCTTACACACTAAGATGACTCGTCGTCGTTGTCGTTGTCGTCGTCGTCGTCGTCGTGTTGTCGACGTCGTCGTTGTCGTTGTCGTTGTCGTTGTTGTCGTTGTCGTTGTCGTTGTCGTTGTGTTGTCGTTGTCGTTGTCGTTGTCGTTGTTGTTGTACGGTAATCTTTGTCGATTGTGTGCGTATGCCTGGTGTGTGAGTGCGCTTTGATTTGAATTGTCAAGACTTGGCGCCGTATAAACACTGCATTTATTATGATTGTTATTATTGATGTTATGATGATGATTATGAGCATAGTTATTACTATTATTACTATTGTTATTGTTGTTGTTGTTGTTAGCAGCAGCAGCATTATAGTAGTAATAATAGTAGTAGTAGAAGTAGTAGTAGTAGTATCATATTACTATTATCATTATTATTATTATTATTATTATTATATTATCATTATTATTATTTACAGCTAACGGAGGAAGCATTTTGAGCCAAAATTCATATCTATATTCATATTCATTTCTTTTGTCAAAGTGGATTTACCATTTCAAACTCGGGCTGCTCTTTAAGTTGAGAGTGCGTCACCGCATTGCAGCGCCACATTTTATTTTAACCAAGACTTCAGAAAGGCAAGACGGCTATTTGGCCCTCAAGGGAAGGGACCTGGGAAATTAACTTATCTGTCCGATGTTTTATACCAGGGCAGCGGAGCGAACGCCCTGATCTTCATGATTTTCAACAGCCGTGGGATCTTCAGCGTAAGAAGGCTAGGAGGCACACAGGTCCAACTCGTTTTTCATCCCCCTCCGAAGGACTAGACATTCAGTTCGATCAAACTGAGGAGAAAAGTCGAAGCCTCTACAGGGAGCGAACCCTAGAACCTAGAGTTAACTTACCGGCAGGCGAACGTCTGAACCATTCTGCCAATCATCTAGTCTCCCTTAAGATGTAAACTATTATGTAATGAAATGTAGTGTGAAAATAAATGCTCACCAAGCTGAAATTCATGAAGGAGAAATGAATCACGTTGTCTTTCTCCCCAGACAGCAGCATTGCCATCATACTGTCCAGTCTCTGTAACAGTACTGTGAAAGATTTCTGCACCTTGGACACAAGGATAAAAAATTTGACGATCTTCACCAAGGTGTTCAGAGTCATATAGGACACGCTGGACACAAAGCCGAAGAAAGGCGTCAGCATCGCTACCACAGCACCTCCTTTGGCGGCACAGACAGTCCACAGGCAATTAATGTTCACATCATGGGTAGTGTTCGTGTTCTCTGTCTCCAAAAGGTTTAAATGGTCAATGAATTTCAAAAGACTTACCCTGAGAATTCTGTCAAGGGCTTTTTTCTTCACGTCTTTAGACGCATACTTCAGATTGTATTCCGTGTCGTCGATCAACGAACGATTGAAAACTTTACTATCGGCGAAGAACGACTTGACAGTGGCGTATCTTTCACAGACAGGGTCCTGTATCGCCATTGCCTTTTCCAAGCCTTCATTATCACAGTGTGCTCTCAGTTCATGTACATTCACGCTGTGGGCTGTTTGTCTCGTTTTCTGTATTTTTTTGTTCAGTTTCAATAAGTCTGGCCCGTTGCAAGGGTTCTCTTCTAAAAACTCGTGCATGTGCTTCCAGTGGTCATGTACTTTTCCGTGCACGTCTGCCAAGGAATTGACCGTGTCTTTAAGATCGCCTGTGTACTCTACATGCACGTTAGCCATGGGTAAAGTCAAAGAGACGACCGCTAAAGCCATGCTAGACACGGAGATCAGCACCGCCACCATATAGGTCACACGCCTAACTTTTTCACGTACTAAAAAAGGACGGTACGATGGTAATGCAAAAATGTGGTCAGCATTCCTGTTATCCAGCCAGGTCTTTACATAAACCACGATGCCAGTGAAGAGAGGCAGAAACAGCATGGTCAGTGATACAACCAGCAACCTCACACCGATCGCCGATTTGCTCCAGCCGACGTGTTCCCACAGCCACGTGACCACGTCACGTGACCACAGCGTGCTGACACTGACCACATACACGAAGGCGGACGTCCAGCAGTTGCAGGCCAATTGGAATCTACGGGCGCACAGTCTCTGCAGGAAAGCTGCCACCAGACTGATACTGACAGCGGCGGTTATTTCTCAGCTGCCTCCTCTTTCTCTCCCATTATGTAACACATCAGTCCCAATTTCTGATTCAGCTAAAAACCTTGGTGTCTGCATTGACTCTACCCTCTCCATGAACAACTTTGTTTCTCAAACTGCCAGATCCTGCTACTATCATCTCCATCGTATAAAGCTGATCAGGAAGTATCTCTCTGTCGAAACAACTGCAAAACTCGTTCTCTCCTTCATAATGTCTCGCATTGACTATTGCAATTCACTCCTGTCTGGTCTTCCTGCCTCCACCATTCACATCCTACAGCGCATTCAAAACAATGCTGCACGCCTTGTACTCAAAAAGAAAAAAGCTGACCACATATCTCCTCTCCTGGCACAACTTCACTGGCTCCCTGTATCAAAGCGCATACAGTACAAACTAGACACCATGTGCTACAAAAGCCTCAATAACGCAGCCCCCGATTACCTGTCAAGCCTACTTGAGATCTATGTTCCCTCACGTACCCTCCGCTCTGCCTCTGATCCTCTGACTCTTCGCTTTCCACGCACTAAGCTCAATACCTATGGTCCACGAGCCTTCTCTGTTTCTGGTCCACTCTCCTGGAACAAACTTCCTCTCTCAGTCCGTCAGCAACCTACTTTTGTCTCCTTCAAGTCCGCTCTCAAAACTCACCTTTTCTCTCCTGCATAAAATCCTAACCTCACTCAACCCTCCCCTCTGCAGCCTGTCTCCGCTCGGAGGGAACCACATGGTTATAATATATAATTGTATGCTATGCTCTCTATAATTTTCCATTGCTTTTATTCTTGCTTTTATTGCTTTTATTCTTTCTCCCCATTTATAGCCATGCGTGTGTGTGGGTGTGTGTGTGTGTGTGTGTGTGTGTGTGTGTGTGTGTGTCTCTGTATGTGTGCGTGCGTGTGTGTGCGAGCGTGCGTGCCTGCGTGTGTGTCTGCTTCAGCGCTTAGATTTGATTTTATCAAGATTTTGCGCTATATAAATATTGTAATTATTATTATTATTATTATTATTCCCACACAGTTCAGTGTAGACATCATAGATGCCTGTGGAGAGTCAGCCGTTTGTGCAAAGCGTGTCACGTGACCACAACTCAAGATCAGGGTCATTGTGATGCAGAGGCACAATGTTGAGTATGTCATACATCTGTTCAAAAAAAGGCAAACAGCATTAAGAAAGAAAAAATAAATGTGATAGTATTTCAAAATAAAACAACCTAACTCAAATAATGCCCCCCCCCCCCCCCCCCAAAGAAATCTTGGTATGTCATATCATGTATGGCGTTTTGAATGAAATTAAGTCAAAAGAATCGTACACAAAACTGGGTAACTCGAATGATACTTTCAAATGAAACGTCGTCCAGCAGAATTTTACAAACTAAACAGTAGATCAAATGATAGTTTAAAGTAAAGCTAAACTGAATGACATTTTCCAACAAAAATCAGGAAAATGACAGTGTAAAGCTAAACTAAGTTCAAGAAC
>JAPXFY010000017.1:44171556-44174056 GCA_030674185.1 Monoplex corrugatus
CTATATGTACTAACGAACTAACGAACGAACTAACGAACGAACGAACATTATCTCTTTAAATGAAGGTAATGAAAACGCAGATCATCACTATTGATATACATCTAGACCATAGTCATTAAAGCACACAATGATTATACAAAGCACAAATACATAGATATTTTACACACCTCGGGCGTACGCACTCATATATATACCCAAATGACAAGTATAATGAGGATACAATTATAACATCAATGCATGCGTGTTTGTGCAGCAAAAAAAAGTAAAACTAGTGAGACAAACACGCGCGCGCACACACACACACACACACACACACACAACACACACACACACACACACCACACACACACACGTACATACATACAGAAGGAGAGAGAGACACAGAGAGAGAGAGTGAGAGAGAGAGTGAGAGAGAGTTCAGATTTCAGAACACTTTATTACTCAAGTATAATAGCATTAGGTCCCACTGGACCTATCTTATAGTTAGTCCTTGCTACTCTACACACAAAATATGAGGATAATAAAAAGAAACAAACACATTAAAACGTGTGGCAAGTTATGAAATAAGTTGTCAGATTACACTGATTGTTCCCAATATTAAATGCATCAGCCGCTTTACAAAAGCTTGTAAATAAATATACATGTAAAACCTTAATAATAACAACGAGAACAATAGCAATAATATAACAATATTACTAGTAGAGGTGTTAATGTTCCATTTAAGAAAAGAGTAAATTTCAGACATAGAATCAAAGGAAAAGAAAGAACTGAAGAAAGCATGAAGAACAACCAAGGCAAAGGTGAAGACAGGTTGACCAAGGCAATTATGAAAACAGATTTAAAAAATGACATATGCCACGTCACAGAAATATTGGAAGAAATTCTAATAAAATGTCTCACAAGAAAGCTGGAGGGAAAGAGAACTCAAGGTAGACCCAGGGAGAAAATATTAGACGGACTTGCAGGGTGGCTGAGGACAGAGAGAGTGGAAGATGTGCTTGCAGCGACAAGGGATAGATTCACATGGAGGGCCATGATCGCCAACGCCATGCGGCAGGGCACATGATGATGATGATGATGTCAATTGATCAGGTGCGTTATGAAAGCATGAGATAAAGGTAGATACAGGTAAATGAAGTATTTGTGAACCCCTAATAACGACAATGTATATAATAACTTTTTTTTTCGTCCCATTTTCTACGCCACTGTAATGGCCACAGAAGCTGGAACAGTTTTTTTTTTACAATGCAATGGTGGTGATGTCAATGAGGATAATAGTCATGATGCTATAGAGTTCCATCTAGGATTGAGACTGCGTGGCAGGGCTGTCCTCTATGTTTACTATTATAACATATCCTGGCATCACCCAAGCTCGAGAAATACAGACACCTGTGGCGCTGGCCAGAAGATTTGAGCAACACCCTCAATGATGCATCCGTGAAGTGGATGAGACTCGACTGTGTGGTCCCAGTCTTTCCAATGAGCCCATAGCACGCCCAACTCTGGGTAGGAGTCGGTTAGAGCCGAAAAATCCCACAATCGTTTTTGAAGGGACTGATGGGGATTCGAACCTTCAACCTTCCAGTCAGTATTCCGTTGCATTAACCACTACAGGTACACCATGGCGACTGGTATGTATATGATAACTAACTAACATAGTCTACGAGAAGAGTAAAATAAAAGAAGCAATTAAGAACAAACAAGGCAGGGGGGGGGGGGGGAGGAGAAACACGTCACGTTAGCTGTAACGTTATGATGAAAATAGGCGAACTATAACTTATACAATAGTCAAACAAATCATAAATGCAAAATACTGTAAAGTTAAATGAACAGGAAATATAGAGAAGACAGATTTAGTATTTCTGACTCAGAGAGATGATAGCATAAACATTTGATAGAAATGGCTAACTAAAAGTTTGTTATCACAGCTTATGTACTTTCTAGAAAAGGAATTTTAATTTGAATAATTATTTACGATATTTCAAGCAGACATTTGAGAAGTTTTCGTTTAAAGTTGTTTAGTGCTGTGCATGACTTGATGTTGGTGAGTAATATATTCAAGAGTTATGTACCAGAAAAGGAGATGCTTGCTTTGAATGTGTCTAACATTAGTCGTGGAAGAAAAAGATTTCGTCTTGAATCTGTATAGGTTGTTTGGGTTGGGATAAAAAAAATCTTTATTGGATATTTGAAGGCGGATTTGTCCTAATTTTGTATATTTGTGTGTTTTTGTTATACGTAAGTTGTTTCTTTTTAGTGATAATATTCCTGCTTTTTAAAAGTTTTGGTTTGTCGTTAGGGAACTGTAGATAACGAGAAATGTCCATGTTCTGTGGAAGGAAACAAATGTCTTCAATACATGTAGAGCTTGATCGCAACCATCCCATCTTATCAATGCATAGTCAGTATCGGATTTAATATGGGCAGTATGTGAAACAGCTTTTTTGCTTCAGTATTGATAAACCATCAGAGCTTGCTAAAAAAATAAAGATTCTTAGAG
>JAPXFY010000017.1:44179056-44184056 GCA_030674185.1 Monoplex corrugatus
ATATGTATGTATGTATGTACGTATGTATGTATGCATATATGTATGTGTGTATGGATGGATGGATGGACGGATTGATATGTAGCAAGCCAGCTAGCTAGCTATGTATCTAAGTATCTATGAATCTGTCTATCTATCTATCTATCTTATCTATCTTATCTATCTGTCTGTCCGTCCGTCCGTCCGTCTATCTATCTATCTATCTATCTATCTATCTCCATCTATCTATCTATCTATCTATCTTATCTATCTATCTATCTGTCTGTCTGTCTATCTATCTATCTATTTATGTATTTATCCATCTATCCATCTATCAATCTAACTATCTATCCCTTACACAAACACACACACACACATACACACACGCGCACACACACATGCTCGAGCACACATGCACCCTCACACACACATACACACAAATACGTACACACATACACATATACGTACATACACACACACACACCGCACACACAACACACACATACACACACATACACACGCTCTCGTGGCGCGTACTCACACAAACATACACACGCGCGCACACACACACATACACACATACATACACACATACATACACACACACGCACACACACACACACTAACACACTCACAAACACACACACGCAAACACACAACACAACACACACACACAACACACACACACACACACACACACACACACACACACACACACACAACACACACAACACACACACAACACACACACACACCACACACTCTCTCTCTCTCTCACTCACACACCACACACACACACACACACACACACACACACACACACACACACACACACCACACATCACAGTTGAAAAAGATGGGAGTCCTTGATTAAGACCAGATGTGAAGAAAGCGATTGAAGCCGACTTTCCAAGGGAACATGATGCTGACAGATTATTCTGCCATGATCCATTTCCGAACCAACTAAATAAACTCACAGACCACTGTAAAAATCGAGTTCAAACCCAGCCTGGCAACACTGACTAAAGACTGGCCTGTTCGCTGTCTGTGTTAATATTTCCATCAGTCTGGTGGTGTCATATTAGGGTTTCAAATAAGTCCTTCTCCCCGCCCATCCCCTTCCCTGTTTCAATACAATGCCATCGCATAGGATTCTGTGCAGGCTCAGGGAGTCTGCCGGATAATGATAATAATGATAATAATAGCAGTAATGATGATGATGATGATGATGATGATGATGATGATGAGATGATGATGATGAGATGATGAATGATGATGTGATGATGATGAGGGATGATGACGACGACGACGATGAACGATGGTGATGATGATGGATGACGACGACGACGACGATGATGACGATGATGACGACGATAAGAAGAAGAAGAGAAAGAAGAAGAAGAAGAAGAAAATGAAGAATGATAATGATAATAATAACAATGATAACAATAATTATAATGATAATGGTAATAACATTAACTTGTTTTAGTAACAGAATGTATATGGCGCCAAATCTTGACAATCAAAATCAAGGCACACCCACGCACCAGACATACGCATGCGATCATCGCAGACCACCTAACAACACTCGAAACACACGCACGCACACACACACACACGTACACACGCACGCACGCACGCACACACACACACACACACACACACACACACACACACACACACACACACACACACACACACACACACACACACACACACACAACACAACCTACACACATACACAAACTGATGAAAAGAGGCAGTTGCAGAATTCATTGTCTGGAAAAGAGGTAGGTTTTTGAAATGGACTTAAAATCAGAAAGGGTGGGTGATAGACGAAGGAAGAATGGAAGTCTGTTCCAGGTGGATGGTCTCGAAACAACAAAATAAAATAAAATAAAATAAAAACGCTGCCCGACAGTTGATAGTTTAACCTTTTGACTCCCGCACCCCATCCACCAAACCGCAAAAACTTAACTCTGTGACTCCTTCACCAAGAAGCTGCTGGATAGGGTGAGGGAGTCAAAGAGTTAAGTTTTTGCTTTGTTGTCATAGTTGACAATGCAGGACGCTAGTGGACAGGGTGCGAGAGTCAAAGGGTTAAAATCTAAGGAACCTGAAGGGAAAGAGTATCTGAAGCTGAGCGCAAGGTGCGAGTTGGCGTATAAATGTTAATGTTGTCACAAAAGTATAATGGGGGCAGACTGGTGAATAGATTTGCAACACAAGGTATCCAGGTTTGGGTGGAAGCGTATGGAATAGCCCGAATGTGAGAAAAATATATCTTGAATAGAGCTCTAAACCAGTATATTCTGTATGCTATATGGAGTTCATGTGTCAACAATATCTTTTCATAAGCCCCCCTCCCCCCCTGTGGGGATGCGGGGCTTTTTCAATTTAATAGTATCCCAACCTTCTGGAAACTCTCTGCTGGATATTTCCTCTTTTCTATCACTCTCTTTGTTTCTTTCTTCCTCCTTTGCTTTCTGTCATTTCTTCCATTCTATCATTTTCTGCCTTGCTGGTGCATTCACTTGTACGTGTTCGATAAAGTCTTACATACTTTTTTCTTAGGACTGATAATTGGATACATGCATTAAGTGCATTTTTGGCTCTAGGGAGGTGAGATATGCGGAAGCAATTTTAGGTAATTTAAGCCCGTTTTTTAAATACGTTTTGGTGTCCTTATGTAAGCTTAAATTTGTATTCAGGTGTGTTTTTTAAATCCCCTGTGCGATTAATTGGACGGAGTGGTCAACGTCAGGGACATGTCCATAGATTATGTGCGCGAATGCATTGATACGTGTACTTCATTTTCTTCCTTTGTTGTTGTTGTTGTTGTTGTTGTTGTTGTTAAAGTTTTGTCTGTTTTGAAACGATTATAGCCCTGATATGGCTCTACGCAGTCTGCTGGGCTTTAAACAGCAATAACAATACAATAATGATTACAATACCGATAACAATTTTCATATGTATGTAATTTGTTTTGGTCATTTTTCATTCCACATTGTGTGCTAGATGTCTGTTTGCTGTGAAGCAAAAGATGAATAAGAAAAATGTTAAAAAGAAAAAAAAAAAGAAGGAACTTTAAACAAACTACTATCCAGGTCTTACCGTCACGGCTGTTATCAGCTTGGCACCGGTGGATAGGAAAAAAGACAGAGGTTTCGGGGTTAATGGTTTCCAAGGCTGCCAGGAACCCCAGCAATATTCCTGTGACGTGTCCACTGGACAGAATGATCCAAGTATCGAGATTAACCCTTTGACTCGCTCAACCATATCAAGCAACTTCCTTCATCCGTTGATTCCCTCACCCTATCCTCCAGCTTCCTGCAGGAACCCTTTGACTCCCTCACCTTATCCCTCCTCTCCCCAGCTTCCTGCAGGAACTCTTTGACTCCCTCACCTTTTCCCTCTCCCCAGCTTCCTGCAGGAACCCTTTGACTCCCTCACCTTATCCCTCTCCCCAGCTTCCTGCAGGAACCCTTTGACTCCCTCACCTTATCCCTCTCCCCAGCTTCCTGCAGGAACCCTTTGACTCCCTCACCTTATCCCTCTCCCCAGCTTCCTGCAGGAACCCTTTGACTCCCTCACCTTATCCCTCTCCCCAGCTTCCTGCAGGAACCCTTTGACTCCCTCACCTTATCCCTCTCCCCAGCTTCCTGCAGGAACCCTTTGACTCCCTCACCTTATCCCTCTCCCCAGTTTCCTGCAGGAACCATTTGACTACCTCACCTTATCCCTCCTCTCCCCAGCTTCCTACAGGAACCCTTTGACTCCCTCACCTTATCCCTCTCCCCAGCTTCCTGCAGGAACCCTTTGACTCCCTCACCTTATCCCTCTCCCCAGCTTCCTGCAGGAACCCTTTGACTCCCTCACCTTATCCCTCTCCCCAGCTTCCTGCAGGAACCCTTTGACTCCCTCACCTTATCCTCCTCTCTCCCAGCTTCCTGCAGGAACCCTTTGACTCCCTCACCTTATCCCTCTCCCCAGCTTCCTGCAGGAACCCTTTGACTCCCTCACCTTATCCCTCTCCCCAGCTTCCTGCAGGAACCCTTTGACTCCCTCACCTTATCCCTCCTCTCCCCAGCTTCCTGCAGGAACCCTTTGACTCCCTCACCTTATCCCTCTCCCCAGCTTCCTGCAGGAACCATTTGACTCCCTCACCTTATCCCTCTCCCCAGCTTCCTGCAGGAACCCTTTGACTCCCTCACCTTATCCCTCCTCTCCCCAGCTTCCTGCAGGAACCCTTTGACTCCCTCATCTTATCCCTCTCCCCAGCTTCCTGCAGGAACCCTTTGACTCCCTCACCTTATCCTCTCCCCAGCTTCCTACAGGAACCCTTTGACTCCCTCACCTTATCCCTCTCCCCAGCTTCCTGCAGGAACCCTTTGACTCCCTCACCTTATCCCTCTCCCCAGCTTCCTGCAGGAACCCTTTGACTCCCTCACCTTATCCCTCTCCCCAGCTTCCTGCAGGAACCCTTTGACTCCCTCACCTTATCCCTCTCCCCAGTTTCCTGCAGGAACCATTTGACTACCTCACCTTATCCCTCCTCTCCCCAGCTTCCTACAGGAACCCTTTGACTCCCTCACCTTATCCCTCTCCCCAGCTTCCTGCAGGAACCCTTTGACTCCCTCACCTTATCCCTCTCCCCAGCTTCCTGCAGGAACCCTTTGACTCCCTCACCTTATCCCTCTCCCCAGCTTCCTGCAGGAACCCTTTGACTCCCTCACCTTATCCCTCCTCTCCCAGCTTCCTGCAGGAACCCTTTGACTCCCTCACCTTATCCCTCTCCCCAGCTTCCTGCAGGAACCCTTTGACTCCCTCACCTTATCCTCTCCCCAGCTTCCTGCAGGAACCCTTTGACTCCCTCACCTTATCCCTCCTCTCCCCAGCTTCCTGCAGGAACCCTTTGACTCCCTCACCTTATCCCTCTCCCCAGCTTCCTGCAGGAACCATTTGACTCCCTCACCTTATCCCTCTCCCCAGCTTCCTGCAGGAACCCTTTGACTCCCTCACCT
>JAPXFY010000017.1:44186556-44189056 GCA_030674185.1 Monoplex corrugatus
AAGGACAGGACCTGCCACACAGTCATCTACTCGGCTTAACAATTCTCTCAAGAGAAGTTTGAAACATCGCCTCCATAACCTGTCAACTCTGATTGAGTAACCCTTCCTCCATGCAAACAACATTTCTTTGATGAAATTATATTTTAAAGATGTAGATGTTTCTTTAATCCGAGAACTTGATCGCTAGCGCCAGCGCACACAGCATGGAAGTCAGCACAGAGAAATCAAAGGTTATGCTGAACAGTTTAGATAACGCCAGTGCCAACATCATCATGAACAGCGAACCATTTGAAGAAATGTCCATATTCATATATTTGTCTATGTATGGAGCCTGCATAGTAGCAATCTGCAATCGGATGACCACAGCCACTGTAATATGGAAGAACATTATCGGTTTTCCCACCAAGTATAGTTTTTCAGATCGCCAGCTGTATAGGGCGCACGTCATGGACACCGCAAGATCATGAGTACGTGAGCAGGGACCACAATGTCTTAAAGCTTCTTTTAGCAATATTCTTATAGCTAGTCCTTATATACTCTGAGAGTTGTAGGACTTCAACCCTATGACTCCCCCACCCTGCCCACCAGCATCCTGCATTGTCAACCATGCTAGCAAACCAAACACTTAACCCTTTCATTCCGTCACCCTATCCACCAGTTTCCTTCAGGAATTTGGTGGATAGGGTGAGGGAATGAAAGTGTTAGTTTTTGCAGTTGGTGGACAGAGTGCAGGCGTCAAAGGGTTAAACTCTAAAGAACACTACGTGCATAGATCCAGAGACAGACCCTTGGATACTGACCTTGTCCGATGGCAGCCTAGGCTCCATTCGGATCTTTCTACTCCCCTTTCCGGACACAAAGCGGACAGCTATCAGCTCACCCGCAAGCGTCAGCTCCGTGTCGTCCAAGCTGGAACCTTTCTGCAAGCGTACCATCTCCAGTGCTCGTGCGTGCAGTGCGTTGTCGACTAGCGTCGGACGCCAGATCTTGTACGTCTTGGCGAAGTAAGAGTTGATGTTTCTTTTCCTGATGCCCTTCGGACAGTGGATTCTCTGCAAACACACTTGAGTGGATGAGTAAACGCTGAAAAGTCACATGTGGCCTACTTTAAGCAGGCCTGCCTCTATCCTTGTCACTCTCCTCCCTACAACCCACATCACCACTGTCACCAGAAGAATCAGCCGATCTGCCTTGTTTCTGCCCCAATGTGTCTGTAGATGATGTAAAAGAAACAGAACGGGAGAGGCGTGGTCTCTTTGCAGAACAAGAAGGCCCTTCACGATCGTCAACACTCGCTTCTTCTGACTCGGCACTTGATGCACTCTCAACAAAGCTATCATAACTGTCACTGGCAGCTATTTCATCATCACTTTTGTCAAAAATTTCTGAAAAAGTGCGACAGTCTTAGCAGCAGTGAGCCTAACAGGACGCCGACTGCCTGACGCCTTGGCAACTCAACTTACGAAAGTGAAAACATATTAACAAACGAGGCGCACACGCAAAGAAAGCACATGGAATGACAAAGCAAAATGGCTGAAAAGGAAAAGGAAGTATCCGACTGTCGTTATCTGCCATCATGCAGTTGTATGTTGTTCAATGGGGAAGAAACGCAAGTGCAAAGTGACGAACGGTGCCGAGCCGCTGTGAGCGGCTCGCCGGCCATTTTGAAAGTCAGCCAAGCCGCTCACAGCGTCTCGTCGGACAGGAAGTGTTAAGAAGATCATCAAGCCAAATAATCCCCCACCCCCACACACTACCGCCATCCCCACCCTCTTTTTTGATCCAACTCAATTCAACATTTGGTCAAAGATAGGATAAAACGGGCTGTACTTATTTGTCGTTGTCTCAGGTGCGCGGAAACAGATTTTCAAAAATTAAATTTGGAACAAATATGGAGGATGGCTGGACAATTTTATCCTTTCGAGTTTTATAAAAAAAAATCAATTAAAGGTCAAGGACATATTCAGCAAAACATGTTTAAAAGTGTCAGTTAAAATTCCGCGATCCTCTCTTGGTTACTTTTTAACGGAATCTACACCATAAGTGCATAGTCTTAGTTACTAAGATCAGCTACCTATTCACAGCTGAGTAGACTAAAGGCCACACACACAAAGATTCGCTCAAGCGAAAATTTGTACTCGTGAAGTCAGGAAAACGGATGTTCTGCCGCTTTGCCAACCGCCCAGTAAACAGGAACAGAACAACAACATAAGCACACCATTAAGCAACAACACACGACAAGCACACACACCATAACAACATGCACGCACGTATATACGTGTGTCAGTGTTTTTACGTGTCACTTACCGTGATTGCATCCATGTGTTTATTTGTTTTATCCCTGAACCTGAATTTTTTCATGAATTTTTTAGCCTCCATTATATTAGTCTTTGAAACAGGCTCCCCTACTTTTTCAGCCATGGTAACCAAGGTTGTTGTTGTTGTTGTTGTTGTTATTGTTGTTGTTGTTGTTGTTGTTTTCGGGGAAGATAATAGTTTT
>JAPXFY010000017.1:44194056-44219056 GCA_030674185.1 Monoplex corrugatus
GGTTTTTGTGCAAGTTCAGGAAATCTGTCAGATAACTGCTGGGGCAGATTTGGGTGGAGCGCGTATGGAATTGTCCCAACGCTGTAAATCCGTATTGAAATAACTCCAATACTTCCAACTCTCACTTAGAAACCCGTACCAGGTGATACCTGCCTGGTCGACGGTGGAGTCTATCATTATCACTAGTGGTTAAATGATAATATCAGATCAAGTGTTCACATTGTAACATCCAAACTCCTGTCGTGTGGACACAGTGTAGGTCAATACTTCATGTCTTCAGTCCATTCAGACAACAGGTGATATGACTCCACTACGAAGCTCGTGTGAAACTGAAATTAAAAAAAGAGGCTGGATAATCAAACGATAATGATAGTAATAATGATGGTGATGATTATCAAGAAGAAGAAGAAGGAGAAGGAGAAGAAGAAGAAGAAGAAAAAGAGGAGGAGGAGGAGGACGACGACGACGACTACGAGGAGGAGGAGGAAGAAGAAGAAGAAACTTCCACCAAATGTACTGAGTACCCTCTCCATAGCAATGAAGAGCTGGACAACCGCCCCAGTAGCTTCCACTAAATATACTGAGTACCCTGTCCATAGCAATGAAGAGCTGGACAACCGCCTCAATACCTTCCACCAAACATACTGAGTATCCCGTCCATAGCAATACAAAGCTGGACAACCACCCCACTAGCTTCCACCAAACATACTTAGTATCGGACAACCACCTCAGTATCTTCCACCAAACATACTGAGTACTGGACAACCACCTCAGTATCTTCCACCAAACATACTAAGTATTGGACAACCACATCAGTATCTTCCACCAAACATACTGAGTACTGGACAACCACCTCAGTATCTTCCACCAAACATACTGAGTACTGGACAACCACCTCAATATCTTCCACCAAACATACTGAGTACTGAACAACCACATCAGTATCTTCCACCAAACATACTGAGTACTGGACAACCACATCAGTATCTTCCACCAAAAATACTGAGTACAGGACAACCACCTCAGTATCTTCCACCAAACATACTAAGCATTGGACAACCACATCAGTATCTTCCACCAAACATATTGAGTACTGGACAACCACCTCAGTATCTTCCACCAAACATACTAAGGACTGGACAACCACCTCAGTATCTTCCACCAAACATACTTAGTATCGGACAACCACCTCAGTATCTTCCACCAAACATACTGAGTACTGGACAACCACATCAGTATCTTCCACCAAACATAGTACTGGACAACCACATCAGTATCTTCCACCAAACATACTGAGTACTGGACAACCACATCAGTATCTTCCACCAAACATACTGAGTACTGGACAACAACCTCAATATCTTCCACCAAACATACTAAGTATCGGACAACCACCTCAGTATCTTCCACCAAACATACTTAGTATCGGACAACCACCTCAATATCTTCCACCAAACATACTGAGTACTGGACAACCACCTCAGTATCTTCCACCAAACATACTGAGTACTGGACAACCACATCAGTATCTTCCACCAAACATACTGAGTACTGGACAACCACCTCAGTATCTTCCACCAAACATACTGAGTACTGGACAACCATCTCAGTATCTTCCACCAATAATACTGAGTACTGGACAACCCCCTCAATATCTTCCACTAAACGTAGTATTGGACAACCACCTCAGTATCTTCCACTAAACATACTGAGTACTGGACAACCCCCTCAGTATCTTCCACCAAACATACTGAGTACTGGACAACCACATCAGTATCTTCCACCAAACATACTAAGTACTGGACAACCACTTCAGTATCTTCCACCAAACATACTGAGTACTGGACAACCACATCAGTATCTTCCACCAAACATACTAAGTACTGGACAACCGCATCAGTATCTTCCACCAAACATACTGAGTACTGGACAACCACCTCAGTATCTTCCACTAAACATAGTACTGGACAACCACCTCAGTATCTTCCACCAAACAAACTAAGTACTGGACAACCACCTCAGTATCTTCCACTAAACATAGTACTGGACAACCACATCAGTATCTTACACCAAACATACTAAGTACTGGACAACCACCTCAGTATCTTCCACTAAATATACTAAGTACTGGACAACCACCTCAGTATCTTCCCTAAACATACTAAGTACTAGACAACCATCTCAGTATCTTCCACCATACATACTGAGTACCCTTTCCATAGTGCTCAATGAAAAGCTGGACAAAAGCTTCCACCAACAATTTTTGTATCTGATCCTGGCAATTCCTGGAAGCAACGTATACCAAAAAGGATGTCCTGGACCAGGCCAGCATGCCAAGTATGTGTACCCTCTTCACACAACGACTACTGCGCTAGTTGTCCACGTCAGCTGCATGCATGACAGCTGCATCCCTAAAGATATCCTGTACGGAGAGCTCGCTGCAGGATCTCGGTCCCCAGGACACCCACTGCTGCAATACAGGAACGTCTGTTGATGCCTTATAGGTATACTCATCACTTATCGGCATATTTCGATGAAAACAGTATACACAACAATATTAAATATTGCTGGAAAATTTAAGTATGTACACAATGAAAATATAAGTATGTACACAATGAAAATTATAAGTATGTACACAATGAAATTATAAGTATGTACACAATGAAAATTATAAGTATGTACACAATGAAAATTATAAGTATGTACACAATGAAATTATAAGTATGTACACAATGAAAATTATAAGTATGTACACAATGAAAATTATAAGTATGTACACAATGAAATTATAAGGTGTACACAATGAAAATTATAAGTATGTACACAATGAAAATTATAAGTGTGTAACAATGAAAATTATAAGTATGTACACAATGAAAATTATAAGTATGTACACAATGAAAATTATAAGTATGTACACAATGAAAATTATAAGTATGTACACAATGAAAAATTATAAGTGTGTACACAATGAAAATTATAAGTATGTACACAATGAAAATTATAAGTATGTACACAATGAAAATTATAAGTGTGTACACAATGAAAATTATAAGTATGTACACAATGAAAATTATAAGTATGTACACAATGAAAATTATAAGTATGTACACAATGAAAATTATAAGTATGTACCAATGAAAATTATAAGTATGTACACAATGAAAATTATAAGTATGTACACAATGAAAATTATAAGTATGTACACAATGAAAATTATAAGTATGTACACAATGAAAATTATAAGTATGTACACAATGAAAATTATAAGTATGTACACAATGAAAATCAAAACTGTACGGTTAAAGTTAGAAATGCACTTATTCAGAATTCTTTGGTACGGTTTGGCCTCCCTGTTCCAACCTACTTTTCAGTTTCGTCTACTTTTATAACGAACGCTGATACATTTTTTTTGCACCACCAACAAATTATTCATAGCCATTTCATCATTTCTGTCCTACTTTCAATTTAACGTGCACTAAAGGCAATATCTTTAATTCATTCTACACGCATACGAACAAGTTTGCGACGCTTCTAAAACAGAAGGAATGCACATAAAATGTAAAGTGGAATTATTAATTTTCGCATGGCTATGCGCGCTGGCTGACCACCTGTGCCAGTGATGAGGTACATGTAACAGACCAGGTTGCCAGTGCTAAGTGCTCCTGGGGTGAAGTTGTTACTCGGGATGTGTGGGATGGAAAACACCTGCTCAATACCGATAGGGCTGAGTACACTGATAGGGCTGAGTACACCGATAGAGTGTTAACAAACAAGATTTGAAGTCTGCTGATATCAGTGTAGACATTTGGGAAGAGACAGCTACAAATCACTGTGCCTGTCAATGGGCAGTATGTGCAGGCATCGCCATTGCACAGGAGATTTCTGAAATTGACTGTGGTTCGACAGAAGAGAGAGAGAAGGAAAATGGTGGCAGCAGCCACAAAACCACAGCGATCAGTCTTTGTGAGTAGCTGCTGTGCCAAGTATTGTCACTCAAGAAATGGCTTTTTAAGTCACTGCCGACTCTGTTCACAGCCAGCTGAGTCCTCAGTCGGACACATCCACTGACTAACCATTTACAGATGAAGCTATCGTTTACACACACAAACACACACACACATGGATCTCTCTCATCATATATATATATATAGATAGATAGATATGTATTGATAGCTAGATGTATATCTATAGATAGATATGTATTGATAGCTAGATGTATATCTATATATACATATATATACATACATAGCTATATGTATGTTTATTTTTTCAAATACATATATCAATGTGTATGTGCGTATGTCGTCTGTGTATGTATGTATGTGTTTTGTGTGTGTGTGTGTGTGTGTGTGAGTGTGGTGTGTGTGTGTGTGTGTGTGTGTGTGTGTGTGTGTGTGATATGAACATATGTAATCATCTGTAGTGTGTTTTCATACTTGTCATTTACTGACAAGATACAGAAAGAACGCGTGATAACAGACATCTACAAAATGTACATGAACAAGTCTATTACAAACAAAATACTCACCCCAAATTAGCACCAAACTAGCAGCAATGGCAAAAGGAATGCCCTGGCCAAACTGCACGCTGACCGTAAAAAACGGGACTATTTCTGACTGTGTCAAAGACACCAGAGACAGCAAACCACTAGTCAACCAGCCCAGCAAAAACCAGCCCCCTGTGCTGTAGAGGCGTGCGCAAAGACGAGGGGCGGGGCTCCAACGTGGGCGGAGCTTACAGGTGAAGGCAGCCCACGTGAGCACGATGACTGGCAGGTAGACAGCCAGGGTGAGGGGAACCTGAATCAGCTCCAGTGAGACCGAGGGTGTAGAGGCCTACACAAAGAGACAGCATCACTCATCATCACAATCATCATTTTCATTCATTTTCAGTATTAGTTTCAGTTTCTCAAGACGACGTCTTCGCGCTCAGAACGAATTCCATATGCACTATCGTCACAGGTGCCATGTGTATGGCGATCATGGCACCAGCCTTAAAGCCTACACATAAAACCCATGAGCTGGCCAGGTCCTGAGGTCCTACCTAGATAGTTCCATAACCCTGGGGTCATTTTCATTAACATCGGTAAGTTACCCAAAACAAGTGCCACCATCTGCGTTCAAGCAAACAGGAACCAGGGAAAAAAACACAAAAATAGAATCAGAACGTGTATTTAATACAACCAGACAAGACAGCCGCAACATTTTCGGCCAACTGGGCTTTGTCAAAATGTAAACGTAAGATCACAAACGAACAAACAACAAATACAAAAATTAGGAGTAAAAGACTAAAATTTCATACAAAAATTAGAAGAAAAAGACTGAAACTTCCCTGCTGCTTCATCCAGTGGGGGAAGAGGACTAAAATGAAATCATAATGTGTTTGTGAGTAATAGCAAGAACTGGGGAGAGGGGAGGCAAATATGATGTCAGATATTTTATTTCATATTCATATACTTACATTCCTAAAAAAAATACTCTAAGCTAGTGCATCATAGTTTTAGCCCTGGACCCTCTTCAGAATAGAACAAGACTAATATGGCATGACCACTTTCAAATTTCAGAATTCATCTCACTTCCCCTCTTTTGAAACGAAGAGATTCCAGAGACGGTTGGAACAACACCTGTCAATCATTACATCACACAACAGCGGATCGAGTGGTTTGGCCACCTGATCAGGATGCCAGTCAACCAGCCAGCCCTTCAAGCTTACGACACCAGATACTCAGGCTTCAGAGCCAGAGGAAGACCACGGCAGCGCTGGATAGACGAGAGTGACAGACACACTCCATATCTACAACACGACTCCACTCAAGGCTTCCCATCTGACTTGCAGATGTCCAACTTCATCTCTCCGCGACACCTTCCAGTACGAGTAAAACATGAAAAGTAAACTAAATTTCCACCACCACCCCTCTTTTTTTTTTTTACCAAGACTTCAGAAAAGCAAGATGGCTAAATGGCTTTCTAGGGGAGGGATCTGGGGAATCAACCTATCCATCAATGTTTTATACCAGGCATACTTTTTATTACAGTCATTATAAATTTGAATTTATTTTTGAAATAACGACGAACAAACAAACACACTCTCGCAATCGGACGTTCCCTATCCCTGGGTGTTTTTTGATGTCGGCTTTTTCTGAAAATATTTTTTTCATTTTTTCTCCATGCAAGAAATGGGAGACTGAATAAGTTTCCAACCTGAGCTTTGTCTAGGAGGTGACGAAGCTGTGTTCGGAACACCCCCAAGTCCATGTTTTTCAGGGCGTGCATGAACTTGTCCAGGAAGACCTTGGAGATGAGGTTGTTCACGATGTCGCAGGCGTCGGTCTGGTCACTGGCCAGAAGAAGGGCACGTGCAACCTGATTGTTAACTGCTGCCTTGTCCGTGTCATGCCTGCCCACATCAGTACCAAAAAATGCCTGAAACGGAGAACTTTGTCCATGAAAGCAAGAGGTTTTCTGCGACAACACCAGCAAGTTCTGCCAAAGGAGATATTTTGGCCGTCTTCTTTGCAACTGCCAGAAGCGTAAACACCACGACAGCTAGACATTGAAATCCACACTGATCCCCCCCCCCCCCCATTCCCCCTCCCTGACATTATCATTATTCATCATTATTGTTTAAATCCCAGCCGACTGCATCAGCCATATCAGGTCTATAGCCGTCTCTAAACACACATACCTTGTTGACCCTGACAAAAATACCTGGAAAACAAAATTAAGTACACAGCAATGCATTCGCGCACAAAAAATCTAAGGATATGCCCCTGGCGTTGACCACTCTGTCGAATCTATCACCAGAAGGGTTTCCTTTTTAAAAAGCAAAACTGAATAGAAATGTATAAACATGACGCCATACATAAAAAAATATATGAAAACAGGTTAAGATTATCTAAAATTGTTTCTGCACATCACATTTTCCTAGAGCCAAAAACGTACTTAATACATTTACCTAATCATCAATCCTAATAGGAAGTATGGAAGGCTTTTTACAACACATACAGGAGAATGAACCAGCAAGGCAGAAAATGATAGGAGGAGACGATGAGCAAGGAAGAAACGAAGACGATGACAGAAAAGAGGAAATTTCTAGCACAGATTTTCCAGAAGGTGGTGATACTATTCATACTGAAAGAGTCCTCGGCATCCCCGAGGTGGTTTGTCATCTCACAGAGGTACAAGATGACACAGCAAATCGGGCTTTCATGATGACCATGGTCTTTTAGCTCTCTCTGATCTCTCTCATCTCTCTCCCTCGCCGGGATCAGTAGCAGGAACCACGCTCGACGTCACAAGTTTTCTCTGGGTGACACGAATGAGACATCTGTGGGCGACTCCGGGATCTCCAGACCACAGACTTCAGCGATATTGTTGAAATAGGAGGTGTGTGGTCGTCCTTTTCTTCTCCTTGCCTCAGTTTTCCCTTGCAGGACTGTTGACATCAGATCTGTTTTGTGTTTCTGATCGCATGGCCTACGTATTTCCGCTTTCTTTTGTTGATCTCTGTCAGCAGCTGGCGCCTGCCATTCAGTTCCTTTAACACGCTATCGTTTGTTCTTCTGTCTGTCCATCTGACTCAGAAAAATCGTCCATAGAGCCACATTCCTGCTGCATTAATTTTATTCTTTTTGGTCTTTTCTTAGTGTCCAGACTTCGCAACCATACATTAAAACAGGCCAAATCAAAATGTTCAGGATGGTCATGATAGAACAGCGTTTACCCACAGGGGGCATAGATACAGTATACACTGATGGGTCAGCCATCAACACTGTGATCAATGAGGGAGCCAGAGTCATCTTCAACTTCCCAGGAACTCAAACCGCAACTATCAATGCTCCAAGGCGCATACACTACATCAACTGCCAAACAGAAGCAGAGGCGCTCAAGGACACATTATTTTTTCAAGTGGTCCTCCTTTCAGATGCCCTGTTTGTTCTCCAGGCTCCGGAAAATGACAAGCTCCCCTACTTGATCAAAGCCTTCCAGCATGTCAGAAAAGCCAGAAGAGTATCTTCCAATGAATTCCCGATCACTGTTGGATACCAGGAAACGAGACGGCAGATGAGCTATAGCAACCCTTAGATTAAAGTGCGCACATGCATTGGTATCTGTATTTAATCTTTTTCCAGATTTTTTTTCCAACCAGATGTTGATTGCGTTTTGAAACGGTTATAGCCCTGACATGGCTGTGTGCAGTCGACTGGGCTTTAAACAATAAGACAAGAACAAGAAAAACAATTTCCATTTCCTTAGAACTAAAAACGCACTTAACCTAACGTTCTCAATTATCAATCCTAACAGAAAGCATGCTAGGCTTTATGGTAAACATGTGTAGGTGAGTGAACCACAAATGCAAAAAAATGAAAACGAAGAGATGACAGAAAACAAGAGTTCACCAGAAACAAAGAGAGTGACAATACAGAGGAAGTTTCTAGCGCAAAGTTTCCAGAAGGTGGGGATACTACTTAATCTCAAAGAGCCCCCAGCATCACCACATGGAGAAGGGGCCAGAAGAGAATAAGGACGATTATCAGGACAACGGTTAGAGAGAAAAGAAAGACGGAGAGAACTCGACAAAGAAACGAAGCTAAGAGAGTGGTAGAGATAGGCAGGTAGACGGACACAGACAGTGAGACAGACAAGCCGCGGACAACAAGTTTAACCCTTCCACTCCCGAAGCCTGTCCACCAGTTATAAAAGCTTAACCCTTTCACTCCCTCACCTGTGTGTGGGAGTGAAAGAGTTAAGTTTTTGCTTTGTTGTCAAGGCTGACAATGCAGGACGCTGATAGATTAGGGTGAGGGAGTCAAAGGATTAAGAAGTGTGTATCACTTACAGACGGTCCTTCAGGGCAGTGGTGAAGTCGTAGCGTAAGACAAAGATGGGCTTCCAGAAAACCACAGACACCAGGCATGTGGACAGTATGGACAGTGCCAGGGGCAGCATGTACACCTGTGCCCGTGACTCCACACCTGGCATCACACATATGTCAACCATCATCATCATCGTCATCACCATCACCATCATCATCAATGTCGTCGTCGTCATCATAATCATCATCATCACCATCATCATCATCAATATCAACATCATGATCATCGTCATCGTCACGGTTGACAATGCAGGATGCTGGTGGATAGGGTGCGGGAGTCAAAGGGTTAATCTATTCCCCCAGCTGAAAGAACCCCTCTGAAATGACTTGGGAAATGAACATGGTCATGTAGATAAAACATGTCAACTCTCGTTGCCTAACAACGGGAACTTGGGACCTTCCTAAAAGATGGGAATCTCATTCAGGGAAAATAAAGTAATCTAGACAAGTGCTGATCATCATCCATCTTACTATATTGCTATAGACATATTTTCACTATTTATTGGATGACCCTCCTTATAAACGTCTTTAGCACATTTGTAGCCATCAACTTAATTTGCAATATTCTTGAAAAAGAAAAACTCGCATATATACTGTCTTGACAATTGTTATGCTGGATGATGTTTGGCATTCTTACAGCCTATACAAAAAATTACACACATTCATAAGGTCATATCATGTCAATCAGTTGTTGTCTTCGTCATCAATGTCATTGTTTCCATGTCAATCAGTTGTTGTCTTCATCGTCATTGTCATTGTTTCCATGTCAATCAGTTGTTGTCTTCATCGTCATTGTCATTGTTTCCATGTCAATCAGTTGTCTTCATCGTCATTGTCATTGTTTCCATGTCAATCAGTTGTTGTCTTCATCGTTATTGTCATTGTTTCCATGTCAATCAGTTGTTGTCTTCATCGTCAATGTCATTGTTTCCATGTCAATCAGTTGTTGTCTTCATCGTCAATGTCATTGTTTCCATGTCAATCAGTTGTTGTCTTCATCGTCAATGTCATTGTTTCCATGTCAATCAGTTGTTGTCTTCGTCGTCAATGTAATTGTTTCCATGTCAATCAGTTGTTGTCTTCGTCGTTATTGTCATTGTTTCCATGTCAATCAGTTGTTGTCTTCATCGTTATTGTCATTGTTTCCATGTCAATCAGTTGTTGTCTTCATCGTTATTGTCATTGTTTCCATGTCAATCAGTTGTTGTCTTCATCGTCAATGTCATTGTTTCCATGTCAATCAGTTGTTGTCTTCATCGTCATTGTCATTGTTTCCATGTCAATCAGTTGTTGTCTTCATCGTCATTGTCATTGTTTCCATGTCAATCAGTTGTTGTCTTCGTCGTTATTGTCATTGTTTCCATGTCAATCAGTTGTTGTCTTCATCGTTATTGTCATTGTTTCCATGTCAATCAGTTGTCTTCATCGTCATTGTCATTGTTTCCATGTCAATCAGTTGTTGTCTTCATCGTTATTGTCATTGTTTCCATGTCAATCAGTTGTTGTCTTCATCGTCATTGTCATTGTTTCCATGTCAATCAGTTGTTGTCTTCATCGTCATTGTTTCCATGTCAATCAATTGTTGTCTTCATCGTCAATGTCATTGTTTCCATGTCAATCAGTTGTTGTCTTCATCGTCATTGTCATTGTTTCTATGTCAATCAGTTGTTGTCTTCATCGTCAATGTCATTGCTTCCATGTCAATCAGTTGTTGTCTTCATCGTCAATGTCATTGCTTCCATGTCAATCAGTTGTTGTCTTCATCGTCATTGTCATTGTTTCCATGTCAATCAGTTGTTGTCTTCGTCGTCATTGTCATTGTTTCCATGTCAATCAGTTGTTGTCTTCATCGTTATTGTCATTGTTTCTATGTCAATCAGTTGTTGTCTTCGTCGTCATTGTCATTGTTTCCATGTCAATCAGTTGTCTTCATCGTCATTGTCATTGTTTCCATGTCAATCAGTTGTTGTCTTCATCGTTATTGTCATTGTTTCTATGTCAATCAGTTGTTGTCTTCGTCGTCATTGTCATTGTTTCCATGTCAATCAGTTGTCTTCATCGTCATTGTCATTGTTTCCATGTCAATCAGTTGTTGTCTTCATCGTCAATGTCATTGTTTCCATGTCAATCAGTTGTTGTCTTCATCGTCATTGTCATTGTTTCCATGTCAATCAGTTGTTGTCTTCGTCGTCATTGTCATTGTTTCCATGTCAATCAGTTGTTGTCTTCATCGTCATGTCATTGTTTCCATGTCAATCAGTTGTCTTCATCGTCATTGTCATTGTTTCCATGTCAATCAGTTGTTGTCTTCATCGTCATTGTCATTGTTTCCATGTCAATCAGTTGTTGTCTTCGTCAGCATTTCTGTCAGTTCTGTTAATGTCATTGTTTCCATGTCAATCAGTTGTTGTCTTCATCGTCATTGTCATTGTTTCCATGTCAATCAGTTGTCTTCGTCATCGTCAATGTCATTGTTTCCATGTCAATCAGTTGTTGTCTTCATCGTCATTGTCATTGTTTCCATGTCAATCAGTTGTCTTCATCGTCAATGTCATTGTTTCCATGTCAATCAGTTGTTGTCTTCATCGTCATTGTCATTGTTTCCATGTCAATCAGTTGTTGTCTTCTCGTCATGTCATTGTTCATGTCATCGTTGTTGTCTTCTCGTCATTGTCATGTTTCAGTCAAGTTGTTGTTCGTCTCTTTGTCTTGTCGTCAATGGTTTTCTGCATGTCTTGCTTCCATGTCAATCAGTTGTTGTCTTCATCGTCATTGTCATTGTTTCCATGTCAATCAGTTGTTGTCTTCATCGTCAATGTCATTGTTTCCATGTCAATCAGTTGTTGTCTTCGTCGTCATTGTCATTGTTTCCATGTCAATCAGTTGTTGTCTTCATCGTCAATGTCATTGTTTCCATGTCAATCAGTTAATGTCTTCGTCATTGTCATTGTTTCCATGTCAATCAGTTGTTGTCTTCATCGTCAATGTCATTGTTTCCATGTCAATCAGTTGTTGTCTTCATCGTCATTGTCATTGTTTCCATGTCAATCAGTTGTCTTCATCGTTATTGTCATTGTTTCCATGTCAATCAGTTGTTGTCTTCATCGTCATTGTCATTGTTTCCATGTCAATCAGTTGTCTTCATCGTCATTGTCATTGTTTCCATGTCAATCAGTTGTCTTCGTCGTCATTGTCATTGTTTCCATGTCAATCATGTTGTCTTCGTCGTCATTGTCATTGTTTCCATCACTGTGTGATCGTCATTGTTTTATGCACAGATCTACTTACCATTGGTAACTTTGATAACATTTTCGTATGTTTTTTCCTCCTCGTTTGTCTTTGAAGTACTGCCCACATCTCTGACATATTCAGTGTGTCCTTGTCTTGTGGAGACTGCTGTAAGGGGTTCTTCATCATCTGACACTGAAGGTACTTCTACGTTTGGGGACTTTTCAAACGAAGTCTCTGCTTCTTCAGCCGCTACTGAAGAAGCCGTCGTTTCGATGTCTCTTTGATGTTGTGTCAACGTCAGTGATGGTTTTCTTTGCAGATTGGGATTTTCCAACTTCCGGCGGAAGTGTCTTGGTTGTCTTCGTCGTGGTTAGGAGCTTTTTAAGACGAGAAGAACAGTCCGTTGTTGGTTTGCTCCTTGTTTTCAGTTCTTTCCTCTCTGACGGAAATAGCTTAGATGCTTGGCCGTCCGTTTCGCATCCAACGACCTTACGGGGGCAGCTTCCACCTGATGAACGGTCTCTTTGAAACTGCTCTCCGTCAGAGGCAGGTGTCATGGTCCTGTGGCATTCTGTCCCAAGAGTCTCAATCTCCTGGATATGAGTCGTGGACGACTGTCTGTTTGTTCTGATTTTTTCTTCAACTTTAGATGGTAGCATTATGTTTGAATTTCTGTGAGACTTCGGTCCTTCGTTCTCAGAGACAAACTTTAAGGTGGGTTTTACTTTTGCAAACTTTGACAGGAACTTGAGGGCAATTTCTGTTACTGGCTTGGCTTCTTCGAATTCTGGCTCAAATTTCTTGCCTGCTTTTCTACTTTTCTGGCGTTTACTGACTCGTGACAGAAGTTTTTTGGCCAGGTTTGTGGGTGTTACATGTTTGTTGTTTTTACGGGGAGATTTCGTGTGGGCTTTCTTGGTGTCGTGTTCAATGTCTGCGTATTCTTCTGTCTCTGAGGTCAGGCCGTCTGAAAAAAAAACATAAATGATGATAAACTCACACACACACACACACACACACACAACACACACACACACACACACACACACACACACACACCACACACAACACACCACACACACACACACACACACACACACACATACACACAAACTCTCACACACAATTCACACACATACACAACACACACTCACACTCACACACACCTCACACACACACACACACACACCACTTCACACTCACACCACACACACACACACACACACACACACACACACACACACACACCACACACACACACACACACACACACACACACCACCACACACGCATATGCACACACACACGTTCGCTCTCTCTTTCTCTCCTCTCTGTCTCTCTCTCTCTCTGTCTGTCTGTCTCTCTCTGTCTCTGTCTCTGTCTGTCTGTCTCTGTCTCTGTCTCGTCTATCTGTCTCTGTCTGTCTGTCTGTCTGTCTGTCTCTCTCTCTCTCTCTCTCTCTCTTTCTCTCTCTCCTCTCTCTCTCTCTCTCTCTCTCTCTCAGAGGACACATACACCTGTACCTGTGACTGTTGTGGACACCCGTTGACTGGGAAAAGGAGATGGGAGGAGAGCCAGGAGGAGGAAGAGGAGGTTGGAGATGAGGGCGAGGAGGTTACTGGCCCTGCCCACCTTTATTGCCGCCAGGGGCGCCACTGTTGCCTGCACCAATGGTGCCTTGTCTCCGAGAAACTGCATCTGAAAGTGATAAGATATTACTGCTGAACTGAATGTGGATGTTAGACTGACCGAAGTACTGATGTTTCTACGAATTAAACGTGTGAATTAAAGGGCAGGGCATGACTATATAAAGCGCCGTGCGCCCTCAGATGTCTGCAGCGGGTCTCTGTAGCTCAGTTGGTTTGAGCGTCGGATTCACATGCTTATGGTTGTGGGTTCGAATCCTGAGGTGCGCTATATTAAAACTGGCCATCTCACTGTCCCATTTTAATATCATTGTTGTTCTGGTGGTGTCAGAATAGGATTAGATGAGTCCCCCTTCCCCCACTTCCCTGGGATGGTTATCCCCGTCGGCCATATCACCTTAGGCCCGTTTGGACGTAAAAACTTTACCAAATCAATCAAAAAAAAAAAAGAGATGTCCGCTTCATTTCTAACCTTTGTAACAGCAGACGTCACATCTCCCCAACGTTTTCTCAAGTAGTTCGACGCAGGAGCAATAAGACAGCTTCATATTTGGTAGAATGGTAGCTATTATTTCTCCCTAAGTACTTCGTTAAATATAATGTGGCATTAATGGAAAATTCCATGAAAAATTGATAGAAACATTTCAAATCAAGACAGATTTGAACTGTGGTGGGTAGACTGTGTGTACGATCGTATGCATAGATACCTGTGCTTAATTTTCTTTTCCGTTTTTCCTGTGGAAGTATTGTGTGTGTATTGAACTCGTTATAGTCTGATATGGCTCTACGCAGTCGGCTGGGCTTTAAACGAAAATAACAATAACAGTAAGTCTTTCAATCAATTTATCAATCAATCAGTAAATCAATTGATTAATAAGCACCGCTTACAACAGTTGTCCAACAGCTGGTGAAGGTCATCACTCAATTTCTCAATCAGTCTATCAGTCAATCAGTCTATTAGTCATTAGTCAGTCAATTTACTAATAATCACCACTTACAACAGCTGTCCAAGTGCTGGTGAAGGTCATCACTCAATTTCTCAATCAATCAGTTAAACAGTCAATCTATCAGTCATCAGTCTATTAGTCAATCAGTCAGTCAATTATTTGATAATCACCTTTAATCAGTCAGTTAATCAGTCAATCAGTATGTTAGTCAATCAGTCAGTCAATTATTTGATAATCACCTTTAATCAGTCAATGTATCAGTCAATCAGTTTTATCATCAGTCAGTCAATATATTATAATCACCTTTATCAGTCAAGTAGTCACAGTTAATAAGTAATTAATAATCACCACTTACCACAGAAGTCCAGGTGATGGTGACAACCACTCCAAAGATGCTGAAAAGGATACGGGGCAGGAGGAGAAACAAGGAGGCACGCCTGCAGTGACTGGCAGGCGTACCTGTCCGGTGCCAGAATCCCAGGGACACCGTCATTAACCCCGTCAGCAAAGGTGCGTATACAAAATACATCTGCAACAAGTCACACGCAGTCACAAATCAAGGACAGGTACATAAAGTATAACACGCTATCTGAAATCAAGGACAGGTACATAAAGTACATAAAGTATAACACGCTATCTGAAATCAAGGACAGGTTCATAAAGTATAACACGCTATCTGAAATCAAGGACAGGTACATAATGTATAACACGCTATCTGAAATCAAGGACAGGTACACAAAGTATAACACACAATCTGAAATCAAGGACAGGTACATAATGTATAACACGCTATCTGAAATCAAGGACAGGTACATAATGTATAACACGCTATCTGAAATCAAGGACAGGTACACAAAGTATAACACACAATCTGAAATCAAGGACAGATACACAAAGATAACACACAATCTGAAATCAAGGACAGGTATACACCTTATAAAACACATTCTATGTCAAGGGCAGATACACATAATGCCTCCGGAATAAATCAGATGCAAACTGAAAATGTTTTGTTTTGTATTGTTTTGTTTTGTTTTGTATTGTTTTGTTTTGTTTTGTTTTGTTTTGTTTCGTTTGTTTGTTTTGTTTTGTTTTGTTTTGTTTTGTTTGTTTTTTACATCTCAAGTCATTGCATGCAAGCAATGCTAACCTGGAAAGAAATTACTTATGACCGTGTCAGGGACATGAAACAACATCAAACAACTGCATAGAATTCAACACGTCAAGAAACACGGGCATTCAATACATTAGCTTGTAAAGTTCATGAAAGAAAAAAATAATAATAAAAAGCAGAGAAAAATATTTCATCTGACTGAGTCATTGAAATGTATGTTGTAACATCGTAGCTATTTGTGAGTGAGGTTTACTATGAGCATAGTGGGCCAATCTTCTTGCTTGGAGTTCTTTTCTTTTTTCGACCTCTGGCGTGACCGGGATGATCCGTAAGTCATCCGTAAGTCATCTTGTAATGTCACTGAACAAGGAGCTTTCTGCTGGTGAGTTCATGCAAAGTGATCTGGTGACTGGTCAAAACAGATTCCAACTGATCATGGCACTGAAGTTGATCGTCTGATGCAAATTCAAGCAGTTACAGTCATGCAGTTACACAGTAGTTAAGAACTTAAAGACAACATGATAAATTCCAGTGTGAAACAATCAGTCGCCGTGGTGTAGTGGTTAGCGCAACGGACTACCGACTGGAAGGTTGTGGGTTCGAATCCCCATCAGTCCCTTCAAAAATTATTGAGGGATTTTCCAGCTCTAACCGGCTCCTAGCCAGAGTAGGGCGTGCTACAGGCTCATTGGGAGGACTGGGACCACACAGTCGAATCTCATCCACTTCATGGATGCGTCATTGAGGGTGTTGCTCAAATCTTCTGACCAGCACCGCAAGTGTCTGTATCTCTCGGGCCTGGTTGAAGCCAGGATACATTATGATAGTAAGCGTAGAGTACAGCGCTGTCACGCAGTCTCAGTCATAGATGGAACTTCATAGCATAATGATTATCATCCTTATCGACATCATCATAATCGAAGTGTAAAAAAACTGTGCTAGCTTCTGTGGCCATTAAGTTGGCGTAGAAAATGGGGCGGAAAAAAAACCCCCAGTGTGAAATGAAATGCTTACCAAGCTGAAATTCACGAATGAAAACTGCACGATCTTCTCTTCTTCACCTGACTGCAGCATTGCCATCAAATCGGTCACTTTCTGTCTGAACTCCTTGAAGTCGTTCTGCACCGTCGACAGTTGGATCAGAACCCTAAGGACTGACTCTGCAGCAGCCAGACCAACATAGACCACCTTGGCCCAGATGCCTACGAAAGGAATCATCATGGTGACGAGAGCCGCTGCCTTGGCAAAGCACAGACTCTTCAGACACACCTCGTTCACACTATCTGATCTCTCTACTAAGTTTGATCCAGCGTGGTTTAAATCGCTGACCTGTTCCGAACGACTTGCCTGGAGAACTTCATCGAGGTACTTGTTCTGGGTAGACTCATTTGCAGACTTCAGGTCCAAAACTCTCTTGTCCATGACTGAGTCGTCGAAAACTTTTTTGTCGTTGAAGAACAGCTTGGCTGCGCCATATCTCAAACAGACCGGATCGTGTTTTGTTACTGCCGTTTCCCAGCCCATTTGGTCGCAGTGTGTTTTCAGTTGGGTTGTGCTCACACTGGAAGCTGTCTTTTCCGTTTCCTCTATTTGTTCCTTCAGCGACGCTAAGTCCCTCCCGACGCAAGGGTTTGCTTCCATGAAGTCCAGCGTGTGATTCCAGTGGTTATCTGCTTTGCTGTGCACTTCTTTCAACGAATCTACCATTTCTTTCAAATCGCTCGTGTACTGTGCTTGCACACGCGCCATTGGTAAAGTCAAAGCAATGACTGCTAAAGCCATTCCAAATACGGATATTAATACCGCTATCATATAGGTCAGACGTCTTACTTTTTCCCACGGTATATGTGGAGGGCACAACCATGAAGTAAACGTTTGGTCAGTTTTACCGGAACTGTCGTCAATCCGAGTCTTTACAAAAACTAAGATGCCAGTGAAGAGAGGCAGAAACAGCATGGTCAGTGATACAGCCAGCAACGTCACACCGATCGCCGATTTGCTCCAGCCGACGTGTTCCCACAGCCACGTGACCACGTCACGTGACCACAGCGTGCTGACACTGACCACATACACGAAGGCGGACGTCCAGCAGTTACATGTTAACTGGAATCTACGGGCACACAGTCTGTGCAGGAAAGCTGCCACCAGACTGATACTGACAGCGGTGGTTATTCCCACACAGTTCAGTGCGGACGTGATGGACGTCTGTGGAGAATCGGCAGCTGTTTGTGCAAGGCGTGTCACGTGACAAACAAACAAAAGCAGGGTTGTTCCAATGCTGAGGCACAAAGGTGCGTACGCCAGCCACCTGTTTGAAAAAAATGGAACGTGTAAATCTGAGGTATGACCCATCACGAATATTTTGAGAATATTGGAAGAAAGACAAAGTTATCCCATAATACGTGACTTGCGCAAACATCAGATCAATGATAATTTAATTTTATTTGGTACTGACGAAAACATGCACACAGATTCAATATTTGACTTAATACTCATTTAAGGAAAAGTGTATCTTTATAAAAAATAAACTCGAAAAAAAAGATTAACCCAAAACCATTTCTTTTACAAGATATTTCACCAAAAATCACCAGCTAGAAGAACATAAGGCAAACTTGAGCTGGAATTCACACGCTTTTAGAGAAAGGTGGCTGCCAAATCTGTCCCTGGTTTCAGATGAAGTTTGATGTGACTTTTTGTTTTTTATCAGACGTATGCATGGTTTCTCTTTGACCTGCCTGTTTATATTTGAATGTTTGTCTTATACGTAATTGATAATGAGTGTAAAAAAAACAACAACAACAACACCACACACCACACACAACAACACACCACACACACACACACACACACACAAACACACACACACACACACACAACAACACACAACACACACACAACACACACACCACACACACCACACACGCAACACACACACACCACACACGACACACACACACACACACACACACACACACAACGCACACACACACACAAACACACACACACACACACCACAACAACTCACAACACACACACACCACACACACACACACACCACACCACACACACACACACAGACACACGCACAACACGACACACACGCACACACACACACACGCACACACCACACCCCACAGCACACACACACGCACACACACACATAACTCACACACACACGCAAATCACGCCTACTTGTTCACAATCAAGATTTCGTACCTGAGACTGACAATCACAGAGCATGTTGCATGGAGTTGAATGTAATCACTCAGAATGGTATTCCTTACCCCTGAAACAGTGGGAAAACATTCTGAATGAATCAATCAACACACTTAGTAGTAAAAGCGCCCTGGAGTTGATGTAGAGACCTTCTGCCTTCCAGTCTTACTGCATAGGATCGAGTCTGGTTAAGTACACGAAGGTTGGAGAGAGAGAGAGAGAGAGAGAGAGAGAGAAGAGAGAGAGAGAGAGAGAGAGAGAGAGAGAGAGAGATAGATAGAGAGAGAGAGAGATGGGGGGGGTAGGGTATTGTTTTGGCTGTCCAATTTCAATTTCAATTTCAATTTGTCAAGATGACGTCTCCGCGCTCAGAATGAATTCCATATGCACTATCATCACAGGTGCCATATGACGGAGAAAATCCAGAATGATCACGGCACAAGCCTTAAGCCTGCACATAAACCCCAAGAGCTGGTCAGGTTCTGTGGTCCTACAAAGATAGTTCCATAACTGGGGTCGTAGGGGAGTGAGGTGACATAGATCTTAAGTTTTCCTGGGGCCAGCACCACGAGGGTGGTGCCCATTCCCTCTCCCTCATTTCAAAGTCATATTCAATTTCTTTTTTTTTTTTTTTCTAAACCAAGACTTCAGAAAGGCTAGAAGGCTAATTGGTCTTCAAGGGATGGGACCTAGGAAATCAACCTATCTCTCCAATGTTTTATACCAAGGCAGCCGGGAAATGCCCTGCTCTGCCGTGGGATCTTAAGCGTGCGCAGCCAAAAGGCACACGGGTCTGACTGGTTTTTCGTCCCCTTCCGAAGGACTGGACGTTCACTTCGATTTTGCGGTCAAACTGAGGAGAAAAGTCGAGGTCCCTACGGGGAGCGAACCCTGGAACCTCGAATTTAGTTATTAGCATGTGAATGTCTGAACCATTCTGCCACTCTTCTCCCTGGCTGTCCCATCTTCTGCAACACTTTCGTGTCACTGCCCCCACAGCCGTTCGTTTTGGTTCTTGTTCTTTTTCGTCTCTCCTTCACTCCCTGTACCCCCCCTCTCTCTCTCTCTTCTTCTTTCTTTCTCTCTCTCTCTCTCCTTCCCTCTCTCTCTCTCCTCTCTCTCTCTCTCTCTCTCTCTGTCTGGGTTCAGCTCACATGTCTGCCGTTGTTTAATCTACTTATTTTCCTTTAGAAAAGAAGAGAGAGAAACAAACAGACAGACAGACAGACAGACAGAGAGAGAGACAGACAGACAGGCAGACAGACAGAGAGAGACAGAGAGAAAGAGAGAGATTTATAATATACCGCTTACTACAAGATGGAAAGATCAGATATACAATTCCTGCCATTTGAGAAAGAAAAAAATGAGCATGCATTGAGAATGATACATCGTTTTCTAACAATAAAAATTATTAGCTAAAACTAAAAACGCCAGTTTTCAAATTTGCCATTGCTAATTCTTGCATCTGCTTAGACCTGAAATAAAAATGAAGAAATGCACAACAGACTTGAGCAAGTCAGCAGAAGCAGACTGAAACAGAAGAATTAATCACTGAATGACGCACAAGAGAGGGATGATTGGTCGAAAAGGAAAATAGAAACAAGCCGGATTTCGATAATGTTCGTCCAATTATTTGTTTTTGTTTGCTTGATTGTGTGTGTGTGTATGTGTGTGTGTGTGTGTGTATATATATATATATATATATATATATATATATATATATATATATATATTTGCAACGAATGCTTCTTCTTTCTTTATTTTGTTCAATCTGCATTGTATACATTTCAAGATGCTTAAATGCTATGTATTTGAAAATGAATAAAAACAAGTTTTAAAAACATAGAAACAAGCGGAAAGACAGTCTCACCCCTACGTTCGTCACAGTGACCAGCATCCTTGGTGAAATCTTCACCCACCCAAAGAGCGTCTACACTCGCGTGAGAATTCCACCCATCCGAGTTGTCCGTAGCCGAAGACAAAGAAACGGTTGAATCGTAGTGGGAAATAGAGGACGAAAGGGGGTACAGGAATGAGAGGTGTGGAAGGAATGGCCAAATCGGAGGAGGAAGAGGAGGCGGAGTGAGATGAAGGGAGAGTGGTTCTGCTCCATGGAGCTTTCAGCAATGATGGAGCACACAGCGTCACCAGCCAAAGCACAATAGAAAGCACAGCAGCTGTTTGGAGCATGTAATCTGCGACGAAAAGGCGAGAGGTGTTTATCAAGCATAATAAACCATTAAAAAAAAAACATTAAAATAAAATGAAGTAAAAACTCAAAATTAAATATGATAAAAGAAAAGAAAAGAAAGGAAATAAGAGAAAAGAAACTAATGTAAAATGGAATAAAATTAAGTAAACGCATAAAATGAACACACTGGGGTAAATAAGCCAAAGATACATGTAACTGTTTTAAACTCTATGCGGCTCATAAATGCACATATTCTTTGCCCCTAGTCTGTAAATAAACAGGCCTGCTTTCATTCCACGCACCTCACATGCACACCCTACCTGTTGTTTTACGTATCTGTGGTACTCATTAATTCTTTTGATACTTTTTTTTATAGCAATGGAAAATCTGAGTCTGAATCTGCGTGAATAGTTTCCCCCTACTGTCTAGACTTTGGTTGTTTTCCTGTATTTTTGGAAGAAAATATACAAACATATTATAAATAAACAACAACTCAACACTCACAAGAAAAGTTACACACAACAGGAAAAGTCTCAAACGACAGCCATCCGTCAGGTGATGTCAGAGACGTGTGCAGACACATCTGTGACGTAAGGGCCGCATACGTCACGCTTCTGACCAGCCAGCGATGACGTCCCAGGGGCCACAACCCAGCAGCAAGAGCAGCTAAAGTGTCTTCGGTTTCTTCCCCTGGTATGGTTGGATTCGCAACAACGATTATCATCAGTTAATTTGAATATTTCTAAAGGGAACATACTCCCCTGTGTGTGCATGCACACACACATATAGATCGTGCACGCATGTGCATGCATGCATGCGCTACCTACACAAGCAAATACACGTAAACATATGCACAAGTGCATATCTTTATTATGTGCGTGCATGTATTTATACAAAGATATACATATAGATATATAAATATGTAGGTAATACATGGATATGTATCTCTGTGTGTGTATGTTTGTGCGCCCGCGCGTGCGTACTTGCGTGTGTGTGTGTGTGCGTGTGTGCGTGCATACGTGCGTGTGTGTGTGTGTGCGTTGTGTGTGTGTGTGTGTGTGTGTGTGTGTACATGTAGATACATAGTATCAAAGTACATGATATTCTGTGACTGGTCATTTCCTGTTGTTTTGTAAATGTCAAGAAATCTGGGCGGGGGGGGGGGGTGGCAGGGGGAGCAAATTAATGAACAGAGAAAACAAATCCCTTTCATGAGGGGCAAACAATAAGACGTACAACAAATTCAAAGCTCTGAGGGCAGGCCACAGGGAGTGATGGAAAAGGAGAATCTTTTTTCACTCTGGCTCTGAGACTGAGTGGTTGCTGTCGTTAGTGGGTGGGTGGGATTTGGAGCACCTGGTCACAACAGGTAAGCCGGAGGGAAAGAGAGCACCAGGTAGGCCCAGGGAGAAAATACTTGACGGACTTGCAGAGTGGCTGAAGACAAGGAGGGTGGAAGAGATGCTTGAGGCAACAAGAGATAGAGACAGGTGGAAGTCCATGATCGCCAACGCCATGCGGCAGGGCACCTGATGATGATGATGATGAGTGGGTGGGTGGGATTAGCAGGCAGCGTCCTCTATCACATTAGATCAATACAGCACAATTCAGCATCACCGAAGTGACCTCAGCAGCAGTGCGAAGCCTCCTTCCGGTGTATGGCCTCACGGCGATCTCGATACTGATTGTTCCTATGGACTTTCTGCCACTGGGACTTTTTTTTCTTTTATTGAGTGTGAAATTAAATTTGGTGGTGTGATGAGGAACCAGAACAATGATGATGATGATGATGATGATGATGATGATATGATGATGATGATGATGATGACAACGACGACGACGACGACGATGATGATGATGATAATAACATTTATAAGGCGCCAAACCTTGATTTAAGAATCAAATCAAGGCTCGCAGTCTCATCATTCACCAAAGCAATCACTAAAACAACGACCAAACTTCCGTAATAGTAATAATAATAATAATAACGATAATAATGATAATAATGATAATAATAATAATAATAATAATAATGATAATGATGAATAATAATAATAATAATAATAATAGTAATAATAATAATAAGGCAAAATAGAAACAAAAAACATCTAAGGACATAAACACAACATCTTACGAACATTCGGGCAAAATAGAAATAAAATATCCAAGGACATAAACAACATCTTACGGACATTCGGGAAAAAAAGAGAAAAAAATATCAAAGGACATAAACATCATCTTACAGACATTAGGGCAAAATAATAAGAAAATGTCAAAGGACATGCACAGTATCTTACGGACATTAGGCCAAAAGAGAAAAATATCTGAGGGCATGAACAAGTCTTACCAAAATGGTTGACTTGAGATTTAGGGAAGAAGAGGGAAGGGTTGGGGTTGATGGTCTCCAGAGCTGCCAGCAGCCCCAGCATTGCTCCTGTCACGTGTCCCCTGTAACAGAAAGGTAAGTCAGTCAGTCACTCACTCACTCACTCACTCACTCACTCACTCAGTAAGCAAGTAAGTAAATCAATCAGTCAATCAATCAGTCAGTCAGTCAGTCAGTCAATCAATCAGTCAGTCAGTCAGTCAGTACTACTTATAAGTCAGTCAGTCAGTCAGTCAGTACTACGTAAGTCAGTCAGTCAGTCCGTCAGTCCGTCAGTCCGTCAATCAGTCTGTCAGTCAGTTAGTCAGTCAATCAATCAATCAGTCAGTCAGTCAGTAAGTAAGTAAGTACATAAATAAATGATAAACAAACAAATGAATAAACAGAGAAACAAGTAAATAAATAAATAGACAAACAAATAAATAAATGAATAATGGCATTCATAATACAATCGGTCTTGTAAACTGTATTTTTCAAACTCATTACTATTTTTTGTTGTTGCTGTTATTGTTATTGTTTCTTTTTTTTTTCTTTTTTTTTTTTCTTTTTTTTTTTTGGGGGGGGGGGGGGGGCTTACTACACTTTATACATAAAAACATTATAGTGTAATGCCTACAAAGACACTACTGTATCACAGAACACCATTCCAATGTGCAAACACAGTCCACCATCAACACACATACACAACACACAATACACACACACACACCCCACACACACAACACACACACACATACACAACACACACCACACTCAACACACACACTCACACACACACCACACACACCACACACACACACACACACACACAACTCACTCATACACACACTCACACAATCACTCACTCACTCATCACACTCACATATTTGTTTATGATAGTTCTCACGACCTAGGCATTCAGATCAGGGCGAGAAAGCACGGCAAAATCGGTTAGACGGATTTTTTAATTCCGTGTGAGCGACGGACGTAAAATGTGTGGGCGTATTACTATTCTCTACTATAATTTCTCTCTCTCTCTCTCTCTCTCTCTCTCTCTCTCTCTCTCTCTCTCTCTCTCTCTCTCTCTCTCTCTCTCTCGTATATTTTTATCCTTTATGAGTCAATGACCTGTTACCTTTGAATAAACCGTCTGAGTTTGAAATATGAACTCTCTCTCTCTCTCTCTCTCTCTCTCTTCTCTCTCTCTCTCTCTCTCTCTCTCTTTTCTCTCCCTCTCTGTCTCTCCGTCTATCTCTGTCTCTCTGTCCCTCTGTCTCTCTTTCTCTGTCACTCTCTCTCTCTCTCTCTGTCTGTATCTGTCTGTCTGTCTTCTCTGTCTATCTCTCTCTCTGTCTCTCTCTCTTGTCTGTCTCTGTGTCTGTCTGTATCTCTCTCTCTCTCTTTCTTTCTCTC
>JAPXFY010000017.1:44221556-44229056 GCA_030674185.1 Monoplex corrugatus
TTGTGCTCACTATTTGTTTTCCCGTCCTATATTCTATGATACCATAATGGCCACAGAAGCTGGCACAGTTTTTACAATGCAATGATGATGATGATGATGTCGATGAGGATGATAACCATGATACTATGGAGTTCCGTCTAGGACTGAGACTGCGTGACAAGTCTGTACTCTACTGCTTACTATCATAACGTATCCTGGCGTCAACCAGGCCCGAGAGATACAGACACCTGCGGTGCTGGTCAGAAAATTTTTAGCAACATACTCAGTGACACAAACGTGAAGTGGATGAGTGGTTGAGACTCGACTGTGTGGTCTCAGTCTTCCAAATGAGCCCATACCATGCCCAACTATGGGTAGGAGCGGATTAGGGCCGAAAAATTCCACAATGTCTTTTGAAGGGGCTGATTGGGATTCGAACCCACAACCTTCCAGTCGGTAGCCCGTTGTGATAACCACTGCACCACGGCAACATTTCAACGGCATAGAAAAGCTGTTATTCAACAGAAAAGGGACCAGCGGAAGCGGAATCCAAGGCAACAAAACCCCTTCCTATGCAGGGCCTGTGGAAGAACATGTGCCTTTAGGATCGGCCTTGTATCCCTATGGAGACCCACACCAGATGATGAAGGACCAGCATGCCTCCTATTCATCCGTCGGATCGGGAGAGTTCATTACCCAAGTTCAACATCATATATGGACATGATATAGTTCATCACCAAAGTTCATCATCATGTGACTGACTACGTTTCCACTGCATTAATGTATAGATAAGATATAGTTCATCATCAAAGTTCATCATCATCATCATCATCATCATCATCATCATGTGACTAACCATGTTTACACTACAATAATGTATGGACATGATATAGTTCATCATCAAAGTTCATCATCATCATCATCATCATCATCATCACCATGTGACTAACTATGTGTACACTACAATAATGTATGGACATGATATAGTTCATCACCAAAGTTCATCATCATCATGTGACTAACTATGTTTACACTACAATAATGTATGGACATGATATAGTTCATCATCTGCTTCGTATTCTCAATGATCTTTTGACCTCCCTGTATCAAAAACAAAATTTCTATTCTTCTCCTTTTGGATCTTTCAGCTGCTTTCGATACTATTGACCATGAAATTTGCTTTCCCGTTTGGAAAACAACTTTGGAATTCAAAATCTGCTTTACACTGGTTTCGATCTTATCTTTCAGAAAGAGAGCAAACCGTACTTGTCGACGGAAACAAATCTTCTGAGCTGCCTTTGGATTTTGCGTGCCTCAAGGCTCTGTTCTGGGTCCTGTGCTTTTCATATTGTATACTTCTCCTCTGACCCACCTTATTGACTCATATTCCATCCGTCATGAAATGTATGCGGACGATACCCAGCTCAATCATACTGATTCTCCTTCTAACTACGATCATCTAGTTCAGTCTCTTCAGAACTGCGTTTCTGAAGTAAAATCCTGGATGTATGAAAATCGACTTAAGTTGAATGATGACAAGACTGAAGCCCTTCGTGTTTCTCCATTGCCTGCAGATCTTTCTTCTCTGCCTTCCACTATTACTGTCGGTAATACCGCTATTGCTTTTTCTGATTGCGTTCGTGACCTCGGTTTTGTCTTTGACCATAATCTCTCCATGCACCAGCACATCATCAAAACATGTCAGGCTGCATACATCGAACTTAGACGCATTAATTCTATTAGACACTACCTTACATTAGACGCAACCAAGACGTTAGTTACTGCATGCATTCTGTCTAGGTTAGATTATTGCAATTCACTCCTTGCGGGTTGCCCTCAGAAACATCTCAAACATTTGCAACAAGTTCAGAACTCTGCAGCTAAACTCATCTTCAAGGCACGTAGGTCACAGCACTGCACACCCCTGTTTCAGACACTGCACTGGCTCCCGGTTGAACAAAGAATAAAATACAAGATTTGCTGCCTTTGTTATCACATCATTTCTGGAACTGCTCCTGACTATCTCTCTGAACTCTTGACTGTCTACGTACCTTCTCGATCACTCCGCTCTTCTGTGGATGACAAGAAGTTTCGTGTGCCAAAATATAACAGAGAAACTCACGGTGGTAGAGCCTTTGCAGTTTTTGCTGTTCAGACATGGAACTTGTTGCCTCAGTCCGTCCGCCACTCTAAAACTCTACCATCTTTCAAAACAAGTTTAAAAAACTTACTTCTTTAAACAGTGTTTTTCCTGATTTTGGCTAGTGGGTTGATCCTGCTTGACATTCTGGATGAAATTGTGCACAATGGGGTGTATGCCAGTGTGGTGTGTGTGTGTGTGTGTGTGTGTGTGTGTGTGTGTGTGTGTGTGTGTGTGTGTGTGTGTGATGTGTGGCTGTGTGTGTGTGGGTGTTGTGTGTGTGTGTGTTGAAAATGGGGGGAGAGGGGTGGGCGGGGAGGGGGTGAGAGGGAGAGAGATTATTTGGTGTGTCTGTGTGGTTGTTGATTTCCTGTGGATAGTTTTTGATGAGTTTGTTTGTATTGTAGCCTGTTATTTGGTTTATATATGTATGGTTTACTGATGTAAAGCGCTTTGAGGTTTCGGAAAGCGCTCTATAAATGCACTATTATTATTATTATTATTATCAAAGTTCATCATCATCATCATGTGACTAACCATGTTTACACTACAATAATGTATGGACATGATATAGTTCATCACCAAAGTTCATCATCATCATGTGACTAACCATGTTTACACTGCAATAATGTATGGACATGATATAGTTCATCACCAAAGTTCATCATCATCATGTGACTAACCATGTTTACACTACAATAATGTATGGACATGATATAGTTCATCACCAAAGTTCATCATCATCATGTGACTAACCATGTTTACACTACAATAATGTATGGACATGATATAGTTCATCACCAAAGTTCATCATCATCATGTGACTAACCATGTTTACACTACAATAATGTATGGACATGATATAGTTCATCACCAAAGTTCATCATCATCATGTGACTAACTATGTTTACACTACAATAATGTATGGACATGATATAGTTCATCACCAAAGTTCATCATCATCATGTGACTGACTATGTTTACACTACAATAATGTATGGACATGATATAGTTCATCACCAAAGTTCATCATCATCATGTGACTAACCATGTTTACACTACAATAATGTATGGACATGATATAGTTCATCACCAAAGTTCATCATCATCATGTGACTAACCATGTTTACACTACAATAATGTATGGACATGATATAGTTCATCACCAAAGTTCATCATCATCATGTGACTGACTATGTTTACACTACAATAATGTATGGACATGATATAGTTCATCACCAAAGTTCATCATCATCATCATGTGACTGACTATGTTTACACTACAATAATGTATGGACATGATATAGTTCATCACCAAAGTTCATCATCATCATGTGACTAACCATGTTTACACTACAATAATGTATGGACATGATATAGTTCATCACCAAAGTTCATCATCATCATCATCATCATCATGTGACTGACTATGTTTACACTGCAATAATGTATGGACATGATATAGTTCATCACCAAAGTTCATCATCATCATGTGACTGACTATGTTTACACTACAATAATGTATGGACATGATAAACCACCAGCATCTCTCTTTTTCTTCAACGTCAGATACAGTGAGCATGCTTTGACACAGAGTGTTTGCGTTATACAAATGATTGTCATTGTTTTTATTGTTATTACTATTACTATTATTGTTATTATTATTGTTATTGTTATTATTATTATATTCTTATTCTTATTCTTATTCTTATCATTATCATCATCATCGTCATCATCATTATTATTATTATGATTATTATATTATTATATTATTATCATTATATATTATTATTATTATTATTATCATTATATCATTATTATTATTATTATTATTGTTGTTGTTGTTTTTCTTTTTGTTGTTGCTATTGTTGTTGTTGTTACATTAGTTGTAGTAGTAGTAATAGTAGTAGTAGTAGTAGTCGTAAGTAGTAGTATCATTAGTACTGGCATTATCAGAATTGTCATCATCATCATCATGATCATCATCATCATAATCATCATCATGATCATCATCATCATCACCATCATCATCACTGTCATCATCATCGTCGTCCCCACCACCACCACCACCACCACTCATCATCATCATCATTATCATCATCATCACTTCTCTTAAGATATAAAAGTGTTGGCAACATAATTATACGGACGAGGCCCTGTGCAGTGACACATGTTTAAACTGACCTTGCCTGACTCAGGTTTAGGTTCCAGTCGAATCTTGTCCCTGCCCTTTCCGGACACGAAACGGACAGCGCACACGTCACCCACGATGGTCAGCTCTGTGTCCTGCAAGCCCTTGCTCCCGTGTGCACGCACCTTCTCCAGCGCTAGCATGCGCAGAGCCAGGTCGACTGGCGTGTGGTGCTGACGGTCCTGAGCCTGGTCTTGGTGGAGCTGGAAGTAAGTGTCGATGTCCTTTTCCAGAATTCCTCCGGGACAGCGGATTCTCTGCAATTGTGTATATATGCAATGGGATTCAGTTTCATGTTGTTATAGTTTGTTGTTGTTGTGGTTGTTGTGGTTGTTGTGGTGGTTGTTTTGTTTTTGTTGTTGTTGTTGTTGTTGTTTTGTTGTTGTTGTTGTTTCGTTGTTATGGTGTTGTTTTGTTGTTGTTGTTGTTTTGTTGTTGTTTTGTTGTTGTTTAATTGTTGTTGTTGTTATTGATGTTGTTTTGTTGTTGTTATTGTTGTTTTGTTGTTGTTGTTGTTGATAATGATGTTGATGCCCCCAGGGCAACGGATTCTCTACAATTATAATGCAATGGGATTCTGTTTCATGTTGTTGTTGTTGTTGTTGTTGTTGTTATCTTTGTTGTTGCTGTTATCTTTGTTGTTGTTTTGTTGTTGTTGTTGTTGTTGTTTATCGTTGATCCCTCCAGGACAAAGGGATTCTCTGCAATTAACATGCAATGGGATTCAGTTTCATGTTGTTGTTGTTGTTGTTGTTGTTTGTCCAAACTAAGCCCCACTGCTGGGAAGTCAGTTCCTGACTGATGGCGAGGAGATCACGTCAGTGCACCGACAAGTACTAGTTGTCAGTCTTTTTTTTTTTTTTTTTTTTGGTCTAGAGATGATGATGATGATGATGATGATGATGATGATGACGACGACGACGACAATGATGATGATGATGATGGTGTTGGTGTTGATGGTGTTGATGGTACTACTACTGCTGCTGCTACTACTACTTCTAATCATCATCATCATCATCATTTAACATTATCATTATTTATTATTATTATCATTGTTATTATTATCATTATCATCAACGTTATTATTATTATCATCATTATCATTATTGTTATGTAAACATGAACATCATCATCTAAACTACAACAATGATAATAACAAAAATACAATTAACATCTATAGCAGCACCTAGTAGTAGCAGCAGCAGCAGCAGCAGCATATCATCATCATTATCATCATCGTCACCATCATCATCATTATCATCATCATCATCATGAAGATGTCAATACTAAGAAGAAAAAAGAAAAAGAAGAAAACATTCTTTACGGAACTATATACGACTCTGAAAGAACCAAACTGACGTTCCTTCTATGCCTACATCTTTTATTAAAGAAAAAGAAAAAACGATATAGAAACGCTTATTGACGAGTGAATTCAAACAATCATCCCAGTTAGGAAAACACGAGAATGGATAACGTGTGTAAGGTAACCAGATCCGTGTGTGAATACTCGTTATCATTATTGCCATTTTTGTTTAAAGCCCAGCCGACCGTGTAGAGCCATATCAGGGCTATAACCGTTTCAAAGCATAAACAGAACTTTAACAGGAAAAGAAAATTAAGTACACATCTCAATGCATTTACGCACATATCTAAGGAGATGCCCCTGGCAGTGACCTCTCCGTCCAATTTATCACACAGAGGATTTAAAAAACATACTTGAACACAAATTTAAACATAACTAAGGACACCAAAACATATCGAAAAACGGGCCTAAGTTACCTAAAAGTGCTTCCGCATGTCTCATTTTCCTGGAGTCCAAAAATGCACTCAGTACATGTACTCAATTATTAATCCTAAGAAAAAGTACGTAAGACGTTATTGATCATATACAGGTGAATGGACAAGCAAGGCAGAAAATGATAGCAAGAAATGACAGAAAGCAAAAGAAACAAGGCAGAAACAAAGAGAGTGAAAGAAAAGAGGAAATTTCCAGCACAGAATTTCCTGAAAGTGGGGATACTATTTATACTGAAAGAGCCCCTGGCATCCCCATGGGGGGAATGTGAATACTTGAAGATAAGACAGTAAGACGATTTCAGTCCCATTTGGATTGTACCGGTGAAAATCCATTGATAAATTAGAAACATTGGATATTGTTTCAGACCATTTTATGAGGAAAGGAGAATTAGAGCACCTGGTCACAACAGGAAAACTGGAGGGAAAGAGAGCACCAGGGAGAAAACATTGGACAGACTTGCAGGGTGGCTGAGGACAGAGAGGGTGGAAGATGTGCTTGCAGCAACAAGGGATAGATACATGGAGAGGGCCATGATCGCCAACGCCATGCGGCAGGGAACATGACGATGATGATGATAATTGTTTCAGTGGTGACTGTCAATAACTCATCTCACATTATACTATTGGTTGGATGTTCGTTGTTTTGTTCCTGTAGGCCTGATGGTCCACATAATATCGCATGCATAGCAAGAGAGAGACAGACAGACAGGCAATGACCTTTGATTCTGTGACAGTGAGTTTACGTCAGTAAACCGGACGGAAACAGACAAGTCAGAGTTAGACCATTTTAACCATCATTACTGCGATATACTGTTGTTATAAATAATGCAAAGATTATCCAAACCATCAACTATTCTTTTTGGTTTGTTCATTTATCTTTATAATAAAATCAACAGGGCCTAATGAACCGTCAATCTTGTGTACATTGAGATATTCTGCAAAAGCATAGGCACTTGAAATCAAGTATAAACAGAATGTACTTAACTTCCAAAGAAAAGGAAAAAAGGGGGTGGGGGTGAGGTGGGGTGGGGGTGGGTGGGGGTGGGGGTGCTTTTAACTTCACAGGATAATATCGTGATAAAGGAAAAGCTTTGAATGATACCAGAGGAAATACAAGATCTACTGTACCAAAATAGAACAATAACGTTGTTTCACTGCAAAGCATGTTTTCATGCAAAACCCAAACTCACATAGACAGGATTAATCCAGTATCGGCGAAATACGCCCAGAGACAGTGTACACTTTCAGTTTCTCAAAATAACGTCACCACGCTTGGAATAAATTCCACATGCACTGAAGCTACTGAGAAGGATCATGACATACATGGCGAGCGCGCGCGCACGCCCGCACGCACGCACACATACAGACACACACACTTACACACTCACACACA
>JAPXFY010000017.1:44234056-44239056 GCA_030674185.1 Monoplex corrugatus
GGGATCTTAAGCGTGCGCAGCCAGAAGACACGCTGGTCCGACTCGTTTTTCGTCCCCTTCCCAAGGACTAGACGTTCAGTTCGATTTTCCGGTCTAACTAGGAGAAAAGTCGAGGTTCTGGAGCGACAGGAATTAGTTTAGTTCGGGCATGGAAGTCTGAACCTTCCAGCCACCTTTCCCTGCAAGAGCCATTTATTTCTTGATTATGCATGGGATCAAGATCTGATATCCAGTCACTTCCAGCCTGCAACATGCAACACTGGCTGTTTTTGTTATGCCATGGCCATCATCTGATGAGTTCACTTAGTGTTCCATCACTGGTGGTGTGCTAGCCATTAGCTTAGTTTCCATCATTCTGGTGGTGTCAGCTTAGTGTTTCCATCAGTTCTGGTGGTGTCAGCTTAGTGTTTCCATCGTTCTGGTGGTGTCAGCTTAGTTTTCCATCATTCTGGTGGTGTCAGCTTAGTGTTTCCATCGTTCTGGTGGTGTCAGCTTAGTGTTTCCATTATTCTGGTGGTGTCAGCTTAGTGTTTCCATCATTCTGGTGGTGTCAGCTTAGTGTTTCCATCACTCTGGTGGTGTCAGCTTAGTGTTTCCATCGTTCTGGTGGTGTCAGCTTGGTGTTTCAAAGTTCTTCTCCCTTTCCACCTTTCCACTCCTCAATTCAAGTCTTTGCTAGCGCATAAGGTTTTGCACAGATTCAGGGAGTCTGCTTGATGCTTGCTGGCAGATTTGGGTGGAGCACGTATGGAATTGTCCGAGTGCGTTGAATCCCGCATGAACAAACTCCAAACTCCAAACTTCATGCAGAGGAAACACAAGAATGGAGGGTATAGTGGAGACATCATGGTGCCTTCAACAGTCCATCAACCTTCATCATCGAAGAAAGGATGGCCTGCTGTTCCACACCTTGGTCCTCAGTTTCAGTTTCACTTTCTCAAGATGACGTCTCCGAGCTCGGAACGAATTGCATATGCGCTAATGTCACAGGTGCCATGTGTATGGTGATCATGGCACAAGCCTTAAGCCTGCACATAAACTCATGAGATGGCCAAGTCCTGAGGCCCTACCTAGCCAATGTTTCGCCTAGTCTATATTTTATATTGGTATTGGATCAGCCTATCATTGGAATAATATTGGTTACATGTAAATGACATGTGTGTCTGTGTATCTTATCTTCAAAAAAGGAACACATATATAAAGTAAATAAATAATAACTAGATATGTGAATCACAACACAACTAGCCATTCTGCATAAACTCTTCTCAAATGACAGAACCCACCCACCCCTCCCTGCCCATTCAATGCACAAATCCTGTAGTTGATCATCATCATCACATTATAAAAACTGTTCGAGCTTCTGTGGCCATTAAGATGGCATAGAAAATGGGATGAAAAAACAGTGAGCACAAAAGTAACCTCCCTGAGTGCAATGATCCCAAAAAGATATTAAATAAATACAAAAAAGTTCTTGCAGAAATAACTACAGTTCCGCACGACTTTCAGTTTCAGTTTCTCAAGATAAAATGTCCGCACTCAGAAGAATTACACATGCATTGAAGCCACTGATGCCATGTAAATAGAGAAGATCCAAAATGAGTACAACATAAGCCTTAAGCCTTAAGCCTACGCATAAACCCTGTTGGCCGGCGTTCTTTTGCTGTCTTTGGACTGTCAGCCTGGAAGAGAATTCCACTCTGCCTTCACCTAACACCTAGACTTTCTGCCATTAAATCCAATTTAAAAACCCACCTCTTTTCCCAACAATGAATTCTACAACTACTTCTTTCCCTCAGTCTGTGTGTTAAATATTGTAAGGTGGTCGTTGTCGATTGTATGCGTACTCCTGGTGCGTGAGCGCTTTGATTTGAATTGTCAAGATTTGGCGCCGTATAGATACTGTAACTGAACTGAATTGAATTGAACTGAATAAACCCGCAGGGTCTTGAGAAAAACAAATTGGAGAAGACCCAAATCGATTATGGCATAAGCCTTAAACCTGCACGTAAACCTGCAAGGTCTTGAGAGAGACCTAAATTGATGATGGTATAAGCAGATTTCCCATTTGCAGATTCTGTTCAGAAACTCTTCCTAGTATTCGGAGATTTCCAAATGTGTGTGAATGAAAAGGTCAGACGCTGACCGATATCTTGTAAATGAAGCGATGTGTGGTACCAAACTCAGTATCATTCTTCCATTGGTTTATCCTGACTTTCGCGGGAAACTTCATTCATGAGGTGTGTGTAACCCCTAGTGCTTTGAGCGTGACACAGGCGGCGGGCTGCGGCGGGTGTAAAGAAAAAGTGGGGTTTCCCGGTCGGCGGGCTGCGGCGGGATAAAATGGGAAAGGGTTTTAAACCTGCACGTAAACCTGCAAGGTCTTGAGAGAGACCCAAATTGATGATGGCATAAGCCTTAAACCTGCACATAAACCTGCAAGGTCTTGAGTGAGACCCAAATCTATTAAGGCATAAGCTTTAAACCTGCACATAAACCTGCATTTAAACCTGCAAGGTCTTGAGAGAGAAAACACGTGGTCCATCTCGAGGATTGAACACACAACTGCTGCACTATAAGAAAAAAAAAACAGGGACTCCGGTTTTCCCTTCAGTCCCTTTGCTGTTGGTTTTCGATTATATACATTTTCCCAGTCAGTCGATTATGTGCTTATATTTTCTCTTATGCATTATTTAATAGTGGGATCCTTTACATTCCAAAAACTAGTCTTAGCTAGTGCATCATAGTTTTCATATCTTTAGCTCTAGACCCTCTTCAGGACAGAACAATACTAATATGGCATGACCATTTTTCAGAATTGCAGAATTTATCTCACTTCCTTTTCTGACATCATATTTACTCAGAAACACATTATGTCATTTTAGTCAGTTTATTCCTTTTCTCACATTGGACAGGGAAGTTTCAGTCTTTTTCTCCTAGTTTTTGTATCTGGTGTTTGTTTGTTTGTTTGTGATCTTACGCTTGACAAAGGCCAGTCGGCCGAAACACTGCGCCTGTCTTGTCTCGTTGTATTAAATCATCATCATCATCAGGTACCTTGCCACATGGCGTTGGCGATCATGGCCTTCCATCTGTTTCTATCTCTTGTTGCCTCAAGCACCTCCTCCACCCTCTTTGTCTTCAGCCACTCTGCAAGTCCGTCCAATATCTTCTCCCTGGGTCTACCTGGTACTCTCTTTCCATCCAGCTTTCCCGTTGTGACCAGGTGCTCCAGTTCCCCTCTCCTCATAAAATGGCCTATAAATGTTGCCTGTCTTTTCCTAATCTTCCTTATGAATGATCTTCTTGTGTCTGCCTCCTTCAAGACTGTCTCGTTTGTTTTCTTTGCTGTCTATGGAACTCTCAACATTCTTCTTAGAAACCACATCTCGGCTGCCTCAATCTTGTTCTGGCTTTGCTTGTTGACTGTCTACGCCTCACAACCGTATAAGAGTATTGGTTCTATGTAACATTCAAGAACTCTCTTCCTGATGTTAATTGATAGGCATTTGTTGGTAAGAATGCTTTTCATCTTCTTGAATGCTGTTTTGGCTTGGACGATTCTGCTGGCTATTTCTGGTGTGCATCTGCCGTCTGGTGAAATGATCGTTCCCAGGTATTTAAACTCATCAACCTGCCTCAAGGTTGTGCCGTTTGCTGTTATTTTGCATGAGGGGATCTCATATTTCTTACTGATCACCATGACTTCAGTCTTCCTGCTGTTTAGTTCCAACCTCTTACCTTTGCTTTCTATTTCTAGTATATTCACAAGGTTTTGTAGGTCCCTTTCATTTCTGCAATTAGCACGGTGTCATCTGCGTATCGAATTTTGTTTATCATTTTTCCTCCAACCTTTAATCCAGGGTCTTCCTGTATGTTTCTCATGATGTTTTTACTGTAAAGTGAAAACAGATCTGGTGACAGAACGCAACCCTGTCTGACTCCTCTTTTGATATTTTGGAAAGAGCTTATATCGTTTTCTATTCTCATTGTAGATGTTTGTTCCCAATATATATTTCTGATTATTCGTAGATCGTTTCCATCAATATTGAGTCTTTCTAGTTAGTTGATCAATTCTTCATGTCTTACCCGATCGAAAGCCTTGGTATAATCAACAAAGCACAAATATATATACTTATTCATCTCGATTGACCTCTCTATGATAGTTCTTGGAATGTATACGGCATTAATAGTTCCTTTCTCCTCCACAAATCCACACTATTCATCTTCTATTTCTCTTTTGATTTTATTCCTTGTCCTCATCATGATTATTCTTAATAGGATTTTTGTTACATGACTCATCAAACTGATTGTGCGATGGAGTTCGCAGTTTATAACCCCTGTCTTTTTTGGAAGTGCAATGAAAATTGATTTTGACATATCTTTGGGGATTTTTCCAGTATCATAAATTTCATTCAGGAGGACTGTTATTTTTTCAATACCAAATTCCTTCGGGGCTTCAATCATCTCTGCAGTAATGTTGTCTGGTCCTAGGGCTTTTCCTGGTTTCATCTTTTTCAATGCCGTTCTAACTTCATCTTTCATGATGGGTGGTCCTTCAATGTTCTTTCTTATGATGTGTCTTTCCTTTCTGTCATCTTCAAAAAGGTCTTTAATGTACTCTCCCCATCTGTCTAATACTCTGTCTTTTTCCATGATAAGCGTACCATCTTTCGATTTTAAGCAACCAGTTGATGTGCATGTCTTTTTCTTGTGGACAATTTCTTCAATTCGTCTGTACATACCCTGAGGATCTGTTTTGTGTCGGTCTTCTATTTCTTTGCATTTTGTTTTCAGCCAAGCTTCCTTAGCTTCATAGCACCTATTCCTGATTTCTTTGTTTATCTTCCCGTATATCTCCTCGTTTCTCTTTGCCTTCCTCCGTTCCTCCATCAAGCCTAAAATTTCTTTTGTCATCCAGTTCTTTTTTGCTTTTCTATCTACTTCAGGGATTTCTTCACAAGCTTCATTTATCGAATTTCTCAACTTTGTCCATTGTTCCT
>JAPXFY010000017.1:44244056-44259056 GCA_030674185.1 Monoplex corrugatus
GAAAGTGTAGAACACTTTTTGCATAATCATACAGTAATCTTTGAAAACACAAGATTAGATATTTTTAAGAGTCATTTCACAAAGAAATCTGATATTTTGAGTTCAATCCCAGCCTTCGACATAAAATCTGGCCTGGTCGCTGTCCATCTTATTGCTCCAGTTATTCCAATGGTTCGAAATAGGGGGGAGGGGGGGGAGAAACATAGTTTTTCCCTGTCTGTGTGTGTGTGTGTTCCATCCCCCTTTCCTTACAAAAAACGGGGAAGAGGAGACGGAAATTGTTTCATATACATTTGGAGATGGGGGTGTATGTGAGTGTGTCTCTGATCTGACATGTTTAGCACAGCACTGATCTTGTGTATTCAGGACAGCTCTTATCGTACGTATTTATGACAGCTCTTCCTACTAATTTAGAATAGCTGTCATCATACCTGATCCTACATACCAAGAACATCTGTGATCCTGTATACAGAGAACAGCTCTGATCCTATATACAGAGAACAGGTTTGATCCTGTATACAGAAAACAGCTCTGATCCTACATACAGAGAACAGGTTTGATCCTGTATACAGAAAACAGCTCTGATCCTATATACAGAGAACAGCTCTGATCCTGCATACAGAGAACAGCTCTGATCTCCTACATGTGTATAGAAAGGAACAATTCTGATCCTATATATGGAGAACAACTCTGATCGTATGCTCAGAGAACAACTGTGATCCTATATACAGAGAACAGGTTTGATCCTGTATACAGAAAACAGCTCTGATCCTATATACAGAGAACAGCTCTGATCCTGCATACAGAGAACAGCTCTGATCCTACATGTGTATAGAAAGGAACAATTCTGATCCTATATATGGAGAACAACTCTGATCGTATGCTCAGAGAACAGCTGTGATCCTATGTACAGACAACAGCTGTGATCCTATGTTCAGAGAACAGCTGTCATCCTACACACAGAGAATATCTCTGATCCTGTATACAGAGAACACCTCTGATCCTGTATACAGATGACAACTGTGATCATATATACAGACAACAGTTGTGATCCTGTATACAGAGAACAGTTGTGATCCTTTGTGCAGACATCTCTGATCCTGTATACAGAGAACACACAGTTGTGATCCTATTTACAGAGAACAGCTCTGATCCTTCATACAGAGAACAGCTCTGATTCTGTGTACAGAGAACAGGTCTGATCTTACACACAGAGTAAAACTTTGATCCTATATACAGAGAACAGCTCTGATCCTGTATACAGAGAACAGTTCTGATCCTATATACACAGAATAGCTCTGATCCTATATACAGAAAACAGTTCTGATTCTAAATACAGGCAACAACTGTGATACTACATCTGAGAACAACTGTGATCATAGATACTCAGATCAGCTCAGATCCTGAGTATTTGGGAGAGTTCTGGTTTTAAGTTTTCAAGATGGCATTGACAAAGCCCCTTTCTGATTAAAATTATCATATCAGCCTCAGACTGCGTTAAGTGTCTTTCCTTGTGTTAATGTTGCCACAACGTCCTTCCAATGGCCTCGACCACTTCCCTTCTCTCGTACACACTTATGACACCCCAAAGACCTTGACATGAAGCGGATGGTTAAATCAGCTGCACTAGAAAGCGTAAGGTCCTGTGTTCGGTTCTAAATCAGGCAGGGATGTTCATCTCCTTCCCTCTTCAAGACTCTGCAAGGTGGGCTAGATGGCAATCTTTCGAATGAGACGACAAAACTTAAGTCCTGGGTACAATATGCACTTCGTGTACATAACAGAGATCACGACAAGAATACAGGTGTCCCTGACAAAATTCTGTTCAGAATAAACACCATTTTCATGGCTAAACAAAAAAAAAAACATGTTTACAACCAATCGCCGTGGTGTAGCGGTTAGTTCAACAGATTGCTGATTGGAAGGTTTTGGGTTCGAATCCCCATCAGTCTCTTCAAAAAGCATAGTGGGATTTTTCGGCTCCAACTAGCTTCAACACAGAGCTGAGCGTGCTATGGGTTCAATGGGAAGACTGGGACCACACGGTCGAGTCTCATCTACTTTACGGATACGGTAATTGGGGGTCTTGTTCAAATCGTCTGACCAACACCGTGGGTATCTGTATCTCTGCGGCCTGGATGACGCCAGAATATACAATATTATGACTGAAAGCGTAGAGCACAGTCCTGTCACACAGTCTCAATCCTAGAAGGAACTCCATGGCAGCATGATTATCACCTTCATCGTCATCATCATCATCATCATCATCGCATTGGAAAAACTGGACCAGCTTCTGTGACCATTAAAGTGGTGAAGAATATCGGATCAATAGATAAACGAAGAGATGAATAAACAAGTAAATAAATGAATAAACAAATAAATATTAAATACGTAAATATTAAATGAATAAATGGATGAATAAATAAATGAATAAATTAACTGACTAATGAACAAATAAGTTGAACACAAAGGAATTCTCTCAAATGAGCAAATAAGTTGGAACACAAAGGAATTCTCTCAAATGAATAAGTTGGAACACAAAGGAATTCTCTCAAATGAACAAATAAGTTGAACACAAAGGAATTCTCTCAAATGAACAAATAAGTTGAACACAAAGGAATTCTCCTCAAGTGCGATGATCCTGTAAAAAAAAATGTGTATGGGGAAGAGGGGGAGAGGATCACCCTCCACCCACCCCATCAAAAAAAAAAAAGAAAGAAAAAGAAAAGAAACTGCGCAGTACAATGGCAACTTGCTTTTCCGGAGCGAGTAACCCACATGGTGACCCTATGACAATCCAGCCACGGAAATGTCGGAAGCAGCCGAAGCATGACGTGAAAGGGGGAAAAACCGAAAGGTTTCTATGAGCAAAAAGTGCACGAATGATCATAGACTTTAATTAAGACACATACTACATGAGTGATGGTTTGACTGTACCCTCGCCAACAAGGCAGAAGACCCTCGACAACTAAGGAACCAGGAATTTCCTCTGTGTCTGTCTGTCTGTCTGTCTGTCTCTGTTTCTCAAGGACTAACTGTAAGACCGTTTCAGTGGGATCTAATAATACTATCCTTGATTAATAGTTTTCTAATGTCTGAATTCTCTCTCTCTTTCTCTGTGTGTGTGTGTGTGTCTCTCTCTCTCGCTATCTCTCTCTCTTTCTCTCTCCCCCCCCCCCTGTCTCTCTTCTCTTCTCTCTCCTCTGTGTGTCTGTCTGTCTGTCTGTCTGTCTCTCTCTCTTTCACTCTCTATCTCTCTCTCACAGACAGAAATACAACTATCCAAACCAGAAAATGGAAGAAAAAATCATAGCCAAACCATTCTTACAATTTCCCCTTTCATACAAAAATCATTACAGAAGGAAAAAAAATTGGTGCTTTTCAAGATCACTGTGGCGCTGAAAAAAACTTTGAAACTGGGAAAGAAAAACCCTGTAAACTGTAGCGTGACACAACAGCGCAAAAAGATTTTAAATATTACCAACAAAAGTCCACGAGAAACTGATGTACACGCACCATCATGAAAAAGTGCTAATCCTAGGCATTTTTTTGACTGTGTGACTAAGCTTTGGGACCTTGCCCTCCAAACTTATGTTTTCGAAAGTCCAAAAAATTCCATTGACCAAACTTTGATAAACATTCGACCATGAAGAGCTGAAAAAAGACGATTTTTCACACGTTTTCTGATAGACAGAAAACCACACACAGTCACATATAGAAACACACAGGCGCTCGGACACACACGGAAACACAAACACACCCAATTACAAACACAGACACACAAAGGCACGCACGCACATTCACAGACACACATACACACACATATACACACAGACACACAAATCACACAAAGACACAGTACAGACACACAACACACACACACAAATACACACGTACACAAACACACACGTGCCTGTGTTAGCACACACACTTATCCATACGAAGAATGAGAGAGAGGGTGTGGAGGGAGATGCATACAAGAAGAACAATAGCCAAAACTGAAAGAAAAAGCACACACACACACACACACACACACACACACACACACACACACACACACACACACACTCAAACGCACACACACACTCGTACACACACTCATACACACACACACACACACACTTGTACACACACTCATACACACACACACACACTCAAACACACGCACACTCGTACACACACACTCATACACACACACACACACACACTCATACACACACACACTTGTACACATACTCATACACACGCACACACACACACACACACACACACAAATGAGGAAGAAAATATAAGCAAACAAGCAGCTCCATCTGTGTGTGTGTGTGCGCGCGCTCGCGTGCACGTGTGTGTGTGTGTGAGTGTGTGTGAGTGTGAGTGTGTGTATGTGTTTGTGGTGTGTAGGGAAGTGGTGGTGTGTGTGTGTGTGCGTGTGTGTGTGTGCGTGCGTGGTGTGTGGTGCGTGCGTGCAGTGTGTGTGTGCTGCGTCGCGCGTTGCATGTGTGAGTGCATGCGTTCGTGCGTGCGTGTTTTTTGTGCGCGTGCATGCGTGCGCACGCGTGTTGTGTGGTGTGTGTGTGTGTGTGTGTGTGTTGTGTGTGTGTGTGTGTGTGTGTTGTTGTGGTGTGTGTGTGTGTGTGTAATTAAGTGCGAAAGTATGTGTTTTGTTTGTTTATTTCGTGTGCCTGCGTATACGCTTCTCACGCGTCTGAACGTAGTCACGTACCGTACATGTATGAAACTGTGTCCTTGATCTGTAAGATAACTCGGTCACGGTCAAGTACCTCTCACACCACATCACGAGGTGACTTCCCGTTTAGTCCCCAAAATGACTATCTTGTTACCAAAGGTCAAACACACCAATGAACTTCTGACGAAGTAGTTAAGTATTCACGCATGGGTTGTGCCGCTGATGTAGCCATCAGATCATGCGCAATAAATGCGAAGTACAATTCGTTGAAGAGGGATTCATCGTATTCACTTTCACTCAAACAACCCCTGTGGTTGAAGTAGGGCAACGTTGGGAGCTTTCGACTGCTAACTGTCAAGAGTGTAGAGAGGGAAAGGGGCTGGCAGCTATGCGGGCTGGTGGCAGGGCGGGCTGCCCGAAAGAGAGATGGAGACCGGAGTAGGGTGAGAGAGGGGTCTTCCATTCTCTCTTGGTCCAGAAGCTGGGATAGACCTGGTTGGTACGCGTTGTGTGGCTGTGTTCCCGGGGTTTTGTCATCTCCCCAACTTAAGATTTGGTTCGTGGACAAGACAACTGATGACTGGGTCCGAATGGGTCATGCAGCACATAGACAGCCCCTTTTTGCTTGTTGAAATGACTTATCGAGTAATTGTCCGGAGAGTGGCGAGGTGTTGGTGCTCCGGGTCCCATCTACACCCTCGCGGTGTTTCTTGTTAACTTTCGGGAATGACTTCTACATAATCAGGCCACATCAGACGATATGTGTGGCTGTTTTTTTTCTGTTTTTTTTTTTCAAGTCCTTCCTGGTCGCTTTTGTGTTTTGGTGGTCAGAGGAGTTGTAGTCGGCCATGTCTCCTGTCGCTCCACTCAACATCGATGCATTGTATGTTTAGCTGCCTGATGTTCTTGACCACATGGGCATGCTGGTAATGGCGTACTGCGGTTCATACGGGCTCATTGAGGCCGGTGTGCAGCCTCATCAGTACTTATTGTTATTTTCGTTTAAAGCCCAACCGAGCGCGTAGAGCCATATCAGGGCTATTACCGTTTCGTAACATACACAATACTTCAACAGGAAAAAAGAAAGGAAAAGCAAATTAAGTACACATATTATATCAATGCATTCGCGCACATAATCTAAGGAGATGCCCCTGGCGTTGACCACTTCGTTGTATTTATCTCACAGGCGATTAAAAAAATTTACAAATTTAAATTTAACTAAGGACACTAAAACACATACAAGTACAGGCCTAAATTACCTAAAATTGCTTTCGCATATCACATACCCCTTGAGCTGAAAATGCACTTAATACATGTGCCCAATTATCAATCCTAGGAGAAAATACATAAGGCTTTATAGCACCACTGCCTTGTGGTTATCTCGGGAGAGAATAAGGCTAAGGGAGTAAAACCCTGACAAAACATCACCCCCACTGCCTTGCAGGTTGTCGTGGGAATGACAAAGACTAGCGGACAGTCCATACAAAAACCAATGGAAGGCAACAGGAAACCACCACATATATTCCCAAGTTTGTCATGGCCAGCCGAAACATGAAAAAGGATGATAAAGATGACACCTGACCGTCAGCAAACTATTGCCATTTAATTAAAAAAAATTGCCACGTGGAATGTAAGGGCATCGCTGCAAAAGTTAAAGTTGGAAATGTCAAGACATAGATGGAAAGGCATAATATCAAGAACTAGGGAAAGTGAATTGGAAGGGGGCAGGCATGATAACATCAGGCAACCATACAATAACATATTCTGGTGGAAACGCGCATGAAAGAGGAGTAGGCATCATAATACAAACGGACAAGTCAAAATCAATCAAGGGATACTGGGCTGTGTCAGACCGAGTTTTGCTAGCTAAGTTAGATGGCATGGCATTTGATGTCAACATCATCCAGGTATATGCACTAACATCCACCAGTACGCAAGAAGAAATTGACAGCTTCTACAAAGTATTAGAGACGGCCAAGGATCAATGCAAATCACAGGATATTACATTCATAATGGGAGATGTTAATGCTAAAGTGGGACAGGATAGGGTGGAGGACATAATTGGACCTCATGGGCTTGGTACACAAAATGAAAGGGGAGAGAAACGTGTCGAATGGGCACAGATAAATGAGTTTATGGTAGGAAGACCTGGTTTGAGCAGTATAACAGAAAAAAAATGGACATGGATGAGTCGTGTGACTGTGAGTGTGCGTGCGTTTGTTTGTAGTTTAACGTTCGCACCCATGTAAGCGATACGGCAAACAGAACACTACGAGGTGTTTAACACACGTGACTGTGCGTGCGTGCGCGTGTGTATGTGTGTGTGTGTGTGTGTGTGTGTGTGCGTGTGTGAGTGTGTATGTGAAATTACAATTGAAAAAGAAGATTTAATATCAAGACCATGTTGAAGGTAGTGACTGAAGCTGAACGTCTAACCCTGACAAAGAGTTCAGTCCATACTGTGGGACCTACCTACGCTGACCAAAAAGATTTAGTTTTGAAAGAGGATGGAACACAAAACGCTCTGGAATCGGGAAAGGAGCGAAGCTTTCTGCGTGAGACGTAGATATCTAGAATGCCAGAGAGATACCGAGGACCTACCTGTTCCAGAGAGAGAGAGAGAGAGAGAGAGAGAGAGAGAGAGAGAGAGAGAGAGAGAGAGAGAGAGAGAGGAGAGAGGAGAGAGAGAGAGAGAGAGAGAGAGTAAGAGAGGGAAAAAGAGGCAGAAAGACACACACACACACACACAGAGATAAAGAGGGGGGGTGGGGGGGGAAGAGAAAGACAGACGGATGGACAGACAGATAGATACAGGCACACACACACGCACACACACACACACACAGATAGAGAGGGTGAGAGGAAGAGAGACAGCGAGAGAGAGAGAGAGAGAGAGACAGACAGACAGATAGAAAAAGAGACAGACAAACAGACAAGGAAAGAAAGCGATGCACTTCATACACATATAGATAATTAAATACACAAAACATTAAGTAGAATGTTCTTTAATTTCTGTCACTTCTGAGAAAATAAGTACAAAGCCAAAACAAGCTGGCAGATGTGTTCAACAGCAGTAATTATATGAAAATAACTCAAGTTCATAGTTACAGTGCAACATTATTTCAAAAGGAAATCAGTAACAAGTGAACCAATCAGCACTCACAAAAATAATATCAGCATGTTCACTTCAAGCCTACATAATGTTAATTTATGATGTCGACTCCATGATGTCAAATCCATGATGTGAAATTGATGGCATCAAGTTTATGATGTGAAATTGATGACGTCAAATCCATGATGTGAAATTGATGGTGTCAAATCCATGATATGAAATCGATGGCGTCAAATCCATGATTTTTGAAATCGATTACCGGTATGTCAAATCCATGATGTGAAATCAATAATGCCAAATCTATAAAGTGAAACTGATCTCAAATCCATGATGTGAAATCGATGTCAAATCCATGATGTAAAACTGATGACGTCAAAATTCATGACGTGAAATCGATGATGTCAAATCCATGATGTGAAATTGATGGTGTCAAATCCATAATGTGAAATCGGTGGTGTCAAATCCATAATATAAAACCGATGATGTCAAACTCATGACATGAAATTGGTGGTGTCAAATCCATGATGCCAAATCGACGATGTCAAATCCATGATGTGAAATCAATGGTGTCAAATCCATGATGTGAAATCGATGACGTCAAATCCATGATGTGAAATCTATGACGTAAAATCCATGATGTTAAATCGATGACGTCAACTCCATGATGTAAAACTGATGACGTCAAATGCACGATGTGAAATTGATGACGTCAAATCCATGCTGTGAAATCGATGATGTCAAATCCATGACAAATTGAATCAGGCTTTTAATATTCTATCCTCTTACATGAGACAGCTTTTAACAATCAACCTTTTTTTTTCCATTTATTTAATAGAGTGTGTGACCTAATGGTTAAAGTACTTGCCCTGGACGTGAAATATCCAGGATCAAATTAGACATTTTTTTTAATCCCCCCTCTCCCACCCTCCACTAAATCTAAAGTGATGGTGTAGGCGCTAGTCTTTCGGATGATATGATAAACAGAGGTCCCATGTGTAGCACTCACTCAACGTGCATTAAAGACCCCACGGCAAGAAAAGAGGTTACTGTTATTGTTTAAAGCCCAGCCGACTGCGTAGAACCATATCAGGGCTATAACCGCTTCAAAACATACAAAACTTCAACAGGCCAAAAAAAGAAAAAAAAAAAAAGAAAGAAAAAAAGAAAAGAAAAAAAAAAGAAAATTAAGTATACGTATCAATGCATTTGCGCACATAATCTAAGGACATGCCCCTGGTGCTGACCACTCCGTTCAATTGGTGTCCTTTGCAAAATACTGTACCAAAGTTCATTTTCATGGATAAGAAAAATACATACTCATAGCAAAAACAAAAGAACAACAAAAAAAGAAAAACTGAAAAAAGAAAAAAAAAAACCCAGTGGCGCTGCACTAGGCAACACGGTCTACTAGGGCAGAGCAACCCAAATTTCACGTAGTACATTCACAGTGATAAAAACAAACAAAGCAACAAACAAAGCAACAAACAAAGCAACAAACTAACAAACAAAGCAACAAACGAACAAAGCAACAAACAAACGAACAAAGCAACAAACAAAGCAACAAACAAACGAACAAAGCAACAAACAAACAAAGTAACAAAGCAACAAACAAACAAAGCAACAAACAAAGCAACAAACAAACAAAGAAATAAATACACGAATGGGGCAGCCTCTGTTATGTTGTCTTATATGTGACAGTTTCAAACAATTTTTACAGTTTTAAATTAAGAATTATATTCAACAACTTATTAACTCTGACAAGGTAAAGGCACAACATTCAGTCAGCATTAAAACAAACGTTTAACAAGGTTAAATCATAAAATAAACAGAACAAGACTGTGAAGGTAATATCCCTGTTTTGTGACGAACTGTGCGGCAATATACGTAAAAGCTAAAATATCGATGTCTTGTACACCAGTATATTAATGTCTTTCATTACATAAAAGCTATAGTATTGATACTTTGAACAACAGTTTATTAATAAGTGTCTCATTACATAAAAGCTATAGTACTGATATTTTGTACAACAGTACATTAATTAGTCTCATGTTAATCTAAATTATGTCCCTTTGGATGTCAATCACTAGCTGCCGAATTTAAGTTTGATACCTGGGAAAGCAGATAGTTTTGATTAAAACCATTTATAAATCTTTTTGTTTCTTTCTAAAAACACATGATCCAGAGTCCTGAGGAGAATTCCGGACGCAAACTAATTTTTTTCTAAAAACAAACAATAAACAAAGCCCCAACAACATTCAAGCAAATAACACACACACACACACACACACAAACACACACATACACACAAACACATACATAGTATTTATTTGATATACATGAGAGAGAGAGAAAAAAAGAGAAAGAGACAGAGACAGAGAGAGAGAGAGGGAGGGAAAGGCTGTGAAATGGAAGAAATTTTTCTTTTCTTTTATTGTTGTTTAAAGCCCAGCCGACTGCGCAGAGCCATATCAGGGCTACAACCACTTCAAAACACACAAAACCTCAACAGGAAAAAAAAAAGAAAAGAAAATTAAGTACACATATCAATGCATTCGCGTACATAATCTAAGGACATGCCCCCGGCGTATGACCATTCTGTCTGATTTATCGCACAAGGGAGATTAAAAAAAACCACCTGAATACAAATATAAGCATACATAAGGACACCAAAACATATATAAAACAGGCATAAATTACCTAAAACTGTGTCTGCATATCTCACCTCCTTAGAGCCAAAAATGCACTTAATACATGTACCCAATTATCAATCTGAATAAAAAGCATGTAAGACTTTATCGAAAAAACACAGGTGAATGGACCATTAAGGCAGAAAATAAGTAGAAATGACAAAAAGCGAGGCAACAAGGCAGAAACATTTTATAACTGTTGAACAATTTACACAAACAAATTCAACCTGAAGTACTCTCACTCACAGCATAGTGGACATCATCTTAATCACAAACATGAAATTGTTTAAAAAAAAAAATCACAGACATGATAGATGGTAGTCAGAGGCTGATGGTAACATTATCATCACAAGACATTTACAGGCAGATGGTAACGTTATTATCACAAAATATTGAAACTCCACTGACGACCGCAGATATGCGTATCCAACTTTGATGGAATTTTTCAATCAGCAATTGCAAAACAGTAGTAAAGAAAAACAATCATATTAGCATTCTACAAAACTTTTAGCAAAGAATGTGTTATCATCAATGGCATAAATCATGCCAATTCAAGTTTTTCATATCAGATAAGTTTAAGCAAAGAATGTATTATCATAAGTGACATGATTCAAGCAAACTGAAATTGTATGTATCATAAAACTTAATGAATACATTGTTATCAATGGTAATTCATATTAAGTGAAGTTTTGCATACCATAAAACTCATACCAAAAATATGTATCATCATCAATAGTAATTAAAGTAAAGTAACCTTTGCATCTCAAAAATCTGATACAAAGAATGTATTGTCATCAATGGTAATTTATACAAGCTGAAGTTTTATAAATCATTAAACTTCAGTAAGTAAAGAATTATCACAGACAGTAAACCATACGCAACTTTAGGTTGTACATATCACAAAACATATGCAAAGTTTGCATATCATAAATGGTAATTCATGCAAACTAAAGAATGCCGCTCATTATGAAGAAAAAGAAAACACACCAGTTTCCCCAATCATCTGTTCACCTGTAGAGAGTGGAGTGAACATCAGTGCAGATAAGGAGGAGGAGACCAGTAGAGAAGAAGGAGAAGGGGGAAGAGCTGAAGGAGTCCGTGTCCACTGACATCAGAAAACATTAACCATTGGCTCCTTCACAGGACTCAAGATCTGGCATATCGAGTTCAATCTCAGACCGCTACATTAAAAACTGGCATATTCACTGCCCAGTTTTTAATGTTTCCATCATTCTGATGGTATCATGTTAGTGTCTCATATGTCCCTCTCCATATTTAAATAATCTCGAACTATGATGGCAACCACAGCAGTTAACCCTGTGTCTCCTGCACCATGTCCACCAGCTACAAAACCTTAACCCTTTGACTTCCTCATCCTATCCACCATTTCCATACCACACAATATATGATGAAAAATGTATGATTTCTGAATCTGTCTAAATCGTAAAGCTTGAGGCATTTCATGAACAAACAAACAAATGCAAACGAACAGATACAAAAAAATAAATGAATAAATAAACAAACAAATAAATAAATAAATAAATAGATAAATAAATAAATAAATAAATAAATAATCTCACTATTGAAAGGTTAAAGTTTCATACTCTTTCTCCATCGTCTGTTTTAATCCAACTTTTACTTAACACATACAATCACGCAGGAAAACCTCAGGCTAAAAATGATATCATTGTTCTCTTTGAACGTGTAAAAGTATCATTTCTTTTTATGGAATTGAATTAATCTGAAAAACATAAATCATTCAGACAAAATTACTAAATCAAACGGCTATTTCAAAGTAGTAGATGACTTAATAACATTTCTTATATTCTCTCATAAGTTAAGAATCTCTGTGAGGTGAACATCATAAATAAGAGTCTTCAATAAAGAAGCAATGGAATGACTTGCATCCGAGTGTCAGTTACAATCTGCATATCCTCATGTTCAAAGTGACAAACAAACTGATGAAGGGAACAAATTATGCAAACACTACTAATGGAGTATTTAACACACACACACACACACACACACACACACACACACACACACACACACACACACACACACACACACACACACACACACACATCAAATACACACTCACACACACTCAAACATACCAAGTCTGTGAACAAATTCAAAGAAAACAAGATGGTTAAGCCATTCTATTATGGGAATAATAATGACAATAATAATGACATTTATAAGGCACCAAATCTTCTTTCAAGAATTAAACCAAAAAGCGCATTCTCATCATTCATCAAAGCAATCACCTAACAATGACCAAAACAGTGTATATATTACTTTGTTACAGTTCAGTTTCTGCTGGACGGGGGAAAACACTCAAAATCTCACATTTGTTATACAGTGATTTTTTTAAAGACTATACTGTCGCACATCAATAGACACTTACTGACAAAAAAAATTACATACAATTACGAAGGACAACTTTTGTCTTTTAAGCTTATGCAGAAAATCAATTCCTTCACTACTTATTCTTATTTATCTTATTCTTACTGTTGTTTAAAGTCTAGCCGACTGCTTAGAGCCATATCAAGGCTATAACCATTTCAACAGGAAAAAAAAAGGAACAGAAAATTAGGTGCACATATCAATGCATTTGTGCACATAATCTAAGGACATGCCCTTGGCATCAACCACTCTGTCCAATTTATCACAAAGGAGATTTTAAAAATATATCTGACTACAAATTTCAACATAACTAAGGACACTAAAACATATATAAAAACGGGCCTAAATTACCTTAAATTGCTTCCGCATATCTCAGTTCCCTAGAGCCAAAAAGGCACTTAACATATGTACCCAATTATCAATCCTAAGAGAAAGCATGTAAGACTTTATTGAATACATACAGATGAATGGACCAGCAAGGCAGAAAACGATAGGAAGAAATGACAGATAGCAAAGGAACAAGGCAGAAACAAAGACAGTGACAGAAAAGAAGAAATTTGAAGCACAGAATTTCCAGAAGGTGGGGATACTATTCATGCTGAAAGAGCCCCAGGCATCCCCAAAGGGGGCCTTCATTAGTTGACAACTTTTGTACATGCATCAGACACAGTAATCAGGATCTAATAGATGACCCAAAATGTCAGTCATTGTGGCCTTTAAGAGATATCAGATACAAAATAAGTCAACATGCTGCGAGGACAATGGTAAGACTGTCACAACAGTGAAAAGAAAATTATGATGTTGTCAGAAGTTGCTGAGAAGGTGCTTTTCGCACAGCTTCCTTGAAAAATACTGGTTTCAGGCATTTCTTTGAAAATGTGACCTTGACTTTGGTGCCTTACCTTCCCAACAATGTGTCCTGTCATGAGTCCCTAATGGACAACACCTTTGAGCCAAACTTGGTAAAGATCCATCTAGAAAGAGCTGATAAAATCGTGCCTGCACATTTCTTTCTTTCTCTCACACACACACACACACACACACACACACACACACACACACACACACACACACACACACATACACACACACTCTCTCTCTGTCTCTGTCTCCATATTTTATAAAATAATCTCTTTCTTAAAAAAAAATGGGAAGAACAAATTAAAAAGAACAGCCCACTACAGAGTATCATCAACTGAATTGCTGTCATAATCATAAACCAAACCACTTTTTAATAAACGTGCAGTAATCAATTACACAATGGTGATTATTGATAATACACCGATTTGTTCCCAGTATGTCAAATCATGCAAAAGAAAGATAAAACTCGTTCCTGATATGTCAAATCATGCAAAAAAAGATAAGACTTCATCCTGACACACTATTTGTTATTGCCACAACCAAAAGTGACAGTACATAGCGATTCAGTATATGGACAACAGTGCAAGGGAAAATTCAGACACCAGTTCATGTCGAACTGTTGTACCCAAAATCAAACAACAGTTCTTATCAACCACAACACACAGGCAAAATCTAGGCCATCCAGAGAATGTTTTCCACCAAAAACAACAAATGGACACAAAATGCGGGCCATACATACAAAACATGGGCCAATCAGAAGCTACATGACAGCAAACCCAACACATACACACAACATGTGGCCAATAAGAAGATAGAACACATACACATAACATGTGGCCAATAAGAAGACAGAACACATACACACATGTCGCCAATAAGACAGTTTATACCAAACCCAAGACCTACACATAACATGTGACCAATAAGAAGACAGTTTATACCAAACCCAACACATACACAAACATGTGGCCAATCAGAAGACAGTTTATACCAAATCCAACACATACACACACAACGTGGCCAATCAGAAGACAGTTTATATCAAACCCAACACATACCACACGTGCCACAAAACGTTATACCAATCATAAAGTGCACAGGATTTATACCAAATCCACCAACACAAAACTTACCAACCAACATTCCAATAAGAAGACAGTTTTATACCAAACCCAACACATACACACAAACATGTGGCCAATCAGAAGACAGTTTATACCAAACCCAACACATACACAAACAAT
>JAPXFY010000017.1:44264056-44296556 GCA_030674185.1 Monoplex corrugatus
ACAGATGGATGCTATGTCTGCCCTTGTATCAACATATGGATTCTATGTCTGCCCTTGTATCAATATATGGATGCTATGTCTGCCCTTGTATCAACATATAGATTCTATGTCTGCCCTTGTATCAACATATAGATTCTATGTCTGCCCTTGTATCAACATATAGATTCTATGTCTGCCCTTGTATCAATATATGGATGCTATGTCTGCCCTTGTATCAACATATAGATTCTATGTCTGCCCTTGTATCAATATATGGACGCTATGTCTGCCCTTGTATCAACATATAGATTCTATGTCTGCCCTTGTATCAATATGTGGATGCTATGTCTGCCCTTGTATCAATATGTGGATGCTATGTCTGCCCTTGTATCAATATGTGGATGCTATGTCTGCCCTTGTATCAATATATGGATGCTATGTCTACCCTTGTACTAACATATGGATTCTACGTCTGCCCTTGTATCAACATATGGATTCAATATCTCCCCTTGTATCGATTTACGGATTCTTTGTCTTCAATTGCATCATAATATGGATTCTACGTCAGCCCTTTTATCAACATATGGATTCAATATCTCTCCTTGTATCGATATACGGATTCTTTGTCTTCAATTGCATCATAATATGGATTCTACGTCTGTCCTTTTATCAACATATGGATTCAATATCTCTCCTTGTGTCGATATACGGATTCTTTGTCTTCAATTGCATCATAATATGGATTCTACGTCTGCCCTTTTATCAACATATGGATTCTATATCTCTCCTTGTATCAATATATGGATTCTTTGTCTTCCCTTGTATCATAATATGGATTCTACATCTGTCCTTATATCAACATGTGGATTCTATGTCTATCCTTGTATCAACATGTGGATTCCATATGTATCCTTGTATCAACATATGGATTCTATGTCTATCCTTGTATCAACAGATGGGTTCTATGTCTATCATTGTACCAACATATGGATTCTATGTCTATCATTGTACCAACATATGGATTCTATGTCTATCATTGTACCAACATATGGATTCTATGTCTGTCATTGTACCAACATATGGATTCTATGTCTGTCATTGTATCAACATATGGATTCTATGTCTGTCATTGTATCAACATATGGATTCTATGTCTGTCATTGTATCAACATATGGATTCTATGTCTGTCATTGTATCAACATATGGATTCTATGTCTGTCATTGTATCAACATATGGATTCTATGTCTGTCATTGTATCAACATATGGATTCTATGTCTGTCATTGTATCAACATATGGATTCTATGTCTGTCATTGTACCAACATATGGATTCTATGTCTATCATTGTATCAACATATGGATTCTATGTCTGTCATTGTACCAACATATGGATTCTATGTCTGTCATTGTACCAACATATGGATTCTATGTCTGTCATTGTACCAACATATGGATTCTATGTCTGTCATTGTATCAATGTAAGGATTCTATGTCTCTCATTGTATCAATGTATGGGTTCTATACCTATCCCTGTATCAATGTAAGGATTTTATGTCTAGCCCTGTATCAATGAATGGGTTCTATGTTTATCCTTGTATAAATGTATGGTTTTATGTTTATCATTGTATCAATGTATGGTTTTATGTTTATCGTTGTATCAATGTAAGGGTTCTATGTTTATCATTGTATCAATGTATGGTTTTATGTTTATCGTTGTATCAATGTAAGGGTTCTATGTTTATCATTGTATCAATGTATGGTTTTATGTTTATCGTTGTATCAATGTAAGGGTTCTATGTTTATCGTTGTATCAATGTAAGGGTTTTATGTTTATCCTTGTATCAATGTATGGGTTTTGTGTTTATCCTTGTATCAATGTAAGGGTTTTATGTTTATCATTGTATCAATGTGTATGTTGTGTGTGTGTGTGTTTGTGTGTGTGTGTGCGTGCGCGCGCGCGTGCGTGCGTGCGTGTGTGTGTGTGTGTGTGTGTGTGTGTCTGTGTGTGTGTGTGTGTGTACTTGTAAAGCGCCAGAAGCAATTTTTTGGACTGTGCGCTATATAAATGCTCATTATTATTATTATTATTATTATTACGAAAGGTCTGTTGTTGTTTCATTGCGTAAGTCAGTGTTTGAACTTGAATATTCTGTGGTTTTTGATGTATCTTCTTACTTGTGTAGCTTTGATGGTGGTTGTTTTCTCATTGTATACGTAGTTGTGAACATTTTTTGTTTTGCGAAATGTAAAGCGCTGGTGAGCATGTTTGCATGGAATATGCGCTATATAAATAAACATTATTATTATTATTATTATTAATGTAAGGGTTTTATGTTTATCGTTGTATCAATGTAAGGGTTCTATGTCTATCCCTGTATTAATGTAAGGATTCTATGTCTCTCCTTGTATCAGTGTATGGGTTCTATCTTTATCCTTTTATCGATGTATGGGTTCTATGTCTATCTCTGTATTGATGTAAAGGTTCTTTGTCTATCCTTATATTAATATATAAGGGGTGGTGGTGGGAGTTTGACGGTAAGAAGGGGAACAATTATATATAAATTGTAAACAATTTAGAACAATGAAACAACAGTGTCAAATACTAACATACCATAATTAAGTAACATTTCATAACAATCTGCTAGCTGGACTAGCAGAATAATATGGGTGTGTGTAGCAGCATACGCCAAGAAGAAGAAGAGTGGAATAATATCATCATATTGTCGTAAAGGATATCTCTAGTGTCCGTACATGAAAAATCGAGATTGTTATTTCTAAATGTCGTAAGTAAGATAGTACATTCAAAGAACAGATGGTGGACTGGTGATGCTTCTGAACAAATTTGTGTACATTTTTTTTTTTTGCAAGTGTTAAGCCTTAGTTTGTATATCAAAGACTTTAGCTGTCTGGAACAGTAAGGTATCAGGCTTTGAGCAGCTGAGAAATTAGCATAAACCGATCATTCTAAATCAGCACATGATTTTAAACTTAATGAAAAAGTATCACACATTGTTGCTTTTCTTGATTTCAAACCAACGTAAAAGCTGTCAGTCACGATGTTAATTGTAACAGCGGTAGTACAGCAGAAATGTATGCACGTGCACGTACTCCTTACCCCCTCTCCCCACCCCCCAAACACACAAGTGCATATAATAGATGTACACACACACACACACACACACACACTCATGCACACACAAACACACACACACGCACACACACACACATGCACACACACATACACACACACTCACACACACACACACTCTCACACACACACACATACAAACAGACAAACAGACACACACACACAGACACATGGACATACATCCACTGTTTTACAATCTTACCCTGAGCAGCTCCAGTAAATCAGGAAGACTTTTCTGAACCACTGCCTTCCAGTCGTTCAGATCTGCGACCATTCGACACACTGGTACCTCTACGCCAATGCCTCCTGCATATCTCACCACACTTCTCAAAGTGTCGGCATGGACGTCTGGGTCTTTTGGTCTCCAGTCCACATCCAGTGCTTTTGCTCTTGATCCCATGACATGCAAGTTCACAGTTGCTCTGTATCCATACGATCTTTGTGAAGAAGACTCCCTTGCTATTCTCCTGAAGGAGCGAGACCCCAGCAGTGGCTCTTCTTCTCCTTTGGATTCCAGCTCCTTTAAGGAAAAATCTGGAGCGAAGATCCTGTCTCTAGTCTTGCCACTTACTTTACTCGTTTTCTTGGTGGCTGGTGTCAGGGGAATGTACACAGCTTGCTTGGGCAATTCTTTCAGGGATACTGCGGCTGATTTCTTCTGCAGATCCAGTTTTAGCTCTTCTGTGTACTGCTCCATCTCAATAATCGGTTTGGAAGAAGCGGGAGCACAGGTAAGAGCAACTGGTGGTTTAGGAGGTGTAGGAGAATAAGCAGGAGATGTAGGAGCATAAGCAGGAGACGTAGGAGCATAAGAAGGAGATGTAGGAGAATAAGCAGGAGACGTAGGAGAATAAGCAGGAGACGCAGGAGAATAAGCAGGAGACGTAGGAGAATAAGCAGGAGATGCAGGAGAATAAGCAGATGAGGGAGAATAAGCGGGAGTTGTAGGAGAAAATAATGGGGAAGCTGACATCAGGTCTGCTGCTGCTGAACGCTGCCTCATCCTCCTTGCTGGGCTCTCCACGCTTCTCCACGATGCCTCACGTGTTAGCATGGTGGCTTTCACATGCACAGGTTTCGTCTCCTTTTTGCTGCCACCCCCTCCGTTTAAAGACTCAGCTTCTTCATCTAATGATTTGTCTCGTACCTTTTTCTTTTTCTTTAATGCAAATGACTTTTCAGCTGTTTCAGACGCAGCTTTCAACTTTCTTTCAGCCTTGTCTTCAACCTCTTTGATAACTTCAAGCTCTTTCACTGGAGGCACGGGTGTTATGAGATCTGTGGTTGTTGCAGAATTTGGTGCTCCAACAGAACTGTCAGCAAATAGCATGGGTATCTGAGGTGATGCAAACCCAGTGACATTTCTGCTGGCATGAGAGGTCTGATCCAAACTACCAGTAGACTTTGGAGGAGGTGAAGACTGTGGTTTCCGAGGTGGAGCAGAGCCACTACCGCCAAATAAAAATCCCACTGGTCCTGAGTTGGCAGGAGCTTCAGGTTTCAGTTTAGCTTTTTCAGCTTGTGGTGAAGACTGCTGCTGTTGCTGCTGTCCTTGAATTGAATCAAACACAAAGCTTCCAGTGCTGACCCCTGATAGTGACTGCGGGGCTCCAAATCCAAATGCTGGTTGCGGGCTCCAAATCCAAATGCTGGTTGCGGGGCTCCAAATCCAGATGCTGGTTGTGGGGCTCCAAATCCAGATGCTGGTTGCGGGGCTCCAAATCCAGATGCTGGTTGCGGGGCTCCAAATCCAGACGCTGGTTGTGGGGCTCCAAATCCAGATGCTGGTTGCGGGGCTCCAAATCCAGACGCTGGTTGTGGGGCTCCAAATCCAGATGCTGATTGAGGGGCTCCAAATCCAGACGCTGGTTGTGGGGCTCCAAATCCAGACGCTGGTTGTGGGGCTCCAAATCCAGATGCTGATTGAGGGGCTCCAAATCCAGATGCTGGTTGTGGGGCTCCAAATCCAGATGCTGGTTGCGGGGCTCCAAATCCAGATGCTGGTTGCGGGGCTCCAAATCCAGACGCTGGTTGTGGGGCTCCAAATCCAGATGCTGATTGAGGGGCTCCAAATCCAGACGCTGGTTGTGGGGCTCCAAATCCAGATGCTGATTGGGGGCTCCAAATCCAGACGCTGGTTGTGGGGCTCCAAATCCAGACGCTGGTTGTGGGGCTCCAAATCCAGATGCTGATTGAGGGGCTCCAAATCCTGAAACGGGTTGCGGGGCTCCAGATCCCATTTGCGGGGCTCCAGATCCCATTTGTGGGGCTCCAAATCCAGATGCTTGTTGCGGGGCTCCAAATCCTGATACTGGCTGTGGGGCCCCAAATCCAAATGCTGGTGGCGGGGCTTCAAATCCAGATGCTTGTTGCGGGGCTCCAAATCCCATTTGCAGGGCTCCAAATACAGATCCTTGTTGCTGGGCTCCAAATCCAAATGTTGTTTGCTGAGCCCCGAATCCAGATACTGGCTGCAAAGTTGCAAACAATCCCTCTGATTGACCCTGGAGGCTCCAAACCCAGAAACTGTTGACTGAGCTCCAAACCCTACTGCTGATTGTTGTGCTCCAAACAATCCTCCTGGTGTCGGTTGTGAACCCCCAAACATTTCCCCTGGTGTCAGTGTGAACCCCAAACATTTCCCCTGGTGTCAGCTGTGAACCCCCAAACATTCCCTGTTGTCAGTTGTGACCCCAAACAATTCCCCTGGTGTCGCTGGACTCCAAACATTCCTCTAGATGCCGGTTGCGGAGCTCCAAACAATCCTCCAGATGCCGGTTGTGGAGCTCCAAACAATCCTCCAGATGCCGGTTGTGGAGCTCCAAACAATCCTCCAGAAGCCGTTGTGGAGCTCCAAACAATCCTCCAGATGCCGGTTGTGAGCTCCAAACAATCCTCCAGATGCCGGTTGTGGAGCTCCAAACAATCCTCCAGAAGCCGGTTGTGGAGCTCCAAACAATCCTCCAGATGCGGTTGTGAGACTCCAAACAATCCTCCAGATGGCGGTTGCGGAGCTCCAAACAATCCTCCAGATGCGGTTGTGGAGCTCCAAACAATCCTCCAGATGCCGGTTGTGGAGCTCCAAACAATCCTCCAGATGCCGGTTGGGAGTTCCAAATGCATCCTCCAGAAGCCGGTTGTCGGAGTTCCAAATATCCTCCAGAAGCCGGTTGTGGAGCTCCAAACAATCCTCCAGAAGCCGGTTGTGGAGCTCCAAACAATCCTCAGATGCCGGTTGTTGAGCTCCAAACAATCCTCCAGATGCCGGTTGTGGAGCTCCAAACAATCCTCCAGAAGCCGGTTGTGGAGCTCCAAACAATCCTCCAAGCCGGTTGTGAGCTCCAAACAATCCTCCAGATGGCGGTTGCGGAGCTCCAAACAATCCTCCAGATGCCGGTTGTGGAGCTCCAAACAATCCTCCAGATGCCGTTGTGGAGCTCCAAACAATCCTCCAGATGCCGGTTGTGGAGTTCCAAATGATCCTCCGATGCTGGCTGCGGAGCCCCACCAGCTGTTTTCCTTGAAATGTCATCTACCTCCATCAAAACAGCAATATCTTCTGACAAGGAGAGAGTGGTGCTCTCGCAGAAATACTCTCCTTCTTCCATGTCAAAGGTTCCATCATCAGGAGCCGCATCTTTTCTACTTTCTTTCATTCCTTTTGCAGTTGTTGCTTTTTTCAGTGAGGAGAAAAATCCGCTATGTCGGGTCGCAGATACTTCTCGTTCTTTCCTGGCATAAGCTTTTTCCACCGATCTTTCAGCTTCACATCCTGTTTTGAAATAAATGAAGGGAAAAAGTTAAGCCATGTACGCATAATAAAACAAACAAATATAAAAAAAGAGATTTAAGCCATGTCTGCATAAACAAAACAAAGCGTTTACTGTCCATCCCTACAATGCGGACGTCTTTAGTTTTATTATTAATTGTACCTTAAAACCTGTAACATTTAATTTTTGTATTCATTTATTCACAAACCCAGTGACATTTCTGCTGGCATGCCAGGTCTGAGCCATTCTCTCTTACTGCTTTAGAATCCCTTGAGTCAGGCACAGAATGCCAAAGGCTCGATGACTTTGCTAAAAATTCTGAATCACAACAACCAGATTGGTGATATTTATCGATTTACATATGTATCTATATACATCTATCTATAGCTACCTACATCTATCTGCATCCATATATATATATATATATATATATATATATATATATATATATATATACACACACACATATGTCTCTCTCTCTATATCTGTTCCCGCCTGCCTGCCTGCCTGCTGCTGCCTGCCTGCCTGCCTGCCTGCCTGTCTATCTATCTATCTAGATAAATAAATAGAGATATATCCATATCTATCTATCTATGCATCTATCTATCTATATGTCTATCTATCTATCTATCTATCTATCTATCTATCTATGTATATGTATATGTATAAGAGTATTATGTGTTTTATGTATGTATGTATGTATGTATATGTATGTATGTATGTATGTATGTATGCATATAAAATGCCAAATTTGGTGATCTATGAGCCAGATGTAGTGATATTTGTTTTTTATAACTGAATAATAACTTTCAAAACAATACCAAAAAAAAAAGTTTCAGTGACCTCAGGAAACCTATACAGCTTGATCATCCTGTCTTTATATTTAAAACCAAGCCAACACACATCTATTTTTGTTAAACGTTTTTCTGCATTTTTTCTGCTTTTTTTTGTTTTTTAGTAGACTTAAAAACAAAGTCTACCCTACTAGGGAAAAGCCTTAGTCTTGTATCCAGCACTACAAACATACATGACTGTTTTCAAGAAATTGATTTCACCCACTGTCATGAATATAATCATGAAATAATCAAAGTCTAACAGTTACCCACCATGAAGCGCAAACGTGGTCACATCAACAAAATATCCACTGATCACTTTAGAGTCTAAATAGTAGCGCCCATGTGCAGATTGATTTTGTTACTGTTATTGTTACTGTTGTTGTTACTGCTATTGATACTGTTATTGTTACTGTTGTTCAAAGCCCACATGACTGCTCACAGCCTATCAGCGCCACACCCATCTCAAAGTATACACAATAGCTTCATTACAAAAAACACCTGGAAAATAAGATTTAGTACATGTATCAATGCTTTTGCGTACATTAACCAAGTGCATACTCCTGGCATGACCATTCCGTCCAATTCATCACCAAGGAACAAAACAAACAAACAAACAAACAAAAACCAGTCAAACTTGAATGCAAATGTAAACACAACTAAGGAGACTAAAACATACAGGGAAAAAACTGGCCTAAATTATCTAAAATTGCTTCTGCGCATCACATTCCCCTACAGCCATAAATGTACTTCATACATAAATAAACCAAATTACCAATCCCAGGAGAAAGTATGTAAGGCTTTACAGAACACATACAGGTAAATGGACCAGCAAAGAAATGACAGACAGCGAAGGGGCAAGGCAGAAAGAAACAGAAAGAGAGTGACAGAAAAGAGGAAATTTCTAGCACAGAATTTCCAGAAGGTGGGGATACTATTTATAAAGAATGAGCTCCTGGCATCCCCACGGGAGATCCACCACAGATAAAAAGACACAATACATATGATGTCATATGTTTTGCAAGTCAGACTTTCTGCAATATAAACAGAATAGGTCCAAACAGGTCAGTTTCCACTAACATTGTCATTTTTTTTCTTCTTCTTAGAAAAAAATAAACGTACATGTGGAAACACAAAAACACATGTAATCTCCTTCCCTTCCAGTCCCTACCTTGCCAGGCATGCATACAAATTCAGAGACAAACTTGCATCCAAACACAAAAGCATGCACACACACACATGCTTACTTATCCAAACCAGTATGCATGTTCATTCACACATGCATGCATGCACACACATGCACATGTGCATACACACACACATACACACACACACACGTCTTTTCATACTTATCTCTTCTTGAGAAGTAACTGAAAAAGATGGTTTGGGGGGACTTTTTTTTGCAGAGAAAAAGGCAGATTACACCACCTAGTTTCCATTCTCTCTCTTTCTCTCACTCCTCTCTCTTTCTCTCAAGTACACACACACACACACACACACACACACACACACACACACACACACACACACACACACACACACACACACACACACCCATTACAGAGATGGTACTCGACTCATAAATTAATTCTCTCTCCTACTTGTCCATCAGTATGACAGATCAATAACAAGACTGTTATATTGCTCCCCTCCCCCCCCCCCCCCCACTGGAAACAAAAACTTCTTTAAAGGCTATTCCTTTCACTAGCACATATACATACTGATTCGTGGTTTAGGATCAAAGATGGCCATGTCCATGTCCATATCCAGCAGGAAATGTTCTGCAGATAGTGACGTGTGTTCAGCCATGTCTGTAGCTGATGGACAACAAATTCAAGGGAACTGTCATTAAACCATGCAAACAACAACAACAACAAAAACGAAAATTTCCAAACCAACCTCATCCTCTTCCTTTCCCACACCTCCCACAAATCCTCTCCCCTCACCCCTTCCCCACCTAAAAAACAGAAAGCAAAGGGGCAAGACAGAAACAAAACGAGAGTGACAGAAAAGGTCAATGCATATGATGCCATATGTTTTGCTCTACACAGATGAAAAGATGAAATCGCTCTCCCCTCATCCCTTTCCCACCTAAAAAAAAGTGTCAAACAAACAAATAAATAAGAGGAAGACCAACAAAACAAAACAAACAAAAAAAGAAAGAAAGAAACACTGGGCAATTAACAGTAAAAGGAAAAAAATCAAGGTACTGAAACACACTTGGGATACCATAGAGAAGCTGGCCATGAATTGACGCAGATGACATGTTTGTGGCTGCTCTACAGGCCAATGGCAAAATGAGAAGGTAAAAAAACAAAAAGCCAGAAACCAAAACAAGAGAGAAAATCAGATATAAAGAATAGTATTACAAAAAAATGACAACAGCAATAGTAATAATAAATAATGCTTGCTGCTCTACATGACAATGACAAAATGGGAAGAAAGTAAGTAAATGACAGAGAAAACCAACACCAGAAATCAGACATAAAGAATAGTATTACAAAAAATCACAGCAACAACATTCATAATAAATAATGCTGCTCTACATGATAATGACAAAATGGGAAGAAAGTAAGTAAATGACAGAGAAAACCAACACCAGAAATCAGACATAAAGAATAGTATTACAAAAAATCACAGCAACAACATTCATAATAAATAATGCTGCTCTACATGATAATGACAAAATGGGAAGAAAGTAAGTAAATGACAGAGAAAACCAACAGCAAAAATCAGATATAAAGCATACTATTAAGAAAAATGACAGCAATAGTTATAACAAATAATGCTTCTGGTCTCATCATCTATGAAGAGATGATGCCCATGTCCTGTCCATATCTAGCAGGAAACTTTCTGCAGATAGTGACATGCATTCACCCATTTCTCTAGCTGATGGACAACAAATTCAAGGGAACTGTCATTAAGCCATGCAAACGACAACAACAACAATGAAAATTTCAAAACCAACCTCATCCTACATGTCAATTATATAATGAGAAGAAAATAAGTAAACGAAACAAACAAACGAACAAACAAACAAAAAAACAGAGAAAATCAAACACAAAGAATAGTATTAAGAAGAACGGTAGCAGCAGTACTAATAATAAATATGTAGCATGCTCTATATGCCAATGATACAATGGGAAGAAACTAAGTGATTGAAAAGAGAAAAAAAAAAAACAGCAGAGAAAATCAGACATAAAGAATAGTATCAAGAAAAATGACAGCAACAATACTAATAATAAATAATGTTACATGCTCTAGGAAGACAGTAAGTGAACGAAAGAGAAACAAAAACAACAGAGACAACCACACATAAAGAACAGTAATAAGAAAAGATGGCATCAAGGTCAAGGTCACACCGGCCAAAAAAGTGCCTGAAATCTGCACTTTCTGTTGTAATTGTACAATCACTGTTCTTGCTTCACGTTGAGTTTTATTTTGCCCGACGTTTCTTCAAGGTCACAGTGATCTTGAGAAGTACAAAATTAAGATTTTCTGCAACAATTTTTGTATAAAAAGGGAGACTGTTAGAATGTAACAACAATTTTGAGTTTTTGTTGTCTTTGTTGTTGTTGTTGTTTTGTTTCTTTGTGTGGGATTTTTAACTATCTTTCTTTTCATACCCCCCTCCCCTAACCCATAAATTTCTACTGAATAGGGAAAAATATACATAACAAGGAAAATATCAAAAACATTTAAAAACAGAATGAGAACATGTGTTAAATAAACAAAACAATATACATAACAAGGAAATATCAAAAACATATAAAAACAGAATGAGAACATGTGTTAAATAAACAAAACAATATACATAACAAGGAAAATATCAAAAACATATAAAAACAGAATGAGAACATGTGTTAAATAAACAAAACAAGAGAGGCATTTTTATTTTTTTTTTTTTTTGCCAATTAGCCTTTGTCAAGCATTCAAAAAAGAAAACAATGAAAGAAAAATTGACAAGATTTAGGACAAAAACATCTTCCTTGATTTTTTGTTGAGCTGGTTAACAATAAATGACTGACAGTTTCGATAAATAGGATCTTATCAAAAGCAAGCGGAAAAGTATGACTACCCACGTAAAACACTTGAAACACGCACTTAAATTTTAGTGATACTCCACAAAATTCGAACTCTCAACTGTGCAAGTTTATATGTCCTGCTTTCAGCCTTTGCATCAAAACTGCCACCATCAACCCGAATATATCATTGTACAAACACACATTAACCCTTTGACTTCTACACCCTGTCCACCAGCCTTCTGCATTGTCAACCATGATAGCAAAGCAAAAACTTAAGCCTTTGAGCCCCTTGTCTTATCCACCTTTTTCCTGCAGGAAGTCAAAGGGTTAAACAAAAAAGACACACATGCATGAAAATGGAGAAAAACAATTAGCTCAGCCAAAAGTAACACTCCGAACCCAGACTCTGTTGCAACTGCTTGTTCCAGTTCTGGTAAACAGCCACGACCACTAACATACTGTCTCCAGGACCTCCAATGTGCCTGCTAATGCTACTTCTAGACCTTCATCACCAACTGCTCTAGCTATTCAAGCTCCATCTCCATCTCCATCTCCACCTTACTCCAGCCCGAGGAAACATCAGGAAAGTTGTTTTTATATTTTTAAACAAATTTTTTCAGGATCATTGCACTCAGGGACGTTACCTTTGTGCTCACCTTTTCTTTTCCATCCTATTTTCTACACCACCTTAATGGCCACAGAAGCTGGCATCTGTTTTTGCAATGCGATGATGATGATGATGATGAGGGTGATAATCATGGTGCTATGGAGTTCCATTCACGATTGAGACTGCGTGACAGGGCTGTACTCAACGCTTACTATCACATTATATCCTGGCATCAACCAGGTCCGAGAGATACCGACACCTGCAGTGCTGGTCAGAAGATTTTAACAACACCCTCAATGACGCATCTGTGAAGTGGATTAGACTTAACTGTGTGATCCCAGTCTTCCCAATGAGTCTATAGCGTGCCCAACTCTGGGTAGGAGCCAGTTAGAGCAAAAAAAACAACAAAAAACAATGAGTTTTGAAGGGACTGATGGAGATTCCAACCAACAACCTTCCAGTCTGCAGTCCAGTGTGCTGACCATCACACCATGGCGACTGGTTAACATCTGGAAAGTTAATTGTTCTGTTCTTATTATCCTAAATCTTGTAAACATGAATCTCTGTTATTGTTTGTATACAGGCTGGTCGTATCATGGTGTGGTCAATTCTTTTGACAGAGTTTTCTGTTTCCATATCAATTCCAGCTGCAACATAAAAAACTGACCTGTTTGCTGCCCATCTTAACCCTTTGACTCCTGCACCCTATCCACCAACCGCAAAAGCTTAACCCTTTGAATCCCTCACTCTATCCACCAGCTTCCTGCAGGAAACTGGTGAACAGAGTGAGAGAATCAAAGCATTAAGGTTTTGCTTTGTGGGCATGGTTGGCATGCCAGTGCAGGATACTTATGGACAGGGTGCGGGAGTCCATTATTCCGGTAGTGTCTGATCAGTGTTTCATTTGTACATCTTTCCCCCTTCCTATTTCAACACTTTGCCAATGCAAAGGGAGAGTGCCAGATAACAGCTGGCAGATTTTAGTGTCTGAGTGCAATGAATCCCTCTTGAACAAACTCCAAACTCTTTTGCATATACTTGACAATGGTCAGTTGGCCAAAAATTTGTGCCTCTCATTTTGTCGATTAAACATGCATTCACACATGCATTTCTGTCTGCCTTGATCTTAAGCATTTGTTTTTATTCTAAGAACATACCTTTCAAAAGTACAGGAGAAGACTCATCAAGCTGTTGAAGGGTAGCATCACAGATTTCGTCTTTATAGGCATCGCACAATAGAAGGTCTTCATGTTCCTCTGTTAAATTTAAAACTAATTCTTCATCATGCAGTCTACCACGTCTCTCTCTATCCTCTCCTACTCTGCCATAAGAGTCACCTCCTCCTCTTCTTCCACCTCCTCCTCCTCCTCCTCCCCCACCTCCTCCCCCACCTCCTCCACCTCCCCCTCCTTCTTCTTCCTCCTCTTCTTCTTCATCTCCAGATGATTCACGTCTACCACCATCAGCCCGTTTTGCACGTCTTAGTTTTCCTTTGCCTCCTTCTTCATCTTCTTCTTCACCAGATGAGTCATCAGAATCCCACTTTGTGTGTCTTTGTTTTCCTTTTCCTTCTTCACTTTCTCCTACTTCTTCACTGGATGAGTCATCGGAATAATCCCACTTTGCACGTCTTTGTTTTCTTTTGCCTCCTTCTTCTTCACATTCATCACTGGATGAGTCATCGGAATAATCCCACTTTGCACGTCTTTGTTTTCCTTTGCCTCCTTCTTCTTCACATTCTTCTTCACCAGATGAGTCATCGGAATCCCACTTTGTGTGTCTTTGTTTTCCTTTTCCTTCTTCACTTTCTCCTATTACTTCACTGGATGAGTCATCGGAATAATCCCACTTTGCACGTCTTTGTTTTCCTTTGCCTCCTTCTTCTTCACCTTCTTCTTCACCAGATGAGTCATCGGAATCCCACTTTGTGTGTCTTTGTTTTCCTTTTCCTTCTTCACTTTCTCCAAATGACTCATCACTGGTATCAGAATCAGCAGCATCCTCTTCAGCCTTCGCACGTCTCCGTCTTCCTTTTCCTCCTACTTCTTCATATCCATCTTCACATGATTCTTCACTGGTATCAGCATCAACATCAGCCTTCTTGGACTCCAGCTCTGCATATCCTTTTGGGATATCTGCCAGTCAGATGTGGAGACATGGCAGTCAGAATTACAATCACATCATCATCATCATCATCATCATCATCACCATCACCATCATCATCTTTGTTATTATCATCATCACAGGATGTGCCACTGGATGCTCTGCCGAATAATAATGATATGATTCTCCTGGATAACAACAAAAACAATATGAGCAGTAACAACAGTCCTCATCACTATTACTGGAAGCACTACAGACAGTGGCTCAGCTATTATTTTGACACTTAAAAAGGAATCAAATCAATAATAGCAAAACTAGTTACAATAATAACAGAACCTCATCCCACAAGAGCCCTGAATGCCTCACAAAAGCATGAGTGATTGAGGCAAACATACATACATACAGACAATACATGTCAGCCCCTAATCTATATAATAAAAGGTCATCATCATCATGTGCCCTGCCGCATGGCGTTGGCGACCATGGCCCTCCACACAAATCTATGCCCTGTCGCTGCAAGTATATCTCCCATCCTCTCTGTCTTCATCCACACGCAAGTCCGTCCAATATTTTCTTAATGAAAGGTACAGAACACAATACAGTGCCAAATAAGCATTTTAAACAATCACAGTCATAAAAGCCAGAAATGTTAGTGGTGTCTGTACTGAGTCTAGATCCTATTTCTCTTCATACTTTTCATGTGTGCAGTTTTTCTCCCAGCTCGACAACCATTCCATATCCTCATTGGCAACTTTGGGAAAAGCTGATATGGAACTGTTTGAACACACTGAATCCCTCTTGAAGAAATTCCAAGGTTCTACAGAAAAACAGAAAGCTTGTCACTTCAAAAACTTCTACAAAAATAAAATGTGAAGAAAAAATTGGGTGAGAGGACGACAGATAGGTCAAGAAAATAAATGTTTTCTCAAAACCTGCAACAAACGCTGTTTTCTGAAATAACAGAATTAATGCTACTATGTACCAGTAAAGTGCTCCATGGGTGACACGAGTAAACCCATTTCAGGCCGTCGCAAATTGGAGAGCACTGCATGAAAATGTGGAATCCCAAACGACAATGAAGCAGAGTTATTGAAGATATTTCAAGAGGGATTCACCGCGCTCAGACAACTCCATATGTGCTCCACCCAAATCTGCCAGCAATTATCTAACATATTTCCTGAGCCAGCACAAAACCTATGCACTGGCAAAGTCTTGAAACATGGAAAGGGGAGATGTGACCTATCAAACGCTAAGCTGGCACCACCAGAATGATGGGAACATTAAGATGGGCAGCAAACCCAGCGACTGAACCCAAAGCTTTTGACCGACAGCTGTGAGGGAAAGTTAATGGACAACCACCTTCACTCATAAAGCTTACCAAAAATGAAACAGTGAGGGAAAGTTAATGGACAACCACCCTCATAAAGCTGACCAAAAGCAAACCTGAGCTGTGGGGAAGAGGTAATGGACAACAACCGTCATAACGCTGACCAAAAATAAACCTGTGAGGGAGGGTTAATGGACAACCACCCCCACTCATAAAGCTGACCAAAAGTATTGTTGTAAGGGAGAGTTAATGGACAACCCTCTTAAAGCTGATCAAAAATAAAGCTGTGAAAGAAAGGTAATGGACAACCGGCCTCATAAAGCTGACCAAAAGTAAAGCAGAGAGGGACAGGAAATGGACAACCACCCTCAATCATAAAGCTGACCAAAAGTAAAGCAATGAGGAACAGGAAATGGACAACCACCCTCATAAAGCTGACCAAAAGTAAAGCAATGAGGGACAGGAATGGACAACCACCCTCATAAAGCTGACCAAAAGTAAAGCAGAGAGGGAACAGGTAATGGACAACCACCCTCATAAAGCTGACCAAAAGTAAAGCAGAGAGGACAGGAAATGGACAACCACCCTCATAAAGCTGACCAAAAGTAAAGCAGAGAGGGACAGGTAATGGACAACCACCCTCATAAAGCTGACCAAAAGTAAAGCAATGAGGGACAGGTAATGGACAACCACCCTCATAAAGCTGACCAAAAGTAAAGCAAGAGGGACAGGTAAATGGACAACCACCCTCATAAAGCTGACCAAAAGTAAAGCAATGAGGGACAGGTAATGGACAACCACCCTCATAAAGCTGACCAAAAGTAAAGCAATGAGGGACAGGTAATGGACAACCACCCTCATAAAGCTGACCAAAAGTAAAGCAATGAGGGACAGGAAATGGACAACCACCCTCAATCATAAAGTTGACCAAAAGTAAAGCAGAGGGACAGGTAAATGGACAACCACCCTCAATCATAAAGCTGACCAAAAGTAAAGCAGAGAGGGACAGGTAATGGACAACCACCCTCAATCATAAAGCTGACCAAAAGTAAAGCAGAGAGGGAGAGGAATAGACAACCATCCTCAATCATAAAGTTGACCAAAAATAAAGCTGTGAGTCAAAGGAAATGGGCAACACCCTCATGATGCTGACCTAAACAGAAGTTGTAGTTTCAACTTCCTCAGTCCCCTACGACCTCAGGATCGTTAGACAAATTTTATCTTAACCTTTAGACTCCTGCACCCTACCCACCAACTGCAAAAACTTTACCCTTTGACTCCCTCAACCTATCCTGCAGGAAGCTCGTTGATAGGGTGAGGGAGTCAAAGGATTAAGTTTTTGCTTTGTTAGCATGGTCGGCAATGCAGGATGCTGATGGACAGGGTGCGGGAGTCAGAGGGTTAAATTTGACTCAGTGGAAGCATTCATGTGGAAAGGAATGTTTTTGCTATGAACATGTTATTACAGGAGTCGTAAGTGCTTACATCCCCATCTGACACTTGTAAACAAAAATCTGGAACAATGCAATTCCTCAACATGTACATTGTTGACATGTTCTGTGTGTGCATAGGTGTACAAGCATGTACACACACACACACACACACACACACACACACACACACACACACACACCACACACACACACACACACACACACATGTCTGCAAGTCAGTATGCAAACCTGTGTTCACACATAATACACACAAACAAAAAATCTTGAGTACAAACACACATATGAATACACAAATACAAACAAACCTATGTAACGCGCACGCACACACACAAGCACACACACACACACACACACACACACACACACACACACACACACACACACACACACACAACACACACACACACACACACACACACACACACACACACACACACACACACACACACACACACACACACACAAGACTTCATTAGAATCTAATATCATTTATAGTGAAAAAACGTTAAAATCAAAGAATGAACAAATACAGACTTCACTCTAGTCAATCTTTATCAATTTACCTCTTTGTTCTTATCAAAGAAGATAGAAATATTAAATAGACCAACCAATCAACAAATTTACAAAGGAGTCCTTCAAATAGTAACACTACACACACCCTGGCAGACCTTCTCTTTTTATAGTGTCCTGATACCAATTACAAACATTCTGACAATAACAGACAATTAAAGAGAATAACCAAAGAAGTACTGACCCTGGGAATCTGCCATCATCACCTTTACGAATTCTGGAACAGATTAAAAACAATTGTAAGTAAAAATCAGTGTTTGAATTTCATGTTACAACTCTGCTGTCACATCGTTCTCACCCTTCACAATAAGTTCATTGAATAAAATTCAAACATCATTGATAAATGCTTTAACCCTTTGACTCCAACACCCTATACACCAACTGCAAAAACTTAACCTTTGATTTCCTCACCCTATCCACCAGCTTCCTGTACAAAGTTAGTAGATAGGGTGAGAGAATCAAAAGGTTAAGTTTTTACTTTGATAGCATGGTCGACAATGCAGGATGCTTGTGTGCAGGATTAATTGAAAAAGATGAAAGATGTCCCATAACCCTAAAGTCAGTGGGAAGTGAGGTGGTAGGTACTTCAACTTTACTCAGTGCCAGCATTATGACAATGGAGCCCATGTCTCCTCCTTTGCTGCGTCACCTTCCCAACTCCTAAAGAGGATCAGGTACCCGTTTACAGCTGTGTGAACTGGAGGCCACACATTCATGTGTAAACTCATGTTTATCCTCCCATGACACCCCTTGGTACAAGTAGACAAAACAAAGTAAAGTAAGCATTCTTAGCCTGCCTTCTTGTCTGCTGCTTCATTTGTTTTCTTTTAGGATCATCACACTCAGGGAAGTTACCTTTGTGCTCACTTGTTTTTTCGTCCCATTTTCTGCACCACCTTAGTGGCCACAGAAGCTGGCACACTTTTTTTCTTTACTCGTACAATGCAATGATGATCATTTCAATGAGGATGATAATCACGATGCTATGGACTTCCATCTAGGATTGAGACTGCGTGACAGGGCTACACTCTACGCTGACTATCATAATATATGCTGGCGTCAACCAGGCCCGAGAGATACTGACAACTGCGGTGCTGGTCAGAAGATTTGAGCTACACCCTCAGTGAAGTATCCATGAAGTGGATGAGACTCAACTGTGTGGTCTCAGTCTTCCCAATGAGCCCATAGCACGCCCAGCTCTAGGTAGAAGCCTGTCAGAGCCGAAAAATCCAACAATGATTTTTGAAGGGACTGATGGGGATTGGAACCCACAACCTTCCAGTCGGTAGTCTGTAGCGTTAACCACTACACCAACAGAACTTATGCACACTGCATCATGGGAAGTTTGATACAGACCCCATTTCCCAGGTGCGAAAGAAGACTACTCTTTCCATCTTGCTGAATCTGCAAGTAGATCTTGCAGGTGAGAGAAGTTTAACTGTTGTCCTATTTGATATCTAAAACAAGTGTGACTGCCCATGTTCAAGCAAACAGGAACCACAAAAAACATGAAAAAAGAATAAGAACGTGTATCTAGTTAAACAAGACAAAACAGGCGCACATTTTTGGCCAATTGGCCTTTGTCAAGCATAAGATCAGAAACAAACAACAGATACAAAAATTAGGAGAAAAAGACTGAAACTTCCCTGCTGCTCCGTCCAGTGTGTTTTTCTGTGTTATTGTAGTGTGTTTTACTGTGTCATTGTAGTGTGTTTTACTGTGTTATTGTAGTGTTTTTCTGTGTTATTGTAGTGTGTTTTTCTGTGTTATTGTAGTGTGTTTTTCTGTGTTATTGTAGTGTGTTTTTCTGTGTTATTGTAGTGTGTTTTTCTGTGTTATTGTAGTGTGTTTTACTGTGTTATTGTAGTGTGTTTTACTGTTATTGTAGTGTGTTTTACTGTGTCATTGTAGTGTTTTACTGTGTTATTGTAGTGTTTTACTGTTATTGAAGTGTGTTTGACTGTTATTGTAGTGTGTTTTACTGTTATTGTAGTGTGTTTTACAGTTATTGTAGTGTGTTTTACTGTGTTATTGTAGTGTGTTTTACTGTGTTATTGTAGTGTGTTTTACTGTGTTATTGTAGTGTGTTTTACTGTGTTATTGTAGTATGTTTTACTGTGTTATTGTAGTGTGTTTTACTGTATTATTGTAGTGTGTTTTACTGTTATTGTAGTGTGTTTTACTGTTATTGTAGTATGTTTTACTGTATTATTGTAGTGTGTTTTACTGTATTATTGTAGTGTGTTTTACTGTGTTATTGTAGTGTGTTTTACTGTTATTGTAGTGTGTTTTACAGTTATTGTAGTGTGTTTTACTGTGTTATTGTAGTGTGTTTTACTGTGTTATTGTAGTGTGTTTTACTGTGTCATTGTAGTGTGTTTTAGTGTGTTATTGTAGTGTTTTACTGTTATTGTAGTGTGTTTTACTGTGTCATTGTAGTGTTTTAACTGTGTTATTGTAGTGTGTTTTACTGTGTCATTGTAGTGTTTTACTGTGTTATTGTAGTGTTTTACTGTTATTGTAGTGTGTTTTACTGTGTCATTGTAGTGTTTTACTGTGTTATTGTAGTGTGTTTTACTGTGTCATTGTAGTGTTTTACTGTTATTGTAGTGTGTTTTATTGTGTCATTGTAGTGTTTTACTGTGTTATTGTAGTGTTTTACTGTTATTGTAGTGTGTTTTATTGTGTCATTGTAGTGTTTTACTGTGTTATTGTAGTGTTTTAACTGTTATTGTAGTGTGTTTTACTGTGTCATTGTAGTGTTTTACTGTGTTATTGTAGTGTTTTACTGTTATTGAAGTGTGTTTTACTGTTATTGTAGTGTGTTTTACTGTTATTGTAGTGTGTTTTTACAGTTATTGTAGTGTTTTACTGTGTTATTGTAGTGTGTTTTACTGTTCTTACTGTGCACAACAGCCAAACACCTTGTTGTAGAGGGGTCAAATTTTCGACTTTAATGTCTTTCTCAAGTAAAATCAGAATGTCCACCGACAACAAAGCATAGCTATTTAAAACATAGAATTTGTGATGAAAGTTCATATCAATGATAAAAGAGATCAAGTGATTAGTGTTAAATCTACATGTCTCTTGCCTGTCTCAAACGAACATGTTCACATTTATCATGAATTTTTCTAACATACATGTTTCCGCCGCTGCACGCACACACACACACACACACACACACACACACACACACACACACACACACACACACACACACACACACACACACAAACACACACACACAGAGTCGCACACACTTCCACACACTCACACACACACACCTACTAAAACGCACACACATGCATACATATGCACACCCACACATATTCACATACTCACAAACACACACACACACACACACACACACACACACGCACATACTCTCACACACGCACCCCCACACACACATGCGCACCCACACACACACTCATGCTGAAGTAAAAGGTGTGTTAACAGGTAAAATAGTCCTTCCTTTTTCCTCGTCTCGTCGACCGAGATTTCCTTAGTGCACTGTACAGTCACAGTAGGCGTGGACAGTCAGCAAGCAAAGTCGGGGCAGGATCCAGGCAGCCGAAACGCGGTCTCCCAGAAGAACGTCGAGAACGTTGTAGTGTGTTTTACTGTGTTATTGTAGTGTGTTTTACTGTGTTATTGTAGTGTGTTTTACTGTGTTATTATAGTGTGTTTTACTGTATTATTGTAGTGTGTTTTTATGTATGTGTTTTACTGTGTTATTGTAGTGTGTTTTACTGTTATTGTAGTGTGTTTTACTGTGTTATTGTAGTGTGTTTTACTGTGTTATTGTAGTGTGTTTTACTGTTATTGTAGTGTGTTTACTGTTATTGTAGTGTGTTTTACTGTGTTATGTGTAGTGTGTTTTACTGTGTTATTGTAGTGTGTTTTACTGTGTTATTGTAGTGTGTTTTACTGTGTTATTGTAGTGTGTTTTACTGTTATTGTAGTGTGTTTTACTGTTATTGTAATGTGTTTTACTGTGTTATTGTAGTGTGTTTTACTGTGTTATTGTAGTGTGTTTTACTGTGTTATTGTAGTGTGTTTTACTGTGTTATTTAGTGTGTTTTACTGTGTTATTGTAGTGTGTTTTACTGTTATTGTAGTGTGTTTTACTGTTATTGTAGTGTGTTTTACTGTGTTATTGTAGTGTGTTTTACTGTTATTGTAGTGTGTTTTACTGTTATTGTAGTGTGTTTTACTGTTATTGTAGTGTGTTTTACTGTTATTGTAGTGTGTTTTACTGTGTTATTGTAGTATGTTTTACTGTGTTATTGTAGTGTGTTTTACTGTATTATTGTAGTGTGTTTTACTGTGTTATTGTAGTGTGTTTTACTGTATTATTGTAGTGTGTTTTACTGTTATTGTAGTGTTTTACCATGTTATTGTAGTGTGTTTTACTGTGTTATTGTAGTGTGTTTTACTGTTTATTGTAGTGTGTTTTACTGTGTTATTGTAGTGTGTTTTAAACTGTATTATTGTAGTGTGTTTTTCTGTGTTATTGTAGTGTGTTTTATTGTGCTATTGTAGTGTGGTTTACGGCGTTATTGTAGTGTGTTTTACTGTGTTATTGTAGTGTGTTTTATTGTGTTATTGTAGTGTTTTACTGTCATTGTAGTGTGTTTTACTGTGTTATTGTAGTGTGTTTTTCTGTGTTATTGTAGTGTGTCTTACTGTGTTATTGTAGTGTGTTTTACTGTGTTATTGTAGTATGTTTTACTGTGTTATTGTAGTGTGTTTTACTGTGTTATTGTAGTGTGTTTTACTGTGTTACTGTAGTGTGTTTTACTGTGTTATTGTAGTGTTTTACTGTATTATTGTAGTGTGTTTTATGTGTTATTGTATTGTGTTTTACTGTGTTATTGTAGTGTGTTTTATTGTTATTGTAGTGTGTTTTACTGTGTTATTGTAGTGTTTTACTGTTATTGTAGTGTGTTTTACTCTGTTATTGTAGTGTGTTTTACTGTTATTGTAGTGTGTTTTACTGTGTTACTGTAGTGTGTTTTACTGTGTTATTGTAGTGCGTTTTACTCTTATTGTAGTGTGTTTTATTGTGTTATTGTAGTGTTTTTCTCACACTGGACGGAGCAGCAGGGAAGTTTCAGTCTTTTTCTCCGAATTTTTGCATCTGGTGTTTGTTTGTTTGTGATCACACACTTGACAAAGGCCAGTTGGACAAAAATCTGCACCTGTCTTGTCTAGTGGTATTAAATATGCATTCTTATTCTTTTTTCATGTTTTTTTTCCCCTGGTTTTTGTTGTCCTTTTTGATGTTATGGTCATGAAGCAATCTTCCTATCTTCATGCTAAATAACATCCAGTGCAGCCTGTTTCCATTTACCTTTAATATGTTTTCTTTCCCCTTTTTTTTTGGCTGCTCCATTTTCTGCACTACTCCTGTCATTACTCTCACACTGCTCATTTCCGCTCTTCAACACACATCCAAGCCCAGTGACACTGAGATCACCAGGGCATGAATAAAGGGCCACAAAATCGGGGGAAATTTTCTCACAAAACTATGATCATGAGAATGGGGATGATAGTAATGATGCTACGGAGTTCCATTTTGTATTGAGGCTGCATGACATGGCTGGAACGTGACTTACTTTCATAATACATCCCAGCCACAACCAAGCTAAAGAGATAAAAAATACACCAGCATGCTGATCAGGAAATTTGAACCACACACTCAATGACACAGCCATTAAGTGAATGAGAATCAAATGTGCAGTCCAAGTTTTTTCAATGATCATTTAACGCTTTGATTCCCGCACCTTATCCACTAATTGCAAAAACTCCCTAACCCTGTTCACCATTCCTTAAAGAAGCTCTTCCGAGACGTCCCTCCTGATGCAATTTTCCAGTTTTTACAAGAGATCAATAGATTTCACCTGATATGACTTTATGGCTGTTTTTCTTTCATTGCATTTTAGACTCGCAAGGTTAACGGTGGGCATGGTTTTTAACTGTTGTCTTTTATTTTAATGGGTTGTTTTTTGACATGGTGTTAGCCCTGATATGGCTCCAGTAGTCGGCCGGGCTATACGCAGTATGAACTGAACTGAACTGAACCCTGTTCACCAGCTTCCTGCACGAAGCTGGTGGACAGGGTGAGGGAGTCAAAAGGTTGTTTTTGCTTTGCTAGCATAGTGGACAGTGCAGGATGCTGGTGGACAGGGTGCGGGAGTCATAGTGTTAAGCATGTTCAACTCTCAGTATGAGCCTGCCAGGACCAACAACAAAATCCCACAATAATTGTTTGGACTGATAGGGATTCAAACCCATGATCTCCCTGCCTGCAGTCTGTTGCACAAGCCATTTCACCAAATCACAAACAGCAAAGGCTACAATCAGATGGAACAGTCAGAAATGTGAATTTTTCAACATCCACAGGGCATAAAGATAGGAGGAAAAATCCTACAAACCTGTGCTATGCCGAAGATACTGTGCTACTAGCAGACAATATTACCAGGATGAAAAGAATTCTCTACAGGGTGGATGCAGCAGGCAAAAAGGCTGGCCTAAACTTAAGCACTAAGAAAACAAAAGCGCTATAAATCAAAAGCAAAGACACTGAAAACAATCAAAACAACTTAATCAAGTTCCTTTAGAAAATGTTAAAGATTTTAAATATCTTGGTTCTGTAACAATTGATGATGCAACTTGCTCTAAAGACATCAAATGTTAAAGATTTTAAATATCTTGGTTCTATAACAGTTGATGATGGAACTTGCTCTAAAGACATCAAAACAAGAATTGGAATGGCAATGCAAAAAATGATCCAACTCAACAATAACTGGAAAGACAGAGGCATACCAAATGGCCTGAAAATTAAACTTTTAAAACGTTTGATCTGGCCCATCATGATTTATGGCTGCGAAGCCTGGACTCTCAGAAAAGTTGATTGTAAAAGAATTGAGGCAGCAGAGACATGGTTTTATTGAAGATGACTGTGTCAAATGGACAGAAAGAAGAAGTTATGAAAGTGTTCTAGAAGAACTTGATACCACCAGAAAATTACTAGCAGACATCAACAAGAGAAAACTACAATACACTGGTCATGTGTCACGAAGCAAGAACACAGACCTCATGGCAATCCTTTTTCAAGGAAAAACAGAGGCAAAAAGGAAGAAAGGCAGATCTCCAATCTCATACATCGAGAACATAACCAACATCAGTGGCCTAAATATACAAGAAGTTGTCCACAAAAGTCAAGACAGAGGAGAGTAATGGTGTCAAAGAGTGCAGTGGCCAACATTGAACTGGTGATGCTGACAGGTGACGGTTTCTTTCAATATACGTTACCTTCAATATAGACACGACCATCTCCATCAGTATCGGCTTCACGAACCATCTCCTGGACTTCCTCTTCCGTCAGCTTCTCTCCAAGGTTGCACAGGACATGGCGCAGATCCGAGGAAGAAATGTACCCGCTGCCATCCTTGTCAAAAACCCGGAAAGCTTCTTGGATCTCTTCCTCACTGTCTGTGTCCTTCATCTTGCGAAGCATCATGGTGGCAAACTCTGGGAAATTGATGGTCCCGTTGCCTGTATTGGGGAGTAAAAGGTTTTTATATGCTGAAAGGAAAGTCAGAGAGAAAGAAAAACAGAGAGAAAGAGAGGGACAGAGAGAGAGAGACAGGATACAGAGAGAGAAACAGAGAGACAGAGAGTGTTAGTGTTAGTGTTAGTGTGTGTGTGTATGTATGTGTATGTGTGTGTGTGTGTGTGTGTGTGTTGTGTGTGTGTGGTGTGTGTGTGTGTGTGTTGTGTGTGGTGTGTTTTGTGTGTGTGTGTGTGTGTGTGTGTGTGTGTGTGTGTGGTGTGTGGTGCACATGTGCATGCGTGCTTGCATGTGTGGGTCTGGGTGGTCTGGGTGGCTAGGTGGGTGTGGGTGACTAAGCGGATGACAATGTGATCCTGAAAACACACATCGTCATCATCATCGTCATCATCATCACCACCACCACCATCACAACCACCATCACCACCACCAACACCACCACCACCACCACCATCACCATCATCATCCCCATCATCATCGTCATCACCACCACCACCACCGTCATCACCATCGTTGTTATCATCACCACCATCATCGTTATCATCATTATCATCATCATCATCTTTTTTCTACATATCACCTTTAAGTAAGACATACTTTTGATTACAGCAGGCCCTAAGAGCACATTGGATACAGAACCAGCTCACTGTAGTCTTAGTCGTTTGGATGTACAAATGTAACCTCTGTAGTTGAAGTAAGCGGTGTTGACGTAAATATGCCATGAGCGTTATTTGAAGAAGCCATAAGTCTAACTGTTGTTACCAGTCGCCATGGTGTAGTGGTAAACGCAACAGACTATTGACTGGAAGGTTGTGGGTTCAAATCCCCATCAGTACCTTCAAAAATCATTGTCGGATTTTTCGGCTCTAACCGGCTTCTACCCAGAGTTGGGCAAGCTGTGAGCTCGTTGGGAAGACTGGAACCACACAGTCCAGTCTCATCCGCTTCGCGAATGCATCATTAAGGGTGTTGCTCAAATATTCTGACCAACACCGCAGGTGTCTGTATCTCTCGGGCCTGGTTGACGCCAGGATATATTGTGATAGTAAGCGTAGAGTACAGCCCTGTCACGCAGTCTCAATCCTAGATGGAAGTCCATAGCATCATGATTATCATCCACATCAATATCATCATCATCACATAATAAAAACTGTTTCAGCTTCTGTTGCAATTAAACCGGCGTAGAAAATGGGAGGAAAAAAAAAAAAGAAAAAAAAAGGTAAGCACAAAAGGTAACCTTCCTGAATACAATGATCCTAAAAAAAAAATTTTTTAAAAGTCTAACTTGTTTAGTTAGGGTTGAGGCAGACTGTAATAGTACAAATGGCACATCATGGCAAGTATAAAATTAACCCTTTGACTCCCGCACCCTATCCATCAGTATCCTGCGTTTTCAGCCACGCAAGCAAAGCAAAAACTTAACCCTTTGACTTGCTCACCCTATCCACCAGGAAATCAAACGGTTATGGTTTTGCAGTTGGTGGACAGGTTGCGGGAGTCAAAGGGTTAAAGAAACATCAGTGATGCTTTGTCCAGCCTACAGAATGCTTGATGATACTGATGAATTGTGTTCTACAATCTCTTCTCTACTATGTTACATTATCTTCATGAAGGAACCTGATCAGGATATGATGAAGAACCAGCTCCACTCTTCTTCTACCCACACCATACGCATCCATGCAAACATGAAGACACATCAGATAGTTTTTATAAAAAGGTGGTCAGGGTATCTAACTCAAAAGCAAAAGAAGAAAAAGACTCCTTCTTCTCCACTACTTTCATCATTCTCAAAACTCACCATCAGCATCCACCTCATTAATCATGTCTTGTAATTCGCTGGCAGTGGGGTTTTGTCCCAGAGACCTCATCACAGTGCCTAGTTCTTTGGTGGTGATAGTCCCATCCCCATCTGTGTCGAACAGCGAGAAAGCTTCCAGCAGAGGCACTAACCAACACACAATATTACATTATAAAACAATGTATTTTGCATTGCAAAGGTCATTGTTATTGTTATTTTTTGTTTAAAGCCCAGCCGACTGTGTAGAGTCATATCAGGACTATCACCATTTCCAAACATACACAATACTTCAAAAGAAAAAATACATAGAAAAGAAAATTAAGTACACATATCAATGTATTTGTGTACATAGTCTAAGGAGATGCCTCTGGTGTTGACCACTCCATCCAATTCATCACACAGGGGATTTAAAAGATATACCTGAATACAATTTTAAGCATAACTAAGGACACTAAAACATTTATAAAAACGGGCCTAAATTACCTAAAATTGCTTCCCTATATCTCATTTCCCTACAGCCAAAATTGCACTTAATACATGTATCCAATTATCAATCCTAAGAGAAAGTATGTCAGACTTTATTGAACACATACAGTAAAGCAAAGGAACAAGGCAGAAGCAAAGTGAGTGACAGAAAAGAGGAAATTTCTAGCACAGAATTTCCAGATGATGGGGATACTATTTATAATGAAACAGCCCCCAGCACCCCCACAGGGGGGGGGGGGGGAGGGGTTGCAAAGGTCAAAGGCAAATGTTGTCCTATAGTGCTATGGTCATAAGAGAGTGAGGTGTTTGATACTTCAACTTTCTTCAGGGTCAGCATTATGAATGTACTGTCTGTCTCCTTTTCCTTGCTGTTTTACCCTCCCCAATCTCTGAAACGTCAGACACCCATTCACAGCAGGGAGGACTGGAGGTTGTGTACACATATTTTTTCTCTGTCAAATTTGCAACCATGCAAACCTGTGCAGTTAGATTGAAAAATTGAAGCTGTATATCTCCACAAACAAAGTCTTTGTGTAAGTTTTTCTTTATACTGTATTGTACAATTTTTTTCATGCTATACACTAAAACAGCATCACAAAACATGTTACAATAGAAACATTGTATTGTATTGTATTGTATTGAAATTGCATTGTATTGCATTGTATTGTTATTGTATTGTATTGTAATGTCTTGTAATGTATTGTATTGCATGCACTGCATTGCTTCGAGTTGCATTGTGTTGCACTGTGTTGTGTTGTGTCGTGTATGTCATATCGTATCATATTGTATTGCATTGCGTTGCATTCTGTTCTGTTCAACTGTCTTCTATTCTGTGAATCGTAGAGAATCATACTATATCATAGTCACTCTTCCATCATAGTTTATTTTAGCAATACATGTTAAAATGTAGGTGTGTTTTGTACTGTGTTGTATTGAATTATTCTGTACCTCTTCTTGTTCTTGTTACTGTTATCATTTGTTGTTGTTGATGTTGTTATTGTTGCTGTTGTTGTTTGTTGCTGAGTTGGTTACAGTGGAACAATACATCAAGAACTCAATATTTTGTTTTCTTGGTCAGAGAGACATTTTTTTCTCCTTGCTGGAAGGTGGCGGATAAGATGAGGGAGTGAACAGATTAATACATACATGAATGGAAATCATGGAAATGTCTCAGCCAACCTACCCGTTTCTGTTTCCATAAGGTGAATTCTTGCGTTGTCCTGGATGCCGCAGTCTGACAGTAGTTTTTTGTTCGGAAGAATATCTCCCGAAAACATCAGCAGCTGCTCATTCACAAGAATTCCTTTCCTTTTCTGAATCTGTTGCTTCAGTTCTGCCACAGTGATGCTCCCTTTACAGGTCAAGGTCACGGGCCCAGTAGAGGTCTGCAGGATGACGTTCATCTGGGGCTGGAATGGAAGAAAAGTATGTGGAATTTATCTGCACTTTTTTTCCAAAACTTTTAACATTCTGATTTTTATTTGATGTACACTTGGTGTTCTGCCCACACTAAGCAAGTGGTATTTTGCTGCAGTTTTCATACTTCATCTTTAGTGGGTGTGCATGCTGGGTGTTTTCATGTTTCCATAAGCCACTGGACACTGGCATGACTCATACAATCTATAATGTGCATACTTTTAATTCTGTTTGCATAATATTTGGGGGAGAAAAGTGGCAGAATGGTTCAGACATTCACCTGCCAATAACTAAACTCGAAGTTCCAGGTTCACTACCCACAGAGGCCTCAACATTTCTCCTCAGTTTGACTGGAAAATCGAACTGAACATCTAGTCCTTCAGAACAGGAAGAAAAAAAAGTCGGACCCGTGTGCCTTCTCGCTGCACACGCTGAAGATCCAAGTTGAAAATCGTGAAGAGCAGGGCATTGCCCGCTGCCTTGGTAAAAAACAAAAATTGGTGATATAGGCTGATTTCCCAGGTCCCACCCCTTGAAGACCAATCAGCTTTCTTGTTTTTCTGAAGTCTTGGTTAAGAAAAAAAAGTGAATATGAATATGAGTTTGAAGTGAGGGAGAGGGGATGGGCGCCGCCTTCATGGTGCTGGCCCTGGGAAAAGTTGAGATCTCTACTACCTCACTCCCCTACGACTTCAGGGTTATGGAACTATCTAGGTAGGATCTCAGGACCTGGCTAGCTCATGGGTTTATGTGCAGGCTTAGGGCTGGTGCCTTGATAATTCTGGATCTTCTCAATTACATGGCACCTGTGACATTAGTACATATGGAATTCATTCTGAGCGCAGAGACGTGATCCTGAGAAACTGAAACTGAAACTGAATTGCATTCGACAGCCAAGGGGGCTTAAGCACTACCAGGTCTGTATACACAATGACCTGGGAGATCAGAAAAATTTCCACTCTTCATCCACCAGGTGGGAGATACCTAGGGCACCAGATCAAACCCAGAAACTAATATGCCTATCACTTGCACTTGTAACTATCAGAGAGATTTTCTTACAAAACATTTCATTAATTAAACCTTATATTATGCAAGGGAAATGATGCCACACACACACACATGAATGAACAAAAAACTACTGTCAGACTGCGCATCAGGAAACGCAGAATTCACCTTATGGAAACAGAAACGGTAGTTGGCTGAGCATTTCCATGATTCCATCATGTATGTGTGTGTGTGTGTGTGTGTGTGTGTGTGTGTGTGTGTGTGTGTGTGTGTGTGTGTGTGTGTATGTGCTCGTGTGCGTATGTGTGTGCATGTGTGCATGCATGTGCACATGCATGTGTCACCATGGTAATTATGTGTTTTAACTCAATCGAGTCGCAGTCTTCAGGGTCATTCCGCCCCCTCAATTCCGAGGATTTTTAGCACATTTTAAAAAAATATAGAAAAACCAATTAAAGTAGACAAACAAAGTAAAGTGATACAGAAAGACCAGGATTAGATCTTTACAAATAATCTTACTTTATTTATGGTATTCTGTGTACTTGTAAATGATGAGGTATCCAAATAGGTATCCAAAGGGGGGTAATTTTTTTGTTTTGACGGATATGAACACACACTGTGAAACAGTTTTAGATGAAGTCCAGAACATGATTTCCATGCCATGGATGTTTCAAATCACAAGATTACTGGTAGTTGTCACTTTTTGTGTACAGTTGCTCCAGAGCACAAAATTTTTACAGAATTGTGAGGTTCGACTTGCTTTCCTTGACGCCATTTGCGAAATTCGCATGTCGCGGGTAGCGCTGAAAAAAGGCTACTGTTGTCTTTGTTTCACATTGCCACAAACGGTCTAAGGTAAATAAATGCTGTAAACATACCCTAGTTTATGTTCCCAGTGAGTTTTCCCTATAACTGACACTTCTGACGTAAAAAAAAAAACAAATGTCCGCCCTCGATAAATCGACGTCGCGTATCCAAGCAGTAAACGGAAGTGACGGAGATTTTCTTCCGGCACGAAGCGATTGAGTTAAAGTAAAAATAATGTACAAACGTTTTTAGGAATGATTTTTATGTTTAATGTCATTATTGTTTCAATATCACAAATTGTCATCATTGAACATGATTGCTTGCTTGCTTGCCTGCCTGCCTGCCTGCTTGTCTGGCTGGCTGGCTGGCTGGCTGGCTGACTGACTGATTGATTGATTGATTGATTAATTGGCTGATTGATTGGGAACCTGATTGATTAATTGATTGGTTGGTTGATTGATTGATTGACTGATTGATTGGTTGGCTGGTTGGTTGGCTGGTTGGATGGTCAACTGGCTGACTGGCTGGCTGGCTGACTGATTGATTGATCGACTGATTGATTGGATTGGTTGATTGACTGGGTAGCTGACTGACTGATGGATTTGACTAATTGATTAGTTTTATTATTGACTGATTGATTGATTGATTGATTGATTGACTGACTGATTGACTGACTGACTGACTAATACTCATTGAGGGATAATAAAGCTGACTTGACTTGACTTGACTTGACATGTCTTTTGGGCGTACAACTTAAGATGTTAGCATGAGGAATGGGTCACAGTAGACACTTTTAGAAGAAGTGAGAGAGTAAATGTCTATATATTTCAAAGTCCAATTTAATAATTTCAAGCAAAATAAAAAATGTGAAGCAAAATGACTTGCGGACAATTTGCCTAGACAACTGATGAATAGCTCATGGTATATCTTCCAGTCAGATTTACTAGTCAAATTGTGCAGGAAGACTGCCATGATAACTGACCTCTTCAGGCACCTTGTCAAGATGGCCAACCTCATCGGGCACTTCTGTCCAGCTCATGTAGTCGAGAATGTCCACCTCTTCTGCTTTCACCAGATCCAGGATGGACGGTCCCTTCCGCGTGGTCATGTCCTCATCCTGATTGATATGCAGTAACATTTGATAATCAGTTACTATGACAGTGGAAACAGACAATAAATAAACATTTAAAAACCAGAAAAAACACAAAAATAGAATCAGGACGTGTATTTACTACATCCAGACAAGACAGGTGCAAATTTTTGGCCAACTGGCCTTTGTCAAGCGTAGACGTAACATTACAAACGAATAAACACCAAATACAAAAATTAGGAGAGAAAGACTAAAACTTCCCTGCTGCTTCATCCAGTGGGAGATCAGGACTAAAATGAAATCAAAAGGACTAAAATCAAATCAAAGGACTAAAATGAAATCAAAAGGACTAAAATGAAATCAAAAGGACTAAAATCAAATCAAAGGACTAAAATGAAATCAAAAGGACTAAAATGATATCAAAGGACTAAAATGATATCAAAATGTGTTTGTGAGTAAATTACTGTCACAGTACATTATCCATAGTGATAATGACAACAA
>JAPXFY010000017.1:44301556-44306556 GCA_030674185.1 Monoplex corrugatus
AACTGAAATAAAAAACTTTTAACCCTTTTGACTCCCACGCCACCCCCTATCCATCAACTGCAAAAACTTGACCCTTTGACTCCTTCACCCTATCCACCAGCTTCCTGCAGACCCTACATGGCATATCTGCATCTGCAGAGGTTGTCTTTTACATAACCATGAGTGGGAAGGGAGGTGAAGGGCTGTCCTTGTCTCCTCTCTCTTGTTGCTTTACCTTCCCAAACACTGACCAGGGTCAGGATGTATTCATAGCTGGGCAGACAAGTGGCTACATTCACAGAATTTTTGTCATGCCAGAGCTTGGTTATTGGACAACATATTCCCTTCGAACAGTAGCAAATTCATTTTTATGCGTATGTTCTGTATTGTGATGTAGAAATAATTGTATCACCTTACAGACAATAATTACTGTTCAGTTGAAAACTGATTCAAAAACATACTACAGAAGGGAAAACGAGAACATACTCTCATTCACACACACACACACACACACACACACACACACACATACACACACACACACACACACACACACACACACACACACACACACAACACACACACACACACACACACACACACACAATCTGAATACACGCATGACCTTTTGATTTAAATAATTTGTATTTTGTCGTTGCTGTTTTCGTTTTTTTAATTTTTGGAGGGAGGGTGATTATTTCTTTATTTATTTTTTATTTTGAACACATGTACACACAGACGCACGCGAACACACACACACACACACACACACACACACTACACACACACACACACACACACACACACACATGAACAGACACGCGAAACACACACACACACACACACACACACATGAACACACACAACATACACATGAACACACATTGAAACACACACACACACACACACACAAACACACACACAAAACACACAACACACACATGAACACACACACAACACACACACACACACAAAACACACATGAACACACACACACATACACACACACACAAACACACACACACACACACGCACACACACAACACACCACACACAAACACACCAGCACACCACACACACACACACACACAAACACATGCACACACACACACACACACACAGAGTCACTCACCAGTCCCATAGTTATGGCCAACTCAGATGTGGACACCACTGTGACACCTCCTGACCATCCATTACTGCTGACAGAATGCCTGCATCAAGCACACATCTCATTATCACACAATGATACTATTCACCATCTTTATCTTCCAAAATACTAGTCATTGATCTTTATCTTCTAAAATACTAGTCATCGATCTTTATCTTCCAAATACTAGTCATTGATCTTTATCTTCCAAAATACTAGTCATTGATCTTTATCTTCCAAAATACTAGTCATCCATCTTTATCTTACAAAATACTAGTCATCAATCTTTATCTTCAAAATACTAGTCATCAACCTTTTCTTCCAAATACTAGTCATCAATCTTTTCTTCCAAAATACTAGTCATCGATCTTTATCTTCCAAAAGCAAAGACAGTGACACAATACAACAGTGTTGATTAATCTTCCATGTCTGCCATTGCTAAAATCTGTCTGACACTTAAAACTAAAAGAAAACAAAATGTAAGGATAATCACTAAGAATAATAATACTTCTCCAAGCTGTTGGCTTTAGGTGATTTTTATAAGTCAAAAAAATTATTTTTTCCCAAAAGGCTAGAAATACATGAGTTTACGCATGACCATTACTTACGTAACACAAACATTTTCTGCAATAACATAATTAAAACATGCATCAAAAATGATGATTTCATAAACTGAACACAGCATCTACAATCATACCCATACATGCACCTGCACATTCACATGCACACACATATATACAGACATAAGACATCTCTGTATAATGATGATCAACCTTCCACAATTTCTAATGCTTCTCTAATTTTTTTCTCTTGAATTATGATTTCATAGATCGGAATTCTTATTGATTTCTTTTCTTTTTTCTCTCTTTCTTTTCTTTTTTTTCCCCTCTTACAATGATGAGATGAATGAAAAATGATGATGATGAAGACAATGACAGAAAAGAAAAAGAAGGAAAGATGATGATGGTGCAATGACAATGATGATAATAATGATAATGATAATGACAAAAGGATGGAAGGGAGATAATGTTGATGATGATTAAAAATACAAAAGAAAAGAAAGAAGATGAGAACTAGACGGAAAAACAGTAATCGGATGATGAAATGCTATTAAAATGTTGAAGAGGAAGAGGAAGAGGAAGAGGATGCTGCTGCTGCTACTGCTGCGGATGTTGATGATGTTGATGATGATACAATGAAAAAGAACTCAACAACAAACAATAACAACATAATGAATAAAAACAATAATACATAAATGACAAAAAAATCAACCAATCAGCCATTTAACCAACCAATCAACAAACTAATCAACTCCCTCCCCCAAAAAGAAACAAAAAAACAAAAACAATGTATGAACCAAAAAAGAAAAAAAAAACAAAACAAAAAACAACCAACTAACAACAAATCAAGCAACCAACCATGTAAAAATTCAAACAGCTAACCATTTTAAGATAATGGCACACACACAATACAAACACTAAAATTCTCATCCACTTTCTTGCAGTCTCAATCCAGAATGGCACTCCATAGAATCAAAATAGTCACCCCCATTTTCATCATCATCATGGCACTGTGTGAAATTGTCCCAGATCCTGTGGCCAGTATAGCAGAGCAGACACAAATGTTTGAATTGTGAACATAGGGTAGTAACAATCATTTGCTCCACAAAAAACACTAATGGTCGCAGACGAAACCTTTTTAACATTTTGACTCCTGCACCCTATCCATCAACAGAAAAAAATTAATCCTTTGACTTCCTTACCCTATCCACCAACTTCCTTCAGGAAGCTGGTGGATAGGGTGAGAGAATCAAAAGGTCAAATTTTTTTTCTTTGCTGACAATGCAGGCTGGTGGTGGACAGGGTGCGGGAGTCAAAGGTTAATACTGTTCCACTTTTTCCTCCCTCCTTTTCACAAGAATTCCTCTCTCAACTACTTACCGAACCTAATCAAAAACATGCATTCACTTGCACTCACCTCACACAATCACAACAAGGACAGCAAAACAAAACAAAAAAAAACCTCACCTAACCAATAACCTCACAAAACACACTCACCATGGTACAACTGGGTACAAAACCATAGACGACTTGTCTGGTCCATTGAACAAGGCAGTGATACGACGTGGTGCTTGCACCGGGGGTGGGAGATTTTCGTCATACTGTCGCCACTCAACAGAGACAGAAGTCAATCCTGGCTGACTGGCTTTGCTCAGCTGCCGTTTGACCTTTTCCTCCCACTTGGATTTTGCTTTGGTGTCAAAAAATTCAAATGCACCAGCCGAGATCCTAGCCAGGGCTTTGAGTGTGTAGACGTTGCAGGTGGCGCTGGAAGGAGTAAATTAGGTGTGTTTATGTTAGTGTTTTTGTTCTTTTTATTTTTAGCATTAACTACGCGGCAGTGTGTGTGTACATGAGTACGAGAGAGACAGAAAGTGCATGTGCGTGTGTGTGTGCATGTGTGTGTGTGTTGTGTGTGTGTGTGTGTGGTGCGTGCATGCATATGTACATGCGTGCGTGTGTGTGTGTTTTTGTGATAGAGAGAGAGAAGACAATGAGCGAGAAAGTGTGTGTTTGTGTGTGTGTGTGTGTGTGTGTGTTGTGTGTGTGTGTGTGTGTGTGTGTGGTGTGTGTGTGTGAGAGAGAGATAGAGAGAGAGAGAGACAGTGAGAAAGACAGAAAGAGTCTGTGTATGTGTGTGTGTAGTATGTGTGTGTGTGTGTCTGTGTGTGTGTGGCTGTGTATGTCTGTGAGTGTGTGTCTGTGCATCTGTATGTGTCTGTGTTTGTGTATATGTGTGCATGTGTGGTGCACAAGCATGTGTACATACACAAAAACATATGTACAAATAATCCGTAGCCATAGAAAAACTGTATCTTATTACATTTAGTTAACGAGATACCAGATTTCCAATTTGCGCAATGTGTGTAAATCGGTGACTATCCAAACGCATGAAATCAGCAATTACTACCAGTTTCCACGAAACTCAGCACACCACAAACACAAACAGAGCATACAGGCAAACACAGAGATTTGAATTCACACTCACCTGACACCAAGGGTAAAGATCCGTGTATGCTGGTATTCTTGCTGGCATCATTCAAGACTGTTGTCTCGTTGTTCAGATGACCATCTGACACCAGCAAAATGTTTCTTGTTACGCCCTCCGCTGGAGGCAGTAGGAAGTAAGCATGAAGGGGCCGGAACACCTCTGTATTGCCCATGTCAGCCTGAGCTGTCTGCAGACATTACAAGAAACTATAGAAAACTTGACCCATGGCTATGTGGTTGCAAATTTGACAGAATACTTTTAGTTTCAAAGGTAACTCTTTAATGAATTCTCAAACCACCACAATGGTCATCATTTTATCCACCACACTTAGGACGAAGATGGCACAGTTTTTTACAATGCGATGATGATGACGTCAATGAGGATGATAATCATGCTGCTATGAGTTCCATCTAGGATAGAGACTACGTGACAGGGCTGTACTCTATGCTTATTATCATAATATATCCTGGCATCAAACAGGTCCAAGAGATACAGACACCTGTGGTGCTGGTCTGAAGATTTGAGCAACACCCTCAATGACACATCTGTGAAATGGATGAGACTCGACAGTGTGGTGCCAGTCCTCCCAATGAGCCCATAGCACACCCAGCTCTGGGTAGGAGCCGGTTAGAGCCGAAAACTCCCACATGATTTTTGAAGGGACTAATGGGGATTCGAACCTGCAACCTTCCAGTCAGTAGTCCATTGCATTAACCACTACACAATGGTAACTGGTTTAAAAAGCTTCATTCTAATTGCACCTTAATTCTTTGCCATCATTGCTGATATTGGTACAATGTAGCTCAGAAATCCCATGATGACA
>JAPXFY010000017.1:44311556-44319056 GCA_030674185.1 Monoplex corrugatus
TCTGCAAGAAGCTGGTGGATAGGGTGAGGGAGTCAAAGGGTTACGGTTTTGCAGTTGGTAGATAGAGTGGAAGAGTCAAAGGCTTACATGATATATAGATACACCAACATTCCAAAGAGGAAAAAAAGTACAGTCTGTGGTGTGACTGAACATGAACTTGGATTTCCTGAAAAACTGTACTAGATTTTAACAAAATATAAAACAGGACTAAAACCGGCAAAAAAATATTCAGAGAAGAAAATATACCTAAACAATTAATTGCTCAGCATCCATTAAGTTAAATCAAAGTGGCTTGCCTAAGGAAGGTAATTCACATACAAAAGGAAAGATAATTCACACATAAATGTTGCAGAAGACATCTGTGATGTTAGCATTTAGGAAAACTAAAATAAGATTCTTCGTCAAACATTTATATTTCCACTGATGATGGTGATGACAATGACAACGTGACATGCGATGCAATAACTGTTGAAAGATCAATTGTTGCATCAATTCATTACAACCTATGTCTCATAATCCTATTTCGGGTTCTAACGGTAAAAAGATGTTTTCTCTTCCGAGTTCTGACGTCTGTCAAACAACATGGAAACCATTTCTTTTTTAACAGGTGAACTCATCTGGAGCATTCTGTGGTCAGCAGAACAGTACAATGTTTTGATTTGTGAATGCTGAGAGAGGTCAAGATTCAAGACTGAAGTTAATTCATTTGTCCACAATGCATTAAAACAATAATAATTCGCTATGTATTTGTTACTTCAGACACACACACACACACACACACATACACCCAACTTACGGGCGTCTCCTCATCTTGATCCATAAGGTAGGCGCCATGACCCTCGCTGACTGCCTTCTTGTACTCACGATGAGCCGTCTCTTTCTCCTTCACCTCCCCCACGATGTGTTTGTCGTTGATGAAGGCTTCAAAGCCGCACACAGCCGCTCCATCCCCAAGAGGGAAGACGTACTTGGCTTCTATGGGAGACGTGCTTTTGTTCTGATATTCTTGTAATACAACCACCTGTACAGAGAATTGGGTCCGTTTTGTTAGTTGGTTTTTGTTTTTGGTGTTTTGGAGGAGTTGTTATTTTTTTCAACCATTTCTTTTTTGGGGGGAGGGGGTTAATTTATTTGTAACAGTACAAACAGCATACATCAAAACAGCAAAAAGTTATAGTAACATTAAAAACACAACAACAAAACAACAACACTAACAAGCACACATACTCAAACAAAAAGCAAACAAAGCAATACAAACTAATAGGTGACAGGTGAAGTGGAATACTTCAAACTGAGAGAGAGAGAGAGAGAGAGAGGGAGAGGGAGACAGGGAGAGGGAGGGAGAGGGAGAGAGGGAGAGGGAGAGGGAGAAGGGGGGAGAGAGGGAGAGAGTGTGTGTGTGTGTGTGTTTGTGCCTGTGCATGTGTGTGTGTGCATGTGTATGCACATGTGAATGCATGTCTGTGTGTGCATGTGTGTGTGTGCATCTGTGTGTGTGTGTGTGTGTTGTAAGTGTGTGTGTGTGTGTGTGTGTGTGTGTGTGTGTGTGTGTGTGTGTGTGTGTGTGTGTGTGTGTGTGTGTGTGTGTGTGTGTGTGTGTGTGTGTGTGTGTGTGTGTGTGTGTGTGTGTGTGTGTGTGTGTGTGTGTGTGTGTGTATGTGTACATGTTGTTGTGCTTGTGTGTCATGTCTGTTTGTCTGTCCTGTGTGTATCGTGTATGTGTACATGTGTGTGTCTTTTCACATGGGTCGCCAATCCACCGTCCAGCTACCTGTGCAGCCAGGTCCAGCAGCTTGCCTGACATGTACAGCCCTCAGTTCCACCTGTCCCTCTGCTTTGTCTGCCACCAAACCTGGTTGTACATGGCTCAGAGGATCTGTTATACCTTGCACATCCTTCAGTTCTGTGCAACAGACAATCATTTTTACTCTGATGAAATACAACATTAGAAATAGCCAGAAGAATCAGTCAAGCTAAAACAGCATTCAAGAGAATGAAAAGCACTCTTACCAACAAATACCTACCAGTTAACATCAGGAAGAGTTCTTCAGTATTATATAGAATCAATATTGTTTTACAGATGTGAAGCATGGACAGTCAACATGCAAAGTCAGAACAAGATTGAGGCAGCTGAAATTTGATTTCAATGAAGAATGTTAAGTGTTCCATGGACAGCATAGAAAACAAACGAGACAGTCTTGATGGAGGCAAACACAAAAAAAAAGGCAGAGACAAGCAACATTTATAGGACATTTTATGAGGCAAGAGAAATTAGAGCACCTGGTCACCACAGGAAAGCTGGAGAGAAAAAGAGCACCAGGTAGACCCAGAGAGCAAATACTGGAAAGACTGGCACAGTGAATGAAGACAGAGAGGGTGGGAGACGTACTTGTAGTGACAAAGGATAGATTTGTATGGAGGGTCATGATTGCGAATGCCATGTGGCAGGCCACATGGTGATGATGAAATATAACAAACAAACTTCAATTCTGTGCAACAGAGAATAATTTTTACTCCAATGAAATACAACAAACAATTAACGCAAACTGAATAAAGATTGAAACTTGCTTGTGGTAATGAACTGTTAATCTTTTCAAAATGAACAGATGCCCTTCAGTTCTGTATAATACAGGACTAAGTTAATTCTAGTGAAATATAACAAACACATGAGAACCAGAAGAACATGAAATTATAATCAGAATGCATATTTAATGTAACAAGACAAGACAGGTGCAAATTTTTGGCCATCTGGTCTTTGTCAAGTGTAAACATAAGACAACAAAGAACAAACAACAAACAACACATTGACAAAATCATCACAGAAAACTGACAAATTCACCACAATAAAATGTCAAATTCACCACAACAAACAGACACGCACATCACAACATACTAACAAACTCATCACAATAAACAGACAATCACCACAGCGGACATAAGAACTCATCACAATAAACTTACAAATCAACAGTAATGGACAAATCTACATTTCTGGGTGAACTCACAGTTCAAATGACAAATTCACAAAATCAACTGGAAGACTTGTCCATGCCTAAAGACATTTTTTTTACTTTTACTTTCATTGTTGTTTAAAGCCCAGCCGACAGCACAGAGCCATATCAGGGCTATAAGCGCTTCAAAACACAAAACTTCAACAGGAAAAAAAAGAAAAGAAAATCAAGTACACATATCAATGCATTCGCGCACACAATCCAAGGACATGCCCCGGTGTAGGACCATTCCGTTCGATCTATCGCACAGGGGAGACTTAAAAAACACACCTGAATACAAATATAAGCGTACATAAGGACACCAAAACATATATAAAAACAGGCATAAATCACCTAAAATTGCTTCCGCAAACCCCACTTCCCCAGAGCCAAAAATGCACTTAATACATGTACCCAAATATCAATCCGAAAAAAAAGTATGTAAGACTTTATCAAAAAAATACAGGTGAATGGCAGAAAATAAGTAGAAATGACAGAAAGCAAGGCAACAAGGCAGAAACAAAGAGAGTGACAGAAAACAGGAAATTTCTAGCACAGAATTTCCAGAAGGTGGGGATACTGGGGATACTATTTATACTGAAAGAGCCCCCGGCAACCCAACGGGGGGGTGGGGGGGGGGGGGGTGCCTAAAGACATAAACAGAAATATTCGTGACATATCATCAAATACATCACACATCTGTGTTTCACTGCAAAGTTGGGATAGCAGTACTCGTATACAGAGCTATGCAGAGATGGTATGCACAACTAACATTCACAGGAAAACCAAAGCTGATGATCCAGGGAGACAGCAATATCAAATGAGATCACTTAGTTGCAAATTTCTCTCTACCCATATGTGTGCTTGTGACAAATTTACTGCGAAGAAGAAATTTCTTTTGATGTTTCGATTTACCTCACTTGTGTGTAAGCATGCTGTTTTGCCCACACAGGTGGTACATTGCTGCACAGTCTGCATACTCCATCTTCAGTAGGCGTGTATGTTGGGTATTTTCATGTTTCCATAAGCTATTGGACAATGACATGACTTACAGGCTCTTAAATGTACATACTTGATATTCTGCATGCCTATAAACATAAAGGGGTTTAGACACCAACAGGTCTGCAAACATATTCACTTGCCAGGTCGGAAAAATCGCAATCCTTTACCCATCAAGTGGGAGGTACCCAGGCAGGATGGGACCCAAACCTTCCAACTGAAAGTCTAACATCTTGCCTTCTTGATTATTACACATATCAAATGAAAGAAATGACAGTCAATAGATGTTTATCAAAAAAAGAGTAACATCTAAGAAGGGCAATGTACTTCAGCCTCATTAGAGTAGTGTTGAAAGTGGAGAGAGAAAAAGCTTCCAGTAACACCCTCAAAGTGCTCTCTCCATCTTTATATTCACAAAAGGAGAAAGAAGGTTCTGTGTGACCAATTCAGAGTTTCTATCCGTTCATCAAGTTCATCAAAAATTGACAATAGCAAGCTCACCAATGTCAGGAAGCTGAGAAGGTAGATAACTGTCCATTAAAACATCTCCCTCATAAACTGCCAGTTGACCGAAAGGAAGTTCCTCTCCCAAAGTGAACTCCACAAGGTACCGCAGTCGCTGCTGGCTGGCATTGTACACCACGTACTCATCATCCTGTCACAGACAAAAGGCAAATACAAATAGAAACTACAAATACAAAACACAACATTTCTTTATTCCACTTCATTCAGAAATCAGATTCATTTATCATTCATCAGGCTTGTGACAGTCCGATACTTGCAGATAATGTTCATTTTGTGGAGGTGCATTACAGATGAGTTTTACCAGGAGGAATTTCATTTTTTTGGTACGAGTTTTAGACATCCCGGGACTGGCTTCGGTTTGGATGGCAATAGGTCACCGCCCTTGTGGTGCTGGTCCAGGAAAAAGTTGAGGTCTCTGCCACTGCCACCTCACTCCCCTACAATCCCAGAGCTATGGAACTATCTAGGTAGGACCTCAGGACCTGGCCAGCTCATGGGTTTATGTGCAGGCTTAAAAAGCTTGTGTCATGATCATTCTGGATCTTCTCCATCACATGGCACCTGCAATGTTAGTGGATATGGAATTTATTCTAAGCGCGGAGATGTCATCTTGAGAAATTGAAACAAATTAGGTCACAAGACAACTGAGACGTGAGTCAATACGTCTTTCTCGAAATCTGACGATACGCAAAACACTGCACAAATCACAGCTGTGACATTCCAAATTTATCTTCACTTGGAGCCCTTGGGTTCTTGCATGAGCACTGACACACATTTCAAACTGCTAAATGCATTCACATATTCATACACAGAAAGAAGGAACAAAACACTGTCACAATTTTAGCTGTTACCAGAAGGAAAAGATTGTGACAAAGGTTTCAGCCAAACCTCTCTGGATGACCTTGACTTTAGCTGTTCTCCACAAGTTTATGGCCTTTTGAAGATCAGGTTCCCAAAGTTTAACAAGGAGCAGGTTGTTCTCTATTTCTAATAAAAGCCTGTTTCTCAAGGATAAAAGGTTTCTGTTCTGACACAACAGCTAACTGGTGTCATTTCTGAACTGGAGATTTGGTCATTATTGGTGACTGATTTGGTGAATGATGGGAGTGCGCGCCTTAGTTTGATTCTAAAAACCTTGGTGTCTGCATTGACTCTACCCTGTCCATGAACAACTTTGTTTCTCAAACTGCCAGATCTTGCTACTATCATCTCCATCGTATAAGCCTGATCAGGAAGTATCTCTCTGTCGAAACAACTGCAAAACTCGTTCTCTCCTTCATAATGTCTCGCATTGACTATTGCAATTCACTCCTGTCTGGTCTTCCTGCCTCCACCATTCACATCCTACAGCGCATTCAAAACAATGCTGTACGCCTTGTACTCAAAAAGAAAAAAGCTGACCACATATCTCCTCTCCTGGCACAACTTCACTGGCTCCCTGTATCAAAGCGCATACAGTACAAACTAGACACCATATGCTACAAAAGCCTCAATAACGCAGCCCCCGATTACCTGTCAAGCCTACTTGAGATCTATGTTCCCTCACGTACCCTCCGCTCTGCCTCCGATCCTCTGACTTTTCGCTTTCCACACACTAAGCTCAATACCTATGGTCCACGAGCCTTCTCTGTTTCTGGTCCACTCTCCTGGAACAAACTTCCTCTCTCAGTCCGTCAGCAACCTACTTTTGCCTCCTTCAAGTCCGCTCTCAAAACTCACCTTTTCTCCTCTGCATAAAATCCTAACCTCACTCAACGCCCCTCTGCAGCCTGTCTCCGCTCAGAGGGGAATCACTTTGTTTTAATATATAATTGTATATGATGTGCTCTCTGTGGTTTTCCATTGGTTTTATTCTTGCTTTTATTGCTTTTATTCTTTTCTCCCCATTTGTGGCCATGCATGTGTGTGTGTGTGTGTTGTGTGTGTGTGTGTGTGTGTGTGTGTGTGTGTGTGTGTGTGTGTGTGTGGTGTGTGTGTGTGTGTGTGTGTGTGTGTGCGTGTGTGCGTGCGTGCGTGCGTGTGTGCGTGTGTGTCTTTTCGGCGCTTGGATTTGATTTTGTCGAGATTTGCGCTATATAAATATTGTAATTATTATGTATGCATGTGCGTACGTATGTATGTATGTATGTATGTATGTATACGCTTAGATTTATGTATGTATGTATGCATGTATACGCTCAGCTTAGATTTATGTATGTAAGTATGTAAGCATGTATGTATGCATGTATACGCTCATATGTATGTAGGTATGTATGCATGTATACGCTCAGCGCTTAGATTTGATTTTGTCAAGATTTTGCGCTATATAAATAAAATATATTATTATTATTATTATTCTTGAGCCAAGATTTGGTGCCTTATAAATATTATTATCATTATTACTATTATTATTATTATAATCATCATCATCATTATTATTATTATTATTGGTTTATCTGGAGAAAACTCGAAAATGAGACAACAACATCGACGAAGTAAACCTCAATAATACATATATAATTACTTTTATTTTCATTTTTATTTTAAATTCAATCTGTTTGAATTGTCCTTTCACAAGGCAGGCCCAGCCACGTCTGACTAAGGGTTTTTTCTCCGGGGACTCCGGTTTTCCCTTCAGCCATTTGGCTGTTGGTTTAGGATGTTTTTCTTCCTATTCCAAGGTCAGACCGGATTCTTTGCACTAGGCACGATCCATTTACATCAGCCATACCTCTTGATTAAATATTTTCCCATTCTGTTGAACATATGCCACATTTTCTCTTATGCATTATTTAATACTGGTATCCTTTACATTCCAAATGCTACTCTTTGCTACTGCGTCATAGTACTCATTTCCGCTCTGACATCATATTTACTCAAAAACACATTATGATGTCATCTTAGTCAGTTTATTCCTTTTCTCACATTGGACACAGCAGCAGGGAAGTTTTCTCATAATTTTGTATCTGGTGTTTGTTTGTTTGTAATCTTACGCTTGACAAAGGCC
>JAPXFY010000017.1:44324056-44326556 GCA_030674185.1 Monoplex corrugatus
AGGAGATGATAACTGTTGAGGATGATGAGGATGGGACAACACAGAAGAAGACAATGACATCAATGATGATGATGATGAAGATGACAATGATGATGATGAAAAAGATGATGATGACAATGAAGATAACAGGGAACAGAAAAAGATGAAAAAGAAAAGGATGGAGGAGGAGGAGGAGAAGAAGAAAAAGAAGAAAAAGAAGAAGAAGAAGAAGAAGAAGAAGAAGAAGAAGAAGAAAAAGAAGAAGAAGAAGAAGAAAGAAGGAGAAGAAGAAGAAGAAGAAGAAGAAGAAGAAGAAGAAGAAGAAGAAGAAGAAGAAGAAGAAGAAGAAGAAGAAGAAGAAGAAGAAAGAAGAAGAAGAAGAAGATGATGATTATTACGATGTCAAAGCAGAAAGGAGAAGAAGAATGAATAAAGAAGAAAGGAAGAAAGAAGGTAAGAAAGAACAAAACAAACATGAATACAAAGGAAAAAAGGGAAAGAAAAGAAGGAAGAAAATGTAAAGAAAGAGAAGCGCAAGATGATGATGATGATGATGATGGTGAAGACAATCATGATGATGATACTGATAACAAAAATGAAAAGAAGGATCAAACACAAAGAATGATAACTACAAGAGATGATGATGATGATGGTGAAGACAATCATGATGATGATAATAATAACAACAAACAAAAAGGGAAACATAAATATGGTCATGAAAAGAAGGAAGAGGAGGCAGGAAAAGAAAAGGAGTGAGAGAGAAAAAAAAAAAAGAAAATTGAAAGACAAAAATATGACCAAAGAAAAGCCATATCTAACTGACACAAATCTTGTTTCTTGGACAACCAGGCGGTAGAGGGCTTCACACTGTCTTCACACTCTGTCTTGTGGGGTAACGTCTGGTAAAACTCCTGTTCAAGATAATGATGTATAATAATAATAATAATAATAAAAAATAACAATAACAACAATAAATAATAATAATGATAATAATAACAACAACAAATAATAATAATAATGATAATAATAATAACAATAATAATAAAAATAATAATAATAATAATAGTAACAACAACAACAACAACAAACACAACAAACAACAAAACAACAACAACAACAAAACAACAACAACAACAAGAATTACAACAATACCAATAATAATGGTGACGATGACAATGATGATGATGATGATGACAATAATAATGATAATAATAACAACAAAAATAACAACTACTAGAGTAATAATAATAACAACATTAACAACAACAACAACAATAATAATAATGATAATACATCAAATAACCACTGTAATAAAGATAATGATGATGACAATGATGATCATGATGATGACAATGAAGATGATGACCAAAAAAATTTACCAGTATCCTCCTCCTCATCGTCATCATTATTACAAAGGATAAAGACTATTTCTTCCATTTCTTCTTGTTCAAGTGTTCAGTGTTCTTGGAAAAAATAAATTACCAAGACAAAACTGAAGTATATAATTTATCCATCAAACATCACAGAATCAGGCAGCACTTTACACTAACAAATAAATAAATGAATGACTAAATAAATAAATGAATGCATAAATAAATAATACACAAAATGAATGAATGAATGAATGATTGATTGATTGATTGATTGATTGAATACACTATATAAACAAACAAATGAACGAACAAATAAATAAATGAAGCGATAAATAAATAATTAAATATAAATAAATAAATAAATAAATAAATAAATAGATAAATAAATATATGAATGAATGAATGAATGAATGAATGAATGAATGAAAGAATGAAAGAAAGAATGAATGAATGAATGAATGAATGAATGAATGAATGAAAGAATGAATGAAAGAAAGAATGAATGAACGAATGAATGAATGAATGAATGAATGAATGAATGAATGAATGAATGAATGAATGAATGAATGAAATTCTAACCATAACATCTCTCAAAAACATCCATCCAAAATATGGCAAAATATGTCCTGACAATGTCTACAAAATTACATAAATAATTAAATAAATAAGTAGTGCCATGATAAAAACATTTCTCCAGAACATTCATTCTTAAAATGTCAGTACATTGGAGTCTGCCTCCAACAAAATTCAACACACACGAGCACACACACATACACACACATACACACACACACACACACACACACACACACACACACACACACACACACCACATGCAAACATGCACATGCAGGTGCACGTGCGCACACACACACACACACACACACATAAACACACACATGTGCGCACGCACACACACATACACATGTGCGCAAACATGCACATGCAGACCAGACACCACACACACACACACACACACTTAAGACTTTGCCGCTTCCTTTTAATTATTTTTCCCGTCTCTTATTCTGTTTCCCTCTGTCCCCACCCCACCCCACCCCCCCCCCCCTAATTTCATCCTCCATGCCATTTTTCCCTAATATCACTTATAGTGAAAAGAAGTTAAATCAAGCAACGAACAAACGAACACA
>JAPXFY010000017.1:44334056-44341556 GCA_030674185.1 Monoplex corrugatus
CCAATACCTGACCACCTAACAGTAACTAAACAAAACATTATCCAACTTCACTCCTCAAAAAGGAGTCTGCTTTACCTCAAACACAGCATATTTGGCCACCTCATAATGTTCCTCATCAAATGAAGGAGCCTCCTTGTCCCCCGGGTGCCATACATGAATGCTGCGGATGTTGAAACTTGCTTTGGACTTGAAACGACTCACTGGTTTTTGAGTTTTGTTTTCTTGTGCTGGCAGACATAAGAAAGTGCAAAAGCATTATTCAACAAATGATTTTTATTTATATTGACATAAACTTCTTTCAATCACCATCTACATGGTCAGGCCATGTTCAGCAATGAATGTAACCATTTTTACCAGTTCCTGCCAGAGGTCGGTGCATCAGAGGAGTTGTAGTTGGCAATGTTCCTGTTGTTCGCTCCACTTGATAGAGACATCGCTGCAATCTACATTCAGTTGTCCTGTATTCTTGACTGTAGAGGCATGTTGGTGAAGGCATTAATTCGTTCTTGGGTTTATATTGGCATTAAGCCAGATGTGACCAATGCAGAATCCCATCAGGACCATTTGCTGTTCTCTGGACAGAAAGTGGTAGTCATTCCTTTCTGTCCAAAGTTTAAGGAGTGATCTAATGATGCTTCTCTTTTCACTCTAGCTAACACTGTTGAGATTGTTTTAGATTGAAGCAGCTAAAATGTGATTTCTAAGAAGGTTAAGACTTCCATGGACAGCAAAGAAAACAAAATAGGCAGTCTTGAAGGCGGCAGACACAAAAAAGAACATTAATGAAGAAGTTTAAAGAAAAGACAAGCAACATTTACAGGACACTTTATGAGACAAGAGAAATTAGAGCACCTAGTCTCTACAGGAAAGATGGAGAGAAAAAGAACACCAGGAGACCCAGGGAGAAAATATTGGACAGACTTGCGCAGCTGATAAAGACAGGGTGGGAGAAGTACTTGCGGCGACAAAGTATAGATTCATATGGAGGGTCATGATCGCCAATGCCATGTGGCAGGGCATTGTGATAATGATGATCTCAGCCACATTTGTTGTTAACCCAATGTAAGCAAGGATCCACTGGAGGACAACTCTTCTTGTTCTTCTGACCTGCAGAAGAGCCTTGGTCAGATGGGGGAGCTTATTATTCTCCTAGGCCTGGTGAACTGAGAGGGCATCTGAGTGGAAGACCACTTGATGGCCTATATCATCTGTATTATGAATCACAGAAACTGCTTGCGTGAGTGCCTCTTTCTCTGATCAGTAGTTGGTGCAGTGTTTTGCCCAAAGAAACATGGGTAGTTTAAGGCCAAAGTCTCCAGGAGCTTGATGAGGTTGTCAACTCTCACCTGTTGGTCACAAAACAATAAATGTTGGACCTTTCAGTGTATACATGTATCCATGCCTCCTGCAAACAATGCTCTTCTGTCATAGCCAATGTAAAAGCCTGGCATGCTGTGTCATTCTGTACTTCCGCTGAGATGACCTGCGAGACATTAGGATTTCAAAGTCTACAAGGGTCATCAAGTGTATCAAAAAAGTGCGAATATGTACACTAAAATGTAGAAAACAAGATAATGATCAATATACTTCATATTTCTTCAGTGTAACATCCTTTCTGCTGAATGATAGATTTCCATTTATTGGAAAGGTCCTAAATGCCTATTACTAGGCAACTGGAGCTGAAGTATTTTACTTACTTGGCTACCTCTATTTCCAAGTCACCTAAGTCATAGAAATGTACACCACAGAGGGGTTCTTTCAATTAGAGGAATAAATCAAAGTCTGGGGACTGATATCTGAAGAATACACAGGATGTGGCAAAGCGTCCCATCCATATGATAAGTTCATAAATGAAATTAGCTTTTTTGCTTTGTGGCAAGATGTGTGATGATGTAATTACCATAAAGTTCAGGCTATAAGCCGCGACTTTTTTCCCCAGCTTTAATCCTTGCGGCTTAAAAAACGATGCACCTTATTTGCGGATTTTCCTGATCCCAGGCTTATGTGTAAATATAGTTAAGATTTTCCTATAATTTAGTGGGTGCGCCTTATATACCGGTGCGCCCAATAGCCCAAACATTACAGTAATGGCAAATCATTTAACAGCATTCTACTTTTCCTCTAGACAGCAGGTCCTAGTGTTTTGATCAGAAACAGCCCACAGTAGTTTTGATTAAAAATTTGTCCTAATGGAACATGATATGCCATCAACACATCTGTGTTATCATATCTACATATCATCATCATCTTTAAATTTTCCTTGCTATCGTCTGAACTTGATGGGCTGTGGTGAGGCGGAAGTGTGCCACTCTGATGATTGTCTCTAATTTTGGCTCACAGCTTCTAACCCAGGTTTCTTCAATGGCAACTATCTGATCTAAAAAGTAGTCATTCTCATTTTTGTATCTCTGTAACAGTGACAAGTACCCTTTCTGATCGGGACCACCTTGCTGCAACATGTTTCACTCCAAATTCATTTGTTAAATTCACATGAACTGATCCATGACTAATACCAAAGTCATAAGCAATCTTTTCACAAATTACTTGCCTGTTTTCATTAAAACTGTTTGTAACTTTAAGAACATTTTTCTCATCAGTAGCTTCAACTGGCCTCCCTAGACTGTGCCAGTCTTTAAAATCATTTTGTCGATCATAAAAGAGTAATATACACCAATAAACTGCAGCCTGCTCTTTAAATCTTCACGAAGCGTTTCTTTATCAGGGTTCATACAGATTTCCAGACAAAAAATTTAAGGACTATTTAAGGACTTTTGAAGCACTTTTTTTTAAAATGCCTTCACACGAACGAAAGCTGTAATGACTTGTCACTACTTTTAAAGTCCACAGTAGTTCAGCTTTCATTGCCTCTGTTTTAGTACGGCTCAGGCTCTTCTTCTTCTTCAGTGTTGAGGGCCCACAATCAAACTTGATTATTCTGGCGCCTATAACTGGGGGTTTGCAGCAGATAAATCTGGGGCAGTGGACATGTCTTAACAGTTCAGTTTTAATCATGATGATGGTGGGGTGGAGGTGGGGGTGAATGATGGTGGTGGGGTGAGGAGGTAGGAGGGGGAAGGGGGGTGAAGAGGGCAAGAGGGGTGGGGTGGGTTAAGAAGGCAGTAGGGTGGGTGGGGCAGGGGCTCTGAGGGGGAGTGGGGGGGGAGGGAAGGGGGGTCGGTCTAGTCTGGGATTTTGGAGGCCCTTGACACGAATGTGTCAAGTGTTGTGGCCTCAACCGTTCCTTGTTGGAGATTGTTCCAGTTCTTGACAGTTCTAGGCAGAAATGAAGCAGCTCTCTACTGGGTCCTTGATGTGATCAAGTGGAACTGTCTGTCATGGCCACGTCGCTTACGGTCAGGTAGAGGGACTAGTTTTGCTTTTAGGCTGGGACAGTGAACAAGGCCTTGGTGCACTTTGAACAGCATAGAGTCTTGCTACTTGCCATCGTTTCTCCAATGAGGGCCAGCCCAGTGTGACCAGCATGTTGCTAACACTAGAAGTGTTCCTGTATCTGTTGAGGACGAAGCGTGCAGCTCGTCTTTGAACCTCTTCTTTTTTAGTTGTGTTTTTTTCTGTATGGGGGTCCCAGACGGAAGACGCGTACTCCAGATGGGGGCAGACTAGCGCTTTGTAGGCTCGTTCCTTGATCTCTGAGGAGCTGATTTTCAGGTCCACTGACATCTGAGTTTGAGCAGAACAGTTGGTTGATGAACTGCTGGATGACAAACTGCTAGAAGTGATGGGATCGCTCGTTGTAGAATTTTTTGTAAAAAAATTCAAAAGACCCACTGCAGGATTTGAAGCCTTCATCAGGTCGCAGTGTTTTTTTCCCTTTTCCATGGGTATTTACAGCCGCTTCTCCCATTGAACGAATGTCTATGGTCTTTTTACAAATGCGGCAAAAGGCCTTGCATCTGTCTCCAAATGGGTCTGCCTGCAGCCATTCTTTGTATTCATCTTTTTCCAGCCAAACCACGTTAAACAAACACTTCCCCAGCATGTTGACTTCTCAATTTCAAAATGGTGGAACATTCATTCACGTACGCGCATGCGCCATGAAGGCCCGTAACTCTGGTGTTTTGACCTATAGCAGACGACGTATCGGTGAGATCATCAATCTTAACTCCGACTCAGACTTTCTCTTTTTTTTTTTTTTTTTCAATTCAATTTCAACGTTTTTTTTTGTTTTTTTACAAACTCAAGATTTTACACAGACTTTATTAAAAATCATAGGCAGTGACAAAACTTAAGGACTTTTTAAAGACCTTTCAGCAAAAGCCTAATTTTTAAGGACTTTTAAGGCCTTAAAAAGCATGCCCTCAAAATTAAGGACTTTTAAGGACTGTGCAAACCCTGTTTATAAAGTTTAATTTTAATGTAGACAGAAAATGCAAAGAGAAAAGAGGAAACTTCTGGTATAGAATTTCCAGAAGGGGGCCATTACTGGGACTTAACTTGAGAAAATAGACCTACAATAAACCGATATCGTGACAATGACTATGGCATTATTGGGACTTAACTTCAGATATCAGATCTTGAGTCAACAGTGTATTAACTGAGTCAGCCCACCTGCCTGAATCTCAGTAACAATGACAATACTTAGGAAATGTAATCCTAAAATATTAACAGGATCTCACCAGAGATCTTTCCAGAGCGGAAATCCAGAGCTTTACTCTTGCCACCAATTGTGTATTGGTCCACAGACAGTTTCTTGCCCGCATCCACACAGTCCCAGATGTAGTCCAAGCTGACGACAGGCAAGCCGTACTTCACTGCCATGCGGCATTTTGATGACATGTCACACTTCTCTGGGTCACTCGCCACCACAAAAGAACACTGCAAATGAAGAAAAAATGCTCACAATGAGACTGACATGCACATAAATGGATACAGAGATATCCAACAGACAAGCAGACACTCTGATAGGCAGATAAATGGATAGACAGACAGGTGAAAGGATAAACAGGTGAAAGGGTGAAAACGGACAAGGACTGTCAGACAGATAGAAACAAACAAGAATAGTATTGGTGCAAACATTTTCATGTTTCCATGGAGGGAATGATCAAGAGAAATAGACTATACATATACATCTACCAATACTGTAAACCAAATATGAATTTGCAAGTATAACGATGATTGCTAAAATTTGTTCTCATCAACCTTTGCTAATGAACTTGAATGAGCAAATGTGTGTTAACATCTTTCATGATAAAAGTGTGTTAACTTCTTTCAGGATAAACCTTCACTTACTTGATGTGCACAGACTGTATTTTTCTTACTATGTTGCAATCCAAATTACTTGATTTCTACCAGTGTCAGCAACATTAGTTCTAAATAGCCACAAAAATGACAACAAAATCAAATTAAAATAGGGCAAGGTTTCACTTTGAATACTTCTTTACTGGTTAACATTACATCAAATATGATCCTGATAAATCAAAATGGGCTTTGTCCTTACCTTCTTGGTCACAATGTAGGATACTATGCCACCATGTTTGATGATGGTTTTCCGCAGTTCCACCTTCTTCTTGAAACCCACATTGATGCCTAGATCAAGGGCAATTTGGCAGTTGTTGAACAATGACATCATCATGTTGGCTTGCTACCATCTGTATTCAGCTGCAAACAATCAAAGAGTGTGCACACAATACAAACACACACACACTCTCTCTCTCTCTCTCTGATTTAACAAATGACAATCATAATATCACAGTCTAATCTGATGAACTCGGCACCACCGACATATGTGAGTTTCATTTGTCGCATATGACTTTTTCTACCTGGACAGACTAAACCATGTTCTACATTTTTTTTTTTTTTTTTTTCTTCTTTTCATCAAAATTTAGTTACTCATTTAAAAGGCTTGACTGCCAAGTATTTAAGATGTCGGCTTCCAATTGGATGGTCTGGGTTCATCATCCTGCCTTGCGGTTAAAGAGTGGAAGTTTCTCTTTTCTTCCCGATTAACATGCATGCAAACTTGCTAGTGCAGAAATCCACTACATGTGTATATGCATGCAGTACATCAGGCAAATCATGTCAGTGTCCAATGACTTATGGAAACACGAAAACACCCAGCGCACTGTACAGCAACATACCACCTGCACAGTGTGAGTAAAACATATGTATACACATCCAAGAAAAACAAACACCAAATCAAACAGCAAATTAAAAAAAAAAAATCTGTCTCTAATTCTACACAGAAGTTGTCAATTTCTTCCTCAATAAAGAGTCAATTTATGGATGTTGGTGCATAATAAATATATACCTGGACAATATTGATATTAAATGATTTGCTCTCCAATCTAACTAGTAAAACGTGGTCTGATATAGCCGAGTATCCTTTGATACACTTTGAGTAAGTTTGACTTGTCATTGTCTACTGTGATGCCTACCCCTCTTTCATGTCTGTCTCTCACCCCCCGACCCCCCCCCCCCCCCAAGTATATGATTTTATGCTTGCCTCATGTCATCATGCCTGCTCCCTTTCATCTCACTTCTCACATTCCTAAAATACTGATTTTCACTCTTTCCATTTCTAAATTGACATTTTCTAGCTTTCCACTCTGGAGCATTGTTCTAACAAAAGTAACAGTCCATGTTGCAATTCTGATTTTTTTTTTTTTTTTCAGTATTAGTCATCTATCATTAAAGATCCTAGTCAGAGTCATGTCAATGGCTGGTTTCTGCAACATGAAAACATCAACATGCATACCCAGCAAAGAGAGAGTATGCAGACTGTGCAGCAACATACTGCCAGCAGAATGTGCGCTAAAACAATAGGCCTACACATGAAGAAATCGGGGTGGGGTGGGAATCTAAATTCCATGATTCACTAGAGCTGGAGTAGGGAGAGTAACAGTACCGAGAGTTGAGCTATACAACTGCGTTTGTTTACGGTTATCTCCCTATCAAAATCCAATATTGAATATACTTTTGTTGTTGTTGATTTAACTGGATCTGTTCATAAAATTAAAGTCTTAAAACATGTTTGAATATAATCGTCTACTGTAAATCTACTTCCTGTTTCAACACATCATTTCAACACATCATTTTTCGGGTTTGTTTACAATTACAGAATTAGTCTAGCCTAATAACTAAATTAGTAAATAAGATACTAACTAAGCTCGAGCGACTATTGCTTCAAACAGAAAATCAAATCGACTTGCGCAAAAACTCACTTAAGGATTACTTCTACTGACTCCGAATGCAGTTGTATCTGTCTCAGCTTACATCCCGATTTTTTTGTGGATTGTTGAAGTCAGGACGATATTCGGAGGTCAGTTCTTTCATACATTCTAATTTTAGTAGGTTACTAAAGCTGAGTATGTACATGCGAGTAGTTTCCCTTTAGTTATGCCTCTCTCTCTCTCTCTCTCTCTCTCTCTCTCTCTGACTACTTGGCCCGGTAGCAGAGACCGATGTTCCAAGTTAGTTCCGCCCCTTTACCGCCTTCGGGTAGGCGCCCGAACAAAGTAAATGTTGTTCGTTTTAACTAAA
>JAPXFY010000017.1:44346556-44379056 GCA_030674185.1 Monoplex corrugatus
ACACACACACACACACGCACGTGCACGGACGCAAACACAGATACACAGACATATACACACAGACACAGACACACACACACACACACACACACACACACACACACACACACACACACACACACACACACACACACACACACACACACACACACACACACAATCACAGACTGTGTCGTTTGTCTTACTTAATGACGGATCATATTTTATACTGGAATGTCTGTTTCACCCACACATCGTCAGACCGCCACAGACCAAACAAAACTTTTCGCCGAATTTGTCATTAACATGCGCGTGGAAAACACAGGATGAGACACTTGGATGTGACCACCTTCCATTTCTATCATATTTAACCAACGATTTCAATTTAAAAGAAAGATCTGTTCAGAGTCCATTACCAAAATATAATCATAAAAATGAAGACCAGTTCACATTTATAAATACTACAGATGTTCTGGATGTGTCGGTACAAAGAAAGTCTGGGGGACAGCTGGACAGTAGAAGGTCCTTAAGAGGAGAAACCCTCCTCAAGTAAATGTTTCAGCCTTTAACTCTTTGTATACAGGAGGCCTGGCTGCATCCTGGCCATGATCCCTGGATGCCCCTCGCCTGTCGCCATTTAGTTCCGCTGGGTTTGAGCCCACGCCTGTCAAACACATCATGCTAAAAACTCGCAGGCACTGAAAGATGCAAAACTTAACAGAGCCTGTGTTGTCCTGTTGTATTAAATACGCGTTCGTGTTCTTCTTTCGTGTTTTTTCTGGTTCCAGTTTGCTTGAACAGGGGCAGTGACACTTGTTTTGGATTTAGTAACAGATCAAGCCAAACAAGCATATCATTGCAATGCTAGAGTGTCTGGTTACAAAGATAAACAAAAAGTGTGAATACAAATCTCATGAAAGGCTCACTGAGAGTCCCAGATGTTTCTAATACTTTAGTTACCTTACCTTACCTTACGTTATCTTGAAACTTGAGGGTCGTAGGGACAGCACTGAGTGTCCCTCCATCTCTCCCAGTCCTGTTTTTATACTCTGGGAACTGCCGATGTTCAGTCTGTCCATTTTTGGATTATTGTCTTCCCATCTCTTCGTCTGCTTTCCTTTTTTACTTCTCCCTCAGACTGTCTTGCGGACAGATTTAGCGAGGCCAGAGGATCTTGTGACATGTCCGTACCACTTCATTTTGTGTCTGTTTACTGTAGTCGTCTCCAAATGGGCCAGTAACTCCGTCACAATAATGCACAAGTCCTTGACGTGGTGTGCCTGCTTGCCCCCCCCCCCCCCCCCCAAAAAAAAACAAACAAAACAAAACAAAACAAAACAAAAAACTAGGTCGACGTGTATGCGTGTGTGTGCGTGTGTGTGTATGCGTGTGTGTGGACGTGAACCATGTGCACCAGGCAGGTCTAACCATGTCGAACAGGTCTGTATGGGGTAGAGGCCAGACGACGGTGTCCATCCTAGGATGGAGATCCTCAGTGAACAATCCTCCCTTCACCGCCCCCCCCCCCCGCCCCGAACCCCCTTGTGCTTCCAGGACATGTCTTATGACCTGACAGGTAAGGGTGGGGCAACCGTGACAGAAATCTGAGTGCTGAACACGGTGGTGTTAGACCACACGGTGTACTCTAACAGACCATGACATCACGCAACTTCAGACATGACACTTGTAGACAGGATGGACAGACATGGTGCTCACCCTGCCAGGTGCAGCGGCAGGTTCTGTGCCTCAAAGGAGCCCACCCTCAGTGACTGTAGGTCCCTTCGTTACGTCTTGTGAAGCTAGAGGACGAAAGTAGAGAGACTGGCCGAAAGCCAAGCAAGACAGTTCAGTTCATATTGCTTATAGCCCAGCCGACCACTAGAGCCATATCAGGGCTAACACCACGTCAAAAAGAAAAGAACAACCCGTTAAGATAAAAAGACAACAGTTAAAAACCGTGTTCACCGTCAACCTTGCGAATTTAAAATGCCATTAAAGAGAAACACGTAAAATCACATCAGGTGAAATCTATTGATCTCTTGTAAAAACTGGAAAATTGCATCAGGAGTCCGCCGTGTAGTGCTTTTGTCTCACATCGTACATGTCCCAGCAATCGAGGAGGTGTCGGATGCTCATCGGCTCATCACACGGTGTACACCATGGTGCTTCTTCATTTTTCGAAGGTACGAGTGAGTGTAGGATGTGTGACCCGTGCGTAACTTACATAACACCGTCTTTCTTCCGGTTTCCTACAGCAGATGGGAGAATTTCTTTCAGGTTACGGCAGATTTGGAAAAGTTTGTTACCTGTCTGTTTATTCCAATCCTCCTGCCACAGATTTCTCACGTAACTGTGTACTTTCGATTTGACATCTGTGTAAGGGATCAAGGACTTAGACATTTTTTCATTGTAGCCTTCTTGGCCAGGTAGTCAGCCTTTTCGTTGCCTCCAATACCAACATGGCCAGGAATCCAAAAACAATCCTGTAACCTTCATTTGCAAGAGTAGAATACAGTTCAAAGAACTTCACAAGTTCAGGATGACTAATGTTTCGGCAAGCAATTGCCTGCAAAGCGGAAAGGGAGTCAGAAAAAATGAGAAACTCTTTGTGTTTGGATTTGGACACCATTTTTAGTGCCAAAACCAGAGCAGTCAGTTCAGCAGTGTAAACAGAACTTTCAGAAGGAATATGTTTTGAAAATGCTCGATTGGGAATCTCGGAGCAGAAGGCAGCGGCAGCAACACCTTCAGCACACTTGGATCCATCAATGAAGATTCTGTGGGATGACGGAGATTTTTCACACAATTCCGCATAAAACGATTTGTACGCCAGTGCACTGGTATTGTCTTTACGGAAGGAAGCAAGATCAAAACAAACCATCGGTGTTTTCAACGTCCATGGTGGACTATCTGGAAACTTCGAGAAGTCGCTAATAACTGCTAAATTTATATTTGCATTTTCCATATGAGGACTGATACGCCGCCCCGAAGGAGGAGTCACTTTTGGATGTTTTTCAAATTCACTCTGAAATCTGGGTTGACAACTCAGTCGTAAACAGGAACCAGATGAACAAGCAAAACCAAAAAAGGACGCGTATCCGATACAAGACAAGACAAGCGCAAATTCATATGAAATTCATTTAGTCCCTCTTTATCCACTGGACGAGGCTGCAGGGAAGTTGTTAGTCCTTTTCTTATTATCCGTTGGTTGGTGTCTGTTCGTGACCGTCCATTCGCGCTTGACAAAGGCCGGTTGGCCGAAAATTTGTGCTTGTCTTGTTGTATTGGATACGCGTCCTTTTTGGTTTGCTTGTTCTTCTGGTTCCTGTTTGCTTGGACACGGGCAGTCGCACTTGTTTTGGAACACAGTCATAAGTTGGGTTTTCCGGTTCAGAGAACAGTTTCAAACAGAAATTTAAGCTTAGTTTCAGTCTAGACTTGCTCAGGGAGGGCTCCCCTGCCTCTGCATACAAACTATAAACAGGAGTTGTTCTGAATGCACCAAGACATAGGCGCAGCCCTTGATGGTGAATGTGATCCAGTGCCTTTAGGTACGACGCTCTCGCAGACCCATATACTACACAGCCATACTCCAGTTTAGAGCGAATTGAAGCTCTGTACAGGTGTAGTAGCGTTATCTTGTCGGCACCCCAGTCTTGTATGAGCTACAACTCGAAGAATATTCAAAGGTTTCTGGCACGATGTTTTCAGATGGATAGACTGAGAAAGTTTTAAACTTTTCATCAAAAATCAAGCCCAGAAATTTGACTTCTTTTACAGCTGGAATGATGCACTTTCCCAGACGAATTTCTGGAGTAGCAAAGAATTTTCGCAGGTTATGAAAGTGAATATACTGTGTTTTGGTTGCGGAAAAAGTAAAGCCGTTTGTCTCTGCCCACTGCTGGATCCTATCTACACACAGCTGCAGCCGCCGCTGAACACCTGCATAGAAGCTTACACTTGCGTAAACTGCAAAATCGTCCACAAACAGGGAACAGTCCGAGCCCTGCTGTTCTGACTTGACTATGTTGTTGATATTGATGCTGAACAGCGCAGGAGAGAGGATGCTCCCTTGTGCTACACCCAACTCTTGCTCATGGATGTCCGACAGAGTAGTACCAACCCGCACTTGAAACTGTCGATCGGCCAAAAACTTTTGGATAGACGAAGGTAGGTGACCCCGAAAAAAAATTCATGTAGATCCATAAGAATTCCGGATTTCCAGGTGGTATCATATAATTTCTCCAAATCAAAGAAGATAGCCACTACATGCTGTTTCTTCAGAAATGCATTACGGATGGTCGGTTCAAGACAAATGAAATTATCTATTGTGGAATGGTGCCTGCGAAAACCGCATTGATCTTTTAGCCAAGATGCCATCATTCTCCAGTTTCCACATCAGTCTCTTATTGACCATTTTCTCCATCACTTTGCAAAGACAACTGGTTAGGGCTAATGGCCGGTAATTGGATGGATTGGATACATCCTTTCCAGGTTTAGGCAGAGGGACGACCAGGCCTTTTCGCCATGAGGGAGAAAAGAATCCTGTCGTCCATAATTATGTAATTGTACACTTTCAACAGAATGTCCAAACCCTTTTCTGGGCAATGCTTCACCAGTTTTTAATGAACTTCATCCAAGCCAGGACAAGAGTCAGAGCAAGTCACGAGAGCATCTTTTAATTCTCTTGATGTCAGTGGAAGATTGTACTCTTCCGTGTTATCAGAGACGAAGTTACAAGCTCTCTTTTCTTTCACAGATTTGTTTCCGAAAGACCGCCGATTTATTGGCTGAGGAAGAGTTCTTTTCGATGGTCGACGCCAATATATTAGGGACAGGTGTTTTTCCATCTAATTTGTTTGACAATCTTCCAGACTTTCTTTTTAGGGGTTCGGGATGTCATTTGCGAGCAAAGTCGAGGTACGTCTTTAAAAGAAATAAACAGTCCTGGAGAAACTTTTGCTCGAAACTGACATCCCGAACCCCTAAAAAAAAGTTTTTGATTAGCCCGAACATGGTCCACTGATGGACTTTGGAACACGCGACGTTGAGCTTTCTTTCGTTCTTGTTTAAATCTGTTTACATTCTGAAGTAAACCACGGTGTTTTCGGCATGTGCGCTTTCTTTGACGATGTGGGAATTGCTTGTTTGGCACAGCTCAGGATGATGTGCGTCAGAGTGTCTACTGGATCATCACTTTGCAGAACCCTTTCTTCCTCCAAATCGCTCCAGACAGCCCACGCGAACAAATCCCAGTCAGCCCTGCGAAAAACCAAGTGCTCAGGTAAAGACTCATGTCCAACGCTTGGATTTGTTAAGACAACTGGAAGATGGTGGTTACTTCCATGGAGATCATCCACAACTCACTCATAGTCCAAAACCAGTGAAGCATCACACACTGATAGATCTAAACAGGAAAGTGTACCACTTGCAGGATGAATATATGTCGGAGATCCATCGTTTAGACAGCATAAGTTTATATCGGAGAAGATGTCTTCCAGCAAGAGACCACGCGCTGAAGTATCTTCACTACCCCAAAGCGGGGAATGGCCATTCAAATTGCCCAACAACAAAAATGGTTTTAGAGGTTCATTAAGCAAATCAACCAGTTCTTCTCTTGCAACAGCAACAGATGGAGGGAGATACATAGAGCAAATGGTTAATGTTTTGTTTAGAGATACCCTTGCCGCCACTGCTTGCAAACCAGTGTTCAGATTAATAGAACGAAACAAAACAGACCTGTGTAGCAGCAAACATACTCCACCTGTTCCTCCTTCATCTTTAGGTTGTGCTGGTTTGGAAACAATGTTGAAATTCATAAATGAAAAACTCTTCCCTTCACGTATTAAGTAGCTTGAGCTCCTCTAGATTGGAGTTGACACCTCTTATGTTCCAATGGACTAATACTCTGCATTATTAGCGGAACTACACAAGGCAAATTCAGTCCATATCTGTTTCGTCATCCTCAGCTTGTAATGGAGCGTACACATTTTCTAGTGGGTTTGTTTTTTTTTTCGCTTTTTTTTTCAGGCGGTCAGACCCGACGGCTGACCTGCCTGCAGGAAGCGCGGGCTTAGGCCCTTTAAGTGCTGGAGGAGAGTTCTTCATTTCCACCAACATTACTTTTTGCCCTCCTCCACTTACTGTGGAACTACTCCCGGACGGCAGGGGCGGGAGGGCGGGTTTACCAGGGAGACTGGGTTTCTCTGGGTTGCCAACATTAGCTGCTTTTGGCTGTTGAACAGCCTGGGAGGCAGCGGGTTTAACGCCTCCGCTGAGGGCCTTTGTGTCTTGAATTGTTTCGAAATTTGACTTGTTCCAGGTTAAATCCGTTTGACAGGCTATGGATACTTGACTGACGCATAACGTTTGGTCGACGAGCCGCTGGCTTCCATCAATCTTTTGGCTGCGTGGAAAGGTTGTTTTTTTTTTCCGTTTTCAGTCGTTGTATTGCTTGTTCCGTTTGCCATACGGGGCAACCTTTGGAGGAGGATGGATGGTTACCTCCACAATTTATACAATTTAGTGGACCTTCACATCTCCCTCATGTGCCTCCTTGGCGCACATGGCACACTTTTCTCTTTCGGTACACCTGTCCTTGATGTGGCCAAACTTTTGACATTAGAAGCAGCACATCGGTGATGGCACATACAACAACACTTTCACTTTCAAGAATCCAATTTTCAGGTCTAGGGGTGTGTATACCAGGAGAGCAAAATGTTAGGAACAGCATGTTTGTCGTGATTTTTTGAGACCTCTTTCGGAACATGGCCTGGCGTGCCTCTACAACGCCCTGGCTTTTCAGTTCCATCCTGATGTCCTCTTCTGATACTCCCCTCAGCTCAGGGCACCTGATGACTCCTTTGCTACTGTTCAGTCCTTTGGCTGATGTAACTTTTATGCAACGGTCACCAAGTACCGATGCTCTAAGCAGGCGTTCTGACTGCATGTGATCTTTACAATCCACAAGGCACTCTCCGTTTCGGCAGTTTTAAAATAATTTTGGGGTTTCCTATGAGGGCTTTAAATCCCTTCTGTAATGCAAAGGGACTCAGTTTCGATATCGGTTTCTCCTCATCAATGCCGATCACCACCAACCATGCTGCCCAAAAGCCTGTTTCCTGCCTTGCTTTTTCCTCGGAATCCGAGTCGCATTCGTTGTCTCTTTTTCTTTTTTGTTTGTTGGGTTTTGGACATGAGCGTAGGCTCAGCGATGGTAGAAATGTCTCGGTCACCCCAGGTCACCCCAGGAGAGCTGCCGTGCTGGGGAAGGGACAATGGATGACCAATCTCTTGGCGTCCGTCCGCCTGGAATCGTCCCGCATGAAACCAGACAGTGTACTTTAATGACTGATTATCGTACAGCCACTCATCCCCTCACCAAGTACCTCAAGCTTGGGATTACGGGTTGCTTACGGCAACCACTCGTGAACATGACGATGGGGATGAAGAAAATGGAAATGAAGGTGGATCCACGCTTCGTCTCATCTCATCCCTCCCCCTTGATCTGTCCGACATGGGTAACCCTACCAGGGCATTATTTTATTATGCTGTTTAGAGTCCAGTCCACGTCAACTGTCTTGGTTATAGGGACTGTCAATGAAAAATCCAAAAGCTTTCTAGCAAGTAGCCCCCGTCGGCATAGCTCAAGGGATCATTAGGACCTCAAGCCCCCCGACCATGGCAAGGTGGTGGTCCTGTCCGGGCGGTCAAGCAAGACAGAGGATTAACTGACAAGGAACACTTTCTGTACCAGAATATCGACATATGCTGTGTACAGGACACACACCTGCAAAGGGGGAAGCCCTTTAAGATCAAATGTTCAGGAGTGACCATCAAGGGAAAAGAAAGGGAGGAATAATGACGCTTGTAAACAACATGACTGCCACTAAAACAACATTTGCGAAGGAAGCAGAATACTAGAAGTCGGATTACCATCAGCGACAGCACTCTCGACATCATCAATTACTGTCCTGATGGCAAGATGCTGTCCCTTGACATTATCCAGGTCCCAGACAACGGCTTCCGCATTACCGGAGACTTCAACAGCTGGTCTCACAGCTGGGATCCAACACTTTCAACACTTGATGACAAGATGAATCCAGCAAGATGACAACCACATGTTTGTCAATGACCACAGACACCCACCTAGTCTCAACTCGCGCTGTTGGCACACACCACCACACCTGCTTTCTGCACCAGCTATGACTGAAAATGTCCCGACAGTACAAAAGTACAGAAAACTAAACAACACATCTAACTCAGGTCATTCAGGATACCTTTCAGGTTCAGAAGATCACCCTGGTGGCTTCATCGATCTGCAGAAGGCTTTTGACAAGGACTGGAAGGATTGACGCCTTGTGAAAACTCCTATGTTGCAGCATCAGAACAACATGTATCAGTGGACCAAGTCCTACCCAAACAACCGAAGAACCAGACTGTTAGTTGATGGTCCAAGTGGCCGCAAGATGCTGCTGCATCAGGAAGGAGGGGTTCCTCATGGAGGAGTCCCCTCCCCTACTTTGTTGATACTTTTCATCAATGACAGTCTATCACAGTTTTCCAAAGGAAACCAAGCAGCACTTTATGCAGACGACCTGGTAATCCAGTACACACAAAGGCAGGCAACAATAGTAATCTACAGAATGCACCTTGCACTGGAGAGTCACAGCATGGGCGGATGGCTGGTGTGCAATCATCAACAGGGACATGACAACAGTTACTCTTTTCTGGCTCTCCCCTGAAGCAAAACTTGGTGGACTTATCTCTGGTGATACACTAATGAAGAAAGAAGACCAGCAAGCATACCTGGGTGTTTGTTGGTGGTTTTTTTCTTGTTTTTTTTTTACAAGAGATTAACATGGAAGCAACACATCACACAGGTATACAGAAAACCCAGAAGAAAGTTGAACATCGTGAGCTTGCTGGTGGAAACACACTGGGGTGTAAATGAAAAGATCCTGAAGGCAGTCCATCAGGGGACCGTACGACCACACCTGGAGCACAGGTAAAGCTCTTGGATGACAGCGACAAGAATCACCAGCACAAAATCTATCCTGAGGATCATCACAGGCACAATGAAGTGCACACCAGCTGAGAAGATGGAACAGTGACTGACATATTTCCACTGAGTGAAAGAAAATAACAGAAAACAATAACGCATGCCACCAAGTACTGGTGTACTCAAGACCACCCAGTGAGTGCCAGACTTCAGAAGCTCTGTTCTGGCAGGTTAAAGAGATCCAGCTTTGCCACAGAGACACAATACTGCAAACAGAACACCAGGCAAGACTCCCAGGACAAACTGAACCTCTTACGTTCCCCCTTGACACCCCACCCTGATTAGATAAAACGGAAAGACTGACAGTCCATTCCACAGTTCCACACATCACAACAAAAGAATAGCAGAGTAACAGCAAAGAAAACACTGACTCTTGCCATGCTAGAAGATATCCGCAATAAGCAAGTTACAAGTTTTCACAGACAGTTCAGCAATACACGCTGTCAAGCGCGAAAAACCAGGGGTGTACATCCAACCCCCCCAATGGACAGTGGAGACAGAGGCAATCCCGACAGACCTCCACTGTACCAACAACAAAGCTGAAGCTGAAGTATTGTTTCGTGCAGCAAAACATCAGCAGCAGCAGAGTGGATCACAACATCCATGTTGTCTTTTAAACTGATGTTCTGTCTGTGCTACATGCTTTCGCCAACAACAGGCAATCACAACAGGAAATCGCACTGCACACATTTAAGAGTTTCGAACAATACTGCAGTGACTCCCCTCACACTGTGGCATCGAAGCAAATAGAAAGGTAGACAAAATATAGACAAAATGGCAAAGCTAGAACAGAAAATGAAGAATGAGAGATTGGAGTCTCCATCACAGAGATGAATATCATCATGAAGTCTCTGTTTAGAATGCCACAAACCCACGACAGTCACAGACTGGAGTCTCCATCACAGAGATGAATATCATCATGAAGTCTCTGTTTAGAATGCCACAAACCCACGACAGTCACCATCAGCTGTCAAGATCAGGACAGGTCGATGGCTACCATCCGTCTGAAAACTGGGCACAACACTATAAACAAACATCTTTGTTTTTAACTGAGAGCTGCGCCCTTCCATGTGTGTCCTTGACGGGAAGCAGAGGTGTACACAACCACATCCTACATGTCTGCGGGAATCTCTGGCTAATGAAGGAGAAGAGGTGGCTGAAGCCAACAGCCCTTGAGGAGAAACTGTACGGGCTTGTGGATGTTTTGCAGACGACAGTCAACTTTATCTCGAGAGTTGGTCTCCAGGTGAAACGGCAACGAGGAGAAGATAAAAGAACAAGGAGAAGGCCGCTAACTTTAATTTCAGCGTGTACAGTCTTGTTGGTAATATGATCACTATGAGATAGGTAAAGCTTGAGTGTTTAACAGCACCTCATCTACGTGGAAATGACTGCTCTTCTGTGCGTCAGCTGTGAAAGTTCACGTCTCGCTAATGTAAAGGAAAACAGACATGATACGGAAGCGCATCAGAACTGTCTTTACAGCTAAGCAAGATGTTGTCTTTCCAAATTGGTTTCAGTCTTTTGATAATTGATGTTGTCTACACAATGCCGGAAAGCACTTAAAGTCTGCAGCCATCATCTGTAACAGTTGCACCAGGTATTCAAATCAGTTGTCCTGTGACACTGACGTCAGCTCTGATACCTTTGGTGTTGTTGGTCATCGGTTTGGTGTTGTTGGTCATCAGTTTGGTGTTGTTGGTCATCGTGGTGGTGGTTTTGGTTTTTGTTTTTGTTGGTCATCAGTTTGGTGTTGTTGGTCATCAGTTTGGTGTTGTTGGTCATCAGTTTGGTGTTGTTGGTCATCAGTTTGGTGTTGTTGGTCACGTTTGGTGTTGTTGGTAATCGGTTTGGTGTTGTTGGTCATAGGTTTGGTGTGTTTGTTTGGGTTAGTCATTTTGGTGTTGTTGGTCATCGTTTGGTGTTGTTGGTCATCGGTTTGGTGTTGTTGGTCACCAGTGTGGTGTTGTTGGTCATCAGTTTGGTGTTGTTGGTCATCAGTTTGGTGTTGTTGGTCATCAGTTTGGTGTTGTTGGTCACCAGTTGGTGTTGTTGGTCATCGGTTTGGTGTTGTTGGTCACAGTTTGGTGTTGTTGGTCATCAGTTTGGTGTTGTTGGTCACCAGTTTGGTGTTGTTGGTCATCAGTTTGGTGTTGTTGGTCACCAGGTGTGGTGTGTTGGTCATCAGTTTGGTGTTGTTGGTCACCGGTTTGGTGTTGTTGGTCATCAGTTTGGTGTTGTTGGTCATCAGTTTGGTGTTGTTGGCATCAGTTTGGTGTTGTTGATCAGTTTGGTGTTGTTGGTCATCAGTTTGGTGTTGTTGGTCATCAGTTTGGTGTTGTTGGTCATCAGTTTGGTGTTGTTGGTCATCGTTTGGTGTTGTTGGTCATCAGTTTGGTGTTGTTGGTCATCAGTTTGGTGTTGTTGGTCATCAGTTTGGTGTTGTTGGTCACCGGTTTGGTGTTGTTGGTCACCGTTGTACCTTTGGTGTTGTTGGTCATCGGTTTGGTGGTGTTGGTCATCGGTTTGGTGTTGTTGGTCATCGGTTTGGTGTTGTTGGTCATCAGTTTGGTGTTGTTGGTCATCGGTTTGGTGTTGTTGGTCATCGGTTTGGTGTTGTTGGTCATCGGTTTGGTGTTGTTGGTCATCGGTTTGGTGGTGTTGGTCATCGGTTTGGTCTTCTTGGCCGATTTCCATTCTGTAGACTGTAGCAATGTCGTCGAGGTATCGCACCAGATTGGCTAATTCCTCTTCGTCTCCAGCTGCACCCTGAATGCCATTGTCAGAACGTAGGTTGGTGATTGTCCTGACAACACTGACGGTCCCTGCATGATCTTCCAGTGTGTATCATAACTCATTCCACGACGATACTAAAAAGAGTGGGTGAGAGTAAACAACCCTGCCGAACTACAACTGTTGTTTGGAACCCCAACAATGCTGTCATTGATGACAACTATACTTGTGGTCACATCGTAAAGCTGTGCTATCATTCTGATCAGATCAGCAATGATGTTATAGTTTCACGACGGCCCAGAAGGTTGCCTGCCAAACTCTTTGAAAGCTTTCATAAAGTCCATGAAGACATGGTAGAGGTTCTGCTGATGTTGAAGTTTTTTTCTCACTCAGCATTACACGGTTGAAGATCTGTTCAGTAGAGCTGATCCTTGCTCTGAAACCTGATATTGTTCTTCAGCAATGATAATTTTTTTGCTTGTGGCATCGATCTGTTCTGTAGGAATCTTCAATACTATTTTGCTGGGGTGGTTGTTAAAGGTAATAATGCGACTGGTACAACAGGTTTCTTTCTTGGGCAGAGTGATGACAAGAACTGTGTCGATGGCGTTGCCCCTTCACAAATCTGCCAGACTTTCTTGCAGACTGTTGTAGGGCAGTGATGATAATTTTGCCTCTTGCGTGGATCCATTCTGCAGGAATGTTGTCTACCCCTGGAGATTTCCCTTTCTGCAGCGATTTCACTGCTGCCTGTACTTCTTCGCGTTGAATGGAGAAGTCATCCTCACTGGTAAAGTAAGATACATTTTATCACTGCTGAATTACCGGTGGTTGTCTGTACAGCTGTGATCAGTATTCTGTCCATCACACGAGGATATCCTGTTCTTCGTAAAGCATGTTCCTGACTTGTCTTGAATGGTTGAGGAACGCCTTTCTTTTGTGTGTATGTGTGAGTGAATTTTTTCGGGTATGCGTTCTTGCTCTTGTTTCTGCTCCGATTGTTTTCGAATCCACAGCATTCTCTTTTGGTTTTTCAAGTCTTGTTTTATCTTGTTGTGGACATGTTAATGTTGTCTGGCTCCTTCAGCCTAACTTCTGTCCTTCTTCAGTATCCTCCTCCTGTCACACAGATAGAGAATGCCAGCAATGGCCCACGGTTTCATCCCTGGACGATGCTTGCCGGGGACATCACTGGCAGCCTTGGTCACCGCTGTGTTGGAAGTGATGGTCAGCGTGTCTGTGGTTGTATCGTCTTCAGCACCAGGAACGGTCAGTCAGCAAAGTCCCCACCGATCATTGCCCGACATGCTTCTGCTGCCTCAGGGCCTTCAGGTTTTCGTGACCAAACTTTAGTCTTCAATGTCTTGGTTTGTTGATGTTCTAGAAATGAAAGCCAAACGTTGTCTTCAACTGGTGGTGATTCCTCCCAACATCAGCCCTTGTCTCGGCGATGTTTACACTGAATCCTTCTTCACCAGGATGTTGTCGGTCTGCTTGTGATATTTGTAGACGGGTTTTGCCGTGTCTGTCTTGTGAATACTTTATGATGACCGTCAGCATGAACTTGTTACTCCAGTATCTGGTGAATTCTAGGAGTATGAACACTTTCTCATTAGTCTCTACAATATAGCATAGTCCGCATGTGCCTTGTCAGGTCATGCAGTCATTCTCTCTGACCTTGGCATTCCAGTCACCTCACACTATTAAAATGTCTCGTTTGAGTGTATGGTAAACGAACTTTTTCTTCTGTCGTTTCTTTCTTTGTAGCTTTCTCTTCATTCTTTGACAATTTTTTAAGTCCGCATTTTCACTACTTCCGTACTTGTTTCTTCTTCCTTAATGTATTTTTGTCTTTTCCCGTTTTGTTTACTGTTTCTTCTTTTTATTCTGAGACTGTTTCTTTGCCCTTCTCTATTTTTTTCCTTTTCTTTTTTTTTTAGATTGTTTACACCAGGTTTTTTTTCTCCTCCGTCCGTAGCTTTTTCCCTTTAATTTGGTGGCGTTTTTAAAATTCTTTAAAAATTTTTATTTTCATTTTTATTTTATTTTATAATTTTTTGTTTGTTTGCAGTTCTTTTCTGTGTAACTTGCATTTTGTCTTGTGACTTTTTGCCCCTCTCATTTTGTTTTCTTTTCTACTGTAGTTTGTTTTCTTTTCTTCTGTAGTTTTCTTCTGTAGATTTTTTTTTCTTTTCTTTTCATCTATAGTTTATTTTATTTTCTGCTGTAATTTTTCCTTTCTTCTTGTTTTTTCTTTTGTAATTTGTTTTGTCTTCTTCTGTACTTTCTTTTTGTTTGTTTCTTCTTTTTCTGTATTTTGTTGTTGCTTTTTGTGAGTATTTTGTTTTCTTCTTGTGTACTTTGTTCACTTAGTTCTGTACTTTGTCTTTTTTTTCTGTACTTTTTCTTTTTTCTTTACTTTGTTTTCTCTTCTCCAGTACTTTGTTTTATTTTCTTCTGTATTTTTTTTCTTCTGTGTTTCATTTCATTTTCGTTTGTACTTTGTTTTTTCCCTGTAGTTTCTTTTCTGTTGTACTTTGTTGTCTCTCTTTTGTACTTTGTTTTCTTTTCTCTTGTAGTTTGCTTTCTTTTCTTCTGTGGTTTGTTGTTTTTCCTTTTAAAGTTTGTCTTTCCTTTTGTACTTTGTGGTCTTTTCTTTTGTACTTTGTTATCTTTTTCTTTTGTAGTTTGTCTTCTTTTGTACTTTATCTTTTCTTTTGTAGTTTGCTGTCTTCTCTTTTGTACTTTGTGGTCTTTTCTTGTGTTATTTGTTGTCTTTTCATTTTACACATTGTCCTTTTTCTATAGTTTGTCTTTCCTTTTGTAGTTTGTTTACTTTTCCTTTGTAGTTTGTTGTCTTTCCCCTCGATAGTTTGTCTTTTCGTTTCTACTTTGTTGTCTTTTCTTTCGTACTATGCTGTCTTTTCTTTTGTACTGAGTTCTTTCCCTTTGAACTGTATTGTCTTTTCCTTTGTAGTTTTGTTGCCTTTTCTTGTGTATTGTGTTGTCTTTCCCTTTGTACTGTGTTGTCTTTTCTTTTCCACTTTGTCTTTTCCTTTGCAGTTTCTCTTTTATTTTGTAGTTTTCTTTTTCTGTAGTTGGTTTTTGTACATTGGTTTCCTTTCTTCAGTAGTTTGTTTTCCTTTGTAGTTTGTTCTTTTCTTCTGTACTTTTTTGTCTTTTCTTTTGTACTTTGTTGTCTTTTGCTCTGTGGTTTGTTGTTTTTTCTTCTGTGGTTTGTTGTCCTTTCTTTGATATTTTGTTGACTTTTCTTTTGTAGTTTATTTGCCTTTTTGTGTAGTTTGTTGTATTTTCTTTTGTTGTTTGTTGTCTTTTCTTTTGTACTTTCTTTAGTGGTTTGTTGTCTTTCCTCTTGCAGTTTGTCATCATTTCTTTTGTAGTTTGTTGTCTTTTCTTCTGTGGTTTGTTTCCTTTCTTTTGTGGTTTGCTGTCTTTTCTTTTGAAGGTTGTCTTTTCTTTGTAGTTTATTGTCTTTTCCTTTGTGGTTTGTTGTCTTTTCTTTTGAAGGTTGTCTTTTCTTTGTAGTTTGTTTTCTTTTCCTTTGTAGTTTGTTGTTTCTTTTGTACTGTGGTCTCTTTCCGTTTTACTGTGTTGTCTTTTCCTTCCTTTGTACTTTGTTGTAGTATTTTGTACTTTGTTGTCCTTTCTTTTGTAGTTTGTTGTCTTTTCTTTTGTAGTTTGTTGTCTTTTCTTTTGTAGTTTGTCGTCTTTTCTTTTGTAGTTTGTTGTCCTTTCTTTTGTAGTTTGTTGTCCTTTCTTTTGTAGTTTGTCATCTTTTCTTTTGTAGTTTGTCGTCTTTTTTTTTGTAGTTTTGTCTGTCTTTTCTTTTGTAGTTTGTTGTCCTTTCTTTTGTAGTTTGTCGTCTTTTCTTTTGTAGTTTGTTGTCCTTTCTTTTGTAGTTTGTCGTCTTTTCTTTTGTAGTTTGTTGTCTTTTCTTTTGTAGTTTGTTGTCTTTTCCTTTGTGTTTGTCGTCTTTTCTTTTGTGGTTTGTTGCCTTTTCCTTTGTCGTTTGTTTCCTTTTGTAGTTTGTTGTCTGTCCCTTTGTGGTGTGCTGTCTTTTCCTTTGCAGTTTGTTGTCTTTTCTTTGGTAGCTTGTTGTCTATTCTTTGGTAGCTTGTTGTCTTCAATGTCTTGGTTTGTTGATGTTCTTGAAATGAAAGCCAAACGCTGTCTTCAACTGGTAGTGATTCCTCCCAACATCAGCTCTTGTCTCGGCGATGTTTACACTGAATCCTTCTTCACCAGGATGTTGTCAGTCTGCTTGTGATATTTGTAGACGGGTTTTGCCGTGTCTGTCTTGTGAATACTTTATGATGACCGTCAGCATGAACTTGTTACTCCAGTATCTGGTGAATTCTAGGAGTATGAACACTTTCTCATTAGTCTCTATAATATAGCATAGTCCGCATGTGCCTTGTCAGGTCATGCAGTCATTCTCTCTGACTTTGGCATTCCAGTCACCTCACACTATTAAAATGTCTCGTTTGAGTGTATGGTAAACGACATTCTTCTGTCGTTTCTTTCTTTGTAGCTTTCTCTTCATTCTTTGACAATTTTTTAAGTCCGCATTTTCACTACTTCCGTACTTGTTTCTTCTTCCTCAATGTATTTTTGTCTTTTCCTGTTTTGTTTACTGTTTCTTCTTTTTATTCTGAGACTGTTTCTTTGCCCTTCTCTATTTTTTCCTTTTCTTTTTTTTTAGATTGTTTACACCAGTTTTTTTTCTCCTCCGTCCGTAGCTTTTTCCCTTTAATTTGGTGGCGTTTTTAAAAATGTTTTAATTTTTTTATTTTCATTTTATTTTATTTTATGATTTTTTGTTTGTTTGCAGTTCTTTTCTGTGTAACTTGCATTTTGTCTTGTGACTTTTTGCCCCTCGGATTTTGTTTTCTTTTCTACTGTTGTTTGTTTTTTCTTCTGTAGTTTTTCTTTTCTTTTCTTCTGTAGTTCTTTTCTTCTGTAGATTTTTTTTCTTTTCTTTTCATCTATAGTTTATTTTATTTTCTGCTGTAATTTTTCCTTTCTTCTTGTTTTCTTTTCTTTTGTAATTTGTTTTGTCTTCTTCTGTACTTTCTTTTTGTTTGTTTCTTCTTTTTCTGTATTTTGTTGTTGCTTTTTGTGAGTATTTTGTTTTCTTCTTGTGTACTTTGTTCACTTAGTTCTGTACTTTGTCTTTTTTTGTCTGTACTTTTTCTTTTTTCTTTACTTTGTTTTCTCTGTATTTTTTCTTTTTTCTTTACTTTGTTTTCTCTGTACTTTTTCTTTTTTCTTTACTTTGTTTTCTCTGTACTTTTTCTTTTTTCTTTACTTTGTTTTCTCTGTACTTTTTCTTTTTTCTTTACTTTGTTTTCTCTTCTCCAGTACTTTGTTTTCTTTTCTTCTGTACTTTGTTTTCTTCTGTGTTTCATTTCATTTTCGTTTGTACTTTGTTTTTTCCCTGTAGTTTCTTTTCTGTTGTACTTTGTCTTTCTTTTGTACTTTGTTTTCTTTTCTCTTGTAGTTTGCTTTCTTTTCTTCTGTGGTTTGTTGTTTTTCCTTTTAAAATTTGTTGTCTTTCCTTTTGTACTTTGTGGTCTTTTCTTGTGTTATTTGTTGTCTTTTCTTTTTTACTTTTTTTTCTTTTGTAGTTTGTTGTCTACTTTTGTAGTTTGTTGTCTACTTTTGTAGTTTGTTGTCTACTTTTGTAGTTTGTTGTCTACTTTTGTAGTTTGTTATTTTTTCTTTTGTACTTTGTTATCTTTTCTTTTTACTTTGTTATCTTTTCTTTTGTACTTTCTTTTCTTTCGTAGTTTGTTGTCTTTTCTTTTGCACATTGTCTTTTTTGTACTTTGTCTTTTCTTTTGTAGTTTGCTGTCTTCTCTTTTGTACTTTGTGGTCTTTTCTTGTGTTATTTGTTGTCTTTTCATTTACATATTGTCCTTTTTCTATAGTTTGTCTTTCCTTTTGTAGTTTGTTTACTTTTCCTTTGTAGTTTGTTGTCTTTCCCTCGATAGTTTGTCTTTTCGTTTCTACTTTGTTGTCTTTTCTTTCGTACTATGCTGTCTTTTCTTTTGTACTGAGTTCTTTCCCTTTGAACTGTATTGTCTTTTCCTTTGTAGTTTGTTGCCTTTTCTTGTGTATTGTGTTGTCTTTCCCTTTGTACTGTGTTGTCTTTTCTTTTCCACTTTGTCTTTTCCTTTGCAGTTTCTCTTTTATTTTGTAGTTTGTCTTTTTCTGTAGTTGGTTTTTGTACATTGTTTCCTTTCTTCAGTAGTTTGTTTTCCTTTGTAGTTTGTTCTTTTCTTCTGTACTTTTTTGTCTTTTCTTTTGTACTTTGTTGTCTTTTGCTCTGTGGTTTGTTGTTTTTTCTTCTGTGGTTTGTTGTCCTTTCTTTGATAATTGATATTTTGTTGTCTTTTCTTTTGTAGTTTATTTGCCTTTTTGTGTAGTTTGTTGTATTTTCTTTTGTTGTTTGTTGTCTTTTCTTTTGTACTTTCTTTAGTGGTTTGTTGTCTTTCCTCTTGCAGTTTGTCATCATTTCTTTTGTAGTTTGTTGTCTTTTCTTCTGTGGTTTGTTTCCTTTCTTTTGTGGTTTGCTGTCTTTTCTTTTGAAGGTTGTCTTTTCTTTGTAGTTTATTGTCTTTTCCTTTGTGGTTTGTTGTCTTTTCTTTTGAAGGTTGTCTTTTCTTTGTAGTTTGTTTTCTTTTCCTTTGTAGTTTGTTGTTTCTTTTGTACTGTGGTCTCTTTCCGTTTTACTGTGTTGTCTTTTCCTTCCTTTGTACTTTGTTGTAGTATTTTGTACTTTGTTGTCCTTTCTTTTGTAGTTTGTTGTCTTTTCTTTTGTAGTTTGTTGTCTTTTCTTTTGTAGTTTGTCGTCTTTTCTTTTGTAGTTTGTTGTCCTTTCTTTTGTAGTTTGTTGTCCTTTCTTTTGTAGTTTGTCGTCTTTTCTTTTGTAGTTTGTCGTCTTTTCTTTTGTAGTTTGTCGTCTTTTCTTTTGTAGTTTGTTGTCCTTTCTTTTGTAGTTTGTCGTCTTTTCTTTTGTAGTTTGTTGTCCTTTATTTTGTAGTTTATTGTCTTCTATTTTGTAGTGTTTTCTTTTCTTCTATACTTATTTGTGCTTTCTTTGTACTTTGTTGTCTTGTCCTTTGTAGTTTGTTGCCCTTTCCTTTTGTGGTTTGTTGTCCTTTCCTTTTGTGGTTTGTTGTCCGTTCCTTTGTGGTTTGTTGTCTTTTCTTTTTGTAGTTTTTTTTTCTTTTGTGGTTTGTTCTTTTCTTTTGTAGTTTGTTGTCTTTTCTTTTCTTTTGTACTTTGTGGTCTTTTCTTTTCAACTTTGTCGTTTTTTTCTGTTGTGGTTTGTTATCTTTTCCTTTGTAGATTGTTTTTTCTTTTCTTTTGTGGATTGTTGTCTTTTCTTTTGTAGTTTGTTCTTTTCGTTTGTAGATTGTTGTCTTTTCTTTTGTAGTTTGTCTTTTCTTTTGTAGTTTGTCGTCTTTTCTCTTGTAGTTTGACTTATTTTGTAGTTGTCACGTTTGCTTTCTTTCGTTTTGTAATTTGTTTTTACTTTGTAGTTTGTTGTCTTTTCTCTTGTAGTTTGTTGTCTTTTATTTTGTAGATTGCTGTCTTTTCTTTGTAATTTGTTGTCTTATTTTGTAGTTTGTTGTCTTTTCTATGGTAGTTTGTTCTTTCATTTTGTAATTTGTTGTCTCTCCTTTTGAAGTTTGTCTTTTCTTTTGTACTTTGTCTTATATTTGTAGTTTGTCATCTTTTCCTTTGCAGTTTGTCTTCTTTTGTGGTTTGTTGTCTTTTCCTTAGTAGTGTGTTGTCTTTTCTTCGGTAGTTTGTTCTTTGGTAGTTTGTTGTCTGTTCTTTGGTAGTTTGTTGTCTGTTCTTTGGTAGTTTGTTTTTTTCTTTGGTAGTTTACTGTTTTTTGCTTTTGTACTTTATCTTTTCTTTTGTTGTTAGTTGTCTTTTTTGTGTGTGGTTTGCTTCCTTTCCTTTGTAGTTTGTTGTCCTTTCATTTCTTGCTTTGTTGTCTTCTTTTGTAGTTTGTTGCCCTTTCCTTTGTAGTTTGTCTTTTCTTTGGTAGTTTGTTGTCTGTTCTTTGGTAGTTTGCCTTTTCTTTGGTAGTTTGATGTCTGTTCTTTGGTAGTTTGATGTCTGTTCTTTGGTAGCTCGTCTTTTCTTTGGTAGTTTGTTGTCTGCTCTTTGGTAGTTTGTCGTCTTTTCTTTGGTAGTTTGTTGACTGCTCTTTGGTAGTTTGTTGTCTTTTCTTTGGTAGTTTGTTGTCTTTTCTTTTTACTTTGTTGTCTTTACTTTTATAGTTCAATCAAAGGACACAACTCGAGAATTATCTCCCATGTTGTATAGAACTTCTCAAATCTAACACAGCTTACGCTACCCATTCAGCTAGCATAGAAGCAGACACAAAGTACAAAAACAGCAAGCTCAGAACACTCCTTTATAGTTCGTTGTCATTACTTTTGTAGTTCGTTGTCTTTTCTTTTGTACTTTGTTGTCTTTCTTTTGTACTTTGTTGTCTTTCTTTTGTGCTTTGTTGTCTTCTCTCTTGTAGTTTATTGTTTGTTTTGTACTTTGTCTTCTTTTCATTTGTAGTTTGCTGTCTTGTTTTTCGTAGTTTGTCTTTTCTTTTGTATTTTGTTTTCTTTTCTTTTGCACTTTGTCTTTTCTTTTGTACTTTGTTCTTTCGTTTGTACTTTGTTGTCTTTTTTCTTTTGTTGTTGTTATAGTTTTTTGTCTTTTCTTTTGTAGTTTGTTGTCTTTTCTTCAGTGGTTTGTTGTCTTTTCTTTTTGCTGTTTGTCGTCTTTTCTTTTGTAGTATGTTGTCCTTTCTTGTGTGGTTTGCTGTCTTTTCTGTTGTTTGTCACCTCTTCTTTTGTAGTTGTGTTTTCTTTTGTAGTTTGTTGTCTCTTCTTTTGTAGTTAAAGTCTTTTCTTTTGTAGATAGTTGTCCTTTTGTACTTTGTTGTCTTTTCCTTTGTAGTTGTCTTTTCCTTTGTAGTTTGTTGTCTTTTCTTTGTAGTTTGTTTTTTTTTCAATTTGTAGTTTGTTGTCTTTTCTTTGTTGGTTTGTTGCCTTTTCCTTTCTAGTTTGTTGCCCTTTCCTTTGTGGTTTGCTGTCTTGTCCTTTGTAGTTTGTCGCCTCTTCTTTTGTAGTTAATTGTCTTTTCTTTTGTAGTTTGTTGTCTTTTCTTTTGTAGATAGTTGTCCTTTCTTTTGTACTTTGTCTTTTCCTTTGTCGTTAGTTGTCTTCTTTTGTGGTTTGTCTTTTCTTTTGTAGTTTGTCTTTTCTTTGGTAGTTTGTTGTCTGTTCTTTGGTAGTTTGTTGTCTTTGGTAGTTTGTCTTTTCGTTTGTAGTTTGTTGTCTATTCTTTTGTGATTTGTTCTCTTATCTTTTGTACTTCGTTGTCTTTTCTTTTGTAGTTTTCCTTTCTTCTTTTGTATTTTGTTCTCTTTTCGCTTGTACTTTGTTGTCTTTTCTTTTGTACTTTGTCTTTTCTTTTGCACTTTGTTGTCTTTTCTTTTGTACTTTGCTGTCTTTTCTTTTGCACTTTGTTGTCTTTTCTTTTGTACTTTGCTGTCTTTTCTTTTGCACTTTGTTGTCTTTTCTTTTGTACTTTGCTGTCTTTTCTTTTGCACTTTGTCTTTTTTTCTTTCTATATATATATATATATTTTTTGTCGTTATAGTTTTTTGCCTTTTGTTTTGTAGTTTGTCTTTTCTTTTTGCTGTTTGTCGTCTTTTCTTTAATAGTCTGTTGTCCTTTCTTGTGTGGTTTGTTTCTTTTCTTCTGTGGTTTTGTTTCTTTTCTTCTTTGGTTTGCTGTCTTTTCTGTTCTAGTTTTGTCGCTTCTTCTTTTGTAGCTAATTGTCTTTTCTTTTGTAGTTTGTTGTCTTTTCGTTTGTAGTTTGTTGTCTTTTCCTTTGATGTTTGTTGTCTTTCTTTGTTGGTTTGTTGCCTTTTCCTTTGTAGTTTGTTGGGCGAATTGCCCTTTTCTTTGTGGTTTGTTGCCTTTTCCTTTGTAGTTTGTTGCCCTTTCCTTTGTGGTTTGTTTTGTCTTTTGTAGTTTGCTGCCCTTTTTTTGTGGTTTGTTGCCTTTTCCTTTGTAGTTTGTTGCCCTTTCCTTTGTGGTTTGTTGCCCTTTCCTTTGTAGTTTGCTGCCCTTTCCTTTTTTGTTAGTTGTCTTCTTTTGTGGTTTGTTGTCTTTTCTTTGGTAGTTTGTTGTCTGTTCTTTGGTAGTTTGTTTTCTTTTCTTTTTCAGTTTGTGTTTTTTTCTTGTGTACTTCGTTGTCTTTTCTTTTGTAGTTTGTCTTTTCTTTTGTACTTTGTGGCCTTTTCTTTTGTAGTTTATTGTCTTTTCCTTTGTAGTTTGTTCTTTTCTTCTGTACTTTGTTGTCTGTTCTTCTGTGGTTTGTTGTCTTTTCTTCTGTGGTTTGTTGTCTTTTCTTCTGCGTTTTGTTGTCTTTTCTTTTGTGCTTTGTCGTTTATTTTTGTAGTTTGTCGTCTTTTCTTTTGTAGTTTGTTGTCTTTTCGTTTGTAGTTTGTTGTTTCTTGTGGTTTGTTGTCTTTTCTTCTGAAGTTTGTTCTTTTGTAGTTTTTTGTTTTTTCTTCTGTGGTTTGTTGTCTTTTCTTTAATGTTTTGTTGTCTTTTCTTTTGTACTTTCGTTTGTACTTTGTTGTCTTTTGTCTTTTTTCTTTTTTGTCATTGTTACAGATTTTTGTCTTTTCTTTTGTAGTTTGTTGTCTTTTCTTCAGTGGTTTGTTGTTTTCTTTTTGCTATTTGTCGTCTTTTCTTTTGTAGTCTGCTGTCCTTTCTTCTGTGGTTTGTTTCTTTTCTTCTGTGGTTGTCTTTTCTTTTGAACTGTGTTGTCTTTCACTTTGTACTGTGTTGTCTTTTCCTTCCTATGTACTTCCTTATCTTTTCCTTTGTAGTTTGTTGTCTTTTCCTTTGTAGTTTGTCTTTTCGCTTGTGGTTTACTGTCTTTCCTTTTGTGGTTTGTAATCTTTTCCTTTGTAGTTTAATGTCTTCTCCTTTGTGGTTTGTTGCCTTTTCCTTTTTAATTTGTTGTCTTTCCTTTGATTTGTTTTCGTTTCTTTTGTACGTTGTCTTTTCTTCTGTAGATTAGTGTCTTTTTTGTATATTTTGTTTGTTTCGTTTTTTTTTCCTAGAACATATTTAATGATAGTCTTACTTGTTTTTCTTGTCCTTGTTCTCTTCTTTTTGCTGCTTGTATTGCCAGTCTACTGCTGGCAGTGCGTGTAGTCGTGTCCTCATGTGATGCAATGCTATGCAGGCAAACTGAAACAAAGAAAGACCAAGACTGTATGGACGACTGAAAATAAAAATAAGCAAATAAACACAAATAGGTCTGCATGAATAGATAAGAGTAGACAGATTAGACAGATGGATAGATAGATGGATACAATACAATACAATATTTTATTTATATAGTGCAAAATCTTGATAAAATCAAATCTAAACGCTAAAACAGACACACACGCACGCACACACACGCACGCACGCACGCACGCGCGCGCGCACACACACACACACACACACACATGCACGCACGCACGCACGCACGCACACGGCTATAAATGGGGAGAAAGAATAAAAGCAATGGAAAATTATAGAGAGCATATTATATACAATTATATATTACAATGCGATTCCCCTCCGAGTGGAGACAGGCTGCAGAGGGGATTGAGTGAGGTCAGGATTTTATGCAGAGGAGAAAAGGTGAGTTTTGAGAGCGGACTTGAAGGAGACAAAAGTAGGTTGCTGACGGACTGAGAGAGTAAGTTTGTTCCAGGAAAGTGGATAAGGTAGTTCAGACAGACAGGCAGACAGCGACAGACAGACAGATACATGAATAGATTTTGGATGGAGAGGGTGCGTTTCATAAAAACTGGCCTTCTGGGTTGGTTATCCCCGTCGGCCATGTCATCTAAGATGGGTACCGACGAGAAACTGAACCAAACCAATCAATCGGAGAGAGACAAACTAGACATATTAGACAGACAGACGACAGATAGATGGATAGACAGACAGGTAGTTTGTGTGAGACGCGCGCGCGCGCGCGCGTGTGTGTGTGTGTGTGTGTGTGTATGTATGTGTGTGTGTGGATGGGTGCGTGTGTGTTTCTGTGTTTTGCGTTATGAAAGAAAAAGAGGGATAGAGATGTATTCACTGAAAAAGAGAAGACAGAAGAGAGAGACGGAGTCACACGCCCCACTCCACTCCTCCCTTCCTCCTCCAATTTGCGAGTGCCTTGTGCCCTGAGATTTGGTTAGTATTGTTGATGGCTTTGGTGAATGATTAGAGTGCGCGCCTTTGTTTCATTCTTGAACCAATATTTGGTGCTTTATAAAGGTCAGTAGTAATAGTAGTAGTAGTAGTAGTAGTAGTAGTTGTAGTAGTAGTAGTAGTAGTAGTAGTAGTAGTAGTAGTAGTAGTAGTAGTAGTAGTAGTAGTAGTTGTAGTAGTAGTAGTAGTAGTAGTAGCTGTTGTCATCAATTGTCTTATCAATCGTTCAATGTGAACGATATTCCTCGTCCTGAAGTGACCCCGTTTCTGTGAGACCAACAGTGATCAAGGTCAAGGTTGTCTCATAACCTTGGGGTCATAAGGCAGTGAAGTGGTACTTGACCATAAGTTTTCTCTCGGCCAGAATTGTTTAGGCGATCCCCACCTCCTGACCCTTCCTGCTTTACCTTTCCCAACCCTACAGTTATGTACCACCTATCCATAGCTGGGTGGACCAGAGGTCGTATGCACAAAGCTTTTCTCGATCCAAAACCAATCCCATGTAGTCAGACTGGGAGAAGAAATTGTAAGTCTACACCATCATCATCAAGTGTCTAGCCGCGTGGCGTTGGCGATCATGACCCTTTATACGAATCTCTCTCCCTTGTCGCTGCAAGCACATCTCACACCTCTATCTTCAGCCATCCTGCAAGTCCATCCAATATTTTCTCCCTGGGTCTACCTAGTGTCCTCTTTCCCTCCAGCTTTCCTGTTGTGACCAGGTGTTCTGATTACCCTTTCCTCATAAAATCTATAAATGTTGCTCGTCTTTTCCTGATCTTTTTTATCAATGATCTTCTTGTATCTGCCTCCATCAGGACTGTCTCGTTTGTTTTCTTTGCTGTCCATGGAACTCTTCAACATTCTGCTTAGAAATCACATTTCAGTAAGTTTACACGGATGGGGTCTTATTCTTGTTCTTATCGTTGCTTAAAGCCCAGCTGACTGCGTAGAGCCACACCAGGGCTATAACTGTTTCAATATACATACAGTATTTCAATGGGAAAAAGAAAATAAAGCAGAAAATTAACTACACATATCATTGCATTTGTGCACATAATCAAGGGAGATGCCCCCGGCGTTGACCACTCCGTCCAATTTATCACACTGAGGATTTAAAAAAAACATACCTGAATACATATGTAAACACATAAAAACAAAGACGGGCATAAATTACCTAAAACTGCTTTTGCATATCTCATTTCCCTTCAGCCAAAATTGCACTTAATACATGTACCCAGTTATCAATCCTAAGAGAAAGTACGTAAGACTATCGAACACATAAAGGTGAATGGGACCAGCAAGGCATAAAATGATAGGAAGAAATGACAGAAAGCAAAGGAGCAAGGAAGAAATGTCAAATCCAGGCTGCTCTCCCTCGGGAGAGCGGGTCACCACAATGCAGTGCCACACATTCTTTTTTTTTTCTGTATACGTGTATTTACGTTCCCCTAAGAAAGTGAGCTTGTCATATTGGCAGATGCGATGCGTCTAGTGTGTCGGCAGATACACATCGGAAATAGCTGGCAGAATCGGCCAAGCCAAAACAGCATTCAAGAAGATGACAAGCATTCTTACCAACAAATGCCTATCAATTAACATCAGAAAGAGAGTCCTTTAATGTTATATAGAACCAATACTGTTGTACGGATGCGAGGCATGGACCATCAGCAAGCAAAGCCAGAGCAGGATCGAGGCATCCGAGATGTGGTTTCTCAGAAGAATGTTGAGAGTTCCATGGACAGCAAAGAAAAACGAGACAGTCTTGATGGAGGCAGACACAAATAGATCATTCATAAGGAAGATTAGGAAAAGACAAGCAACATTTATAGGCCATTTTATGAGGAAGGGGGATTTGGAGCACCTGGTCACAACGGGAAAGCTGGAGGGAAAGAGCACCAGGTAGACCCAGGGAGAGAATGCTGGACGGACTTGCAGAGTGGCTGGGGATGAAGAGGGTGGGGGAGATGCTGGGGGCAACGAGAGATAGAGATGGTTGGAAGTCCATGGTCGCCAACGTCATGCGGCAGGGCACCTGATGATGATGATGAAGAAAGTGAACGTTTCCAAAGAATGTGGGCAGGGACACCTCTTTTGTTGCTATGGGATCTTTGATGTGCCCTGAATGCGTGCTTACACGGACCTCAGCTTATCAACTCGCCCTAAAGACGAGCACCTGGAGCTTGTTCAAAAGGACTCATCGCAATCGGACAAATCCATATGTGCTCCACCCAAATCTACCAGCAGTTGTCTGACAAGAATTCCTGAGTCTGCACAAAACCCTACGTGCTGGCAGGGCTCTTGAAATGGGAAGGGGGAAAAGGGACCTATGAAACACTAAGCTGGCACCACCAGAATGACGGAAACATTAAGATGGGCAGCGAACAGGCCAGTGTTTAATGTTGCGAGCTGGGACAGAACTCAGATCAGATCTTGAGTACACGGCTGTATCAAAGAAATAATCAAATCAGGACCATCTCTCCTGGTTCACTTCTTATCTATTAAACAGAAAACAAACTGTTCTCATCAATGGCACTTACTCTCAACCTGCATACCTGACCTGTGGTGTTCCACAAGGATCTGTCCTTGGCCCTGTTCTTTTCACTCTTTACACCTCCCCCCTGTCCACCATCATCAACTCCCACTCTATAAAACACCACTTCTATGCTGATGACACCCAACTTCAAGACAGTGACTCACCTGACAATATACAGCGCCTCCTGACTCGCACCACCGAGTGTTACTCGGACATCAAAAATTGGATGACATACAACAAACTTCAGCTAAATGATGACAAGACAGAAGCTATCCTCATTGGCACCTGTCAGAAACTTTCTCAGCTGCCTCCTCTTTCTCTCCCATTATGTAACACATCAGTCCCAATTTCTGATTCAGCTAAAAACCTTGGTGTCTGCATTGACTCTACCCTCTCCATGAACAACTTTGTTTCTCAAACTGCCAGATCTTGCTACTATCACCTCCATCGTATAAGCTTGATCAGGAAGTATCTCTCTGTGGAAACAACTGCAAAACTCGTTCTCTCCTTCATAATGTCTCGCATTGACTATTGCAATTCACTCCTGTCCGGTCTTCCTGCCTCCACCACTCACATCCTACAGCGCATTCAAAACATTGCTGCACGCCTTGTACTCAAAAAGAAAAAAGCTGACCACATATCTCCTCTCCTGGCACAACTTCACTGGCTCCCTGTATCAAAGCGCATACAGTACAAACTAGACACCATGTGCTACAAAAGCCTCAATAACGCAGCCCCCGATTACCTGTCAAGCCTACTTGAGATCTATGTTCCCTCACGTACCCTCCGCTCTGCCTCCGAGAGAGAGAGAGAGAGATTAGCATCAGCAGCAGCAGCATCATCATCATCATCATCATCATCATGTGTCTTGCCACATGGCGTTGGCGATCACGGCCTTCCATCTGTTTCTATCTCTTGTTGCCTCAAGCACCTCTTCCACCCTCTTTGTCTTCAGCCACTCTGCAAGTCCGTCCAATATCTTCTCCCTGGGTCTACCTGGTGCTCTCTTTCCCTCCAGCTCTCCCATTGTGACCAGGTGCTCCAATTCCCCTTTCCTCATAAAATGGCCTATAAATATTGCCTGTCTTTTCCTAATCTTCGTTATGAATGATTTTCTTGTGTCTGCCTCCATTAAGACTGTCTCGTTTGTTTTATTTGCTGTCCATGGAACTCTCAACATTCTTCTTAGAAACGGGCCTAAATTACCTAAAATTGCTTCTGCACATCACATTTCCTTAGCGCCACAGAGTTTTAAGTTAAGGTTGTTCAAAAGGAATTCATCGCACTTGGACAACACCATAATTATGTCATCCATCCAAATCTTCAAATACCTCGGAGTGAGCACGCCCTCCCCTTCCACTGTTGTCGACAAGCTGAAACCCGTCTTCACGTCGAAAACCGATGATCGGGTAAAGATTCGCCTCTTCCGAAGTGCAGTTGCGAGCATTCTATGCTACGGCATGGAATGCCTCCCGCTGACAGCTACACTCTCTAACACGATAGACAGCAGGCATCGAAGAATGGGCCGAGCAGCACTTGGCGTCTTCTACCCAGACCGACTCTCGACAGACAACCGGTCAAGCTCTCTCGTCTCAGCGTCACACTACGCAAACAGAGACTTCGACTCATTGGCCACGTCCTCCGGATGCAAAATAGGTCACAGTAGCCACTCGGCATGCTCCTGATCGACTTCGACGACAACGGATTCCACCTGCGACAAGGGCAAGCGAGAACGCTCATGTTGAGAGCCGATTTGAACGATGACTTGAATTCGATCAGTATTAGTACCATACAAACTGTGATAAATATGCCAAAGAGACAATATTCAAATTTGATTGATTCGTTTGATGCCTGATATGCTGTTATGCTATCTAATATTTGAACGTAAAATATCTACCCAAATCTACAGCAAATATCTGGTTGTATTCCTTGAGCCTGCGCAAAACTCTATACGACGGCAAAGTCTTGAAATGGGAAGAGATGGGTGAGGTATCTATGAAACACTAAGATTATTGTTATTGTTGGTTTTTGTTAGAGCCCAGCTGACTGCATAGAGCCATATCAGGGCTATAACCATTTCAAAACATTTACAATAATCCATCGGGGGAAAAAGGAAAAGAAAATTAAGTACACATATCAATGCATTCGTGCACATAATTAAGGAGATGCCCCTGGCGTTGACCACTCCGTCCAGTTTATCACACAGGGGATTTAAAAAACATACCTGAATACGAATTTAAACATAACTAAGGACACTAAAACATATGTAAAAACGGGCCTAAATTACCTAAAATCGCTTCCGCATATCTCACCTCCCTAGAGCCAAAAATGCACTTAATACATGTACCCAATTAGCCTATCAATCCTAAGAGAAAGTACGCAAGACTTTATCGAACACAAAGTGAATGGACCAGCAAGGCAGAAAATGATACGAAGAAATGACAGAAGCAAAGGAGGAAGAAAGAAACAAAGAGTGACAAAGAAGTTGAAATTTCTGGCACAGAATTTCCAGCAGGTGGGGGATACTATACATACTGAAAGAACCCTCGGCATCCCCACGGGGGTAAACACTTAGGTGACACCATAAGAATTATTAAAATATTAAAGTGGGACGTTCATGTTGTCCGCTGGGATTGAACACAAGACACCAGGTCTTGAGTATACAGCTCTAACAACACAGCCATCCAGCCCTCGCACAAACCACAGATACCAGGGGTCAGCGTTATCGTGTAGTATAAAAGAAGGTAAAACACTTACCTCTTCAGCAGTTGATATATTGCTGCCTGGATTCAACTTGTGTCTTTTCTGCAGCCTATAGACGCTGCTACATGGTCCATCAGTAAATAAATAAAGACAGACAGAACACAGTCAGTGGGTTTCTTTTCATTACTACTACCAGTCATGGCAAAGCTCAAGTGACACTGACCGCCCGGCAGCTGAAAAACTCAGTCACGAGTGAACTGAACTCACACGAGAGAAGGCAATCCCATGTGCAGACTGTCCACGTGTAATAAGAGTGTGTGTGTGTGTGTGTGTGTGTGTGTGTGTGTGTGTGTGGCGTGCGTGCGTGCGTGCGTGCGTGTGTGTGTGTGTGTGTGTGTGAGAGAGAGAGAGAGAGAGAGAGAGAGAGAGAGAGAGTAAATGAGTGCGTGTGCGAGAGGTACACAGATAGTGAACAAGTTTGTGTGTGTGTGTGTGTGTGTGTGTGTGTGTGTGTGTGTGTGTGTGTGTGTGTGTGTGTGTGTGTGTGTGTGTGTGTGTATGCACACGCGTGTACGTTTGACCATATGTTTTGCATCCAAACAACAACCAGCCAAAAAGAAAAACGAAACAGAAAGCAAAATAACTACCTACCATTGAAAAAAAAAAAGAAAAAAAAAAAGTAAAAGAAAAAAGAAGATTAGCAAACTAGCTGACAAACTGTCTTATCACTCCTCAATCATCCATTCAACACCAAACGAGAGATCCCTACAACTTCAGTTGTCCTTCCTGCGTGCTCTGTAAGGTTACATTACACCGGATCTGACTGGATGGATTTGTTATTACTGTTGTTGTTGCTGTTGTTTTGTTTTTGTTTTGTTTTGTTTTGCTTTGTTTTTGCTGTCCCATTTAATATATCATACGAATGGCTACATAATCTGAGACCATTTTTCACAATGTCATGACGATGATGAAGATGGGGATAATAATCACGTTGCTAACACATTTTGTACTTTTCAAGGTCATTGTGGCAGCCGAAATGTGGTTTCTAAGAAGAATGTTGCGAATTCCATGGATAGCAAAGAAAACAAACGAGACAGTCTTGATGGCGGCAGACACAAGAAGATCATTGATAAAGAAGATTAGGAAAAGGCGAGCACAATTTACAGGACATTTTATGAGGAAAGGCGAATTAGGGCACCTGGTCACAGTTGGAAAGCTGGAGGGAAAGAAAACACCAGGTAGACCCGGAGAGAAAATATTGGACGGACTTGCAGGGTGGCTGAGGACAGAGAGGTTGGAAGATGTACTCGCAGCGACAAGGGATAGATTTGCATGAAGGGCCATGATCGCCAACACCATGTGGCAGGGCACATGATGATGATGATGCTAATGACGGTCATTGTGATATATAAGAAGCTTCAGTTGAAGATCTGCTGGCTTCTCGGAAAGACGGCTGAAGACCTTGCTGAACAGCAAAATGGGCTGTGTCTGGAGCATCATGCCTGGCCAATTTCACGGCCGTTGAAACTATTCCTGTGGCTGAAGTAAAAGCAACTTTTAAAGCTTCCGATTGCTAACTGTTGAGACTATAGCAAGGAGACAGGAGCTGGCAGCTATGCGAACTGGTAACAGGGTGAGCTGCCTAAAAGAGAGATGTTTTGTAAGCTATAGTTGTTTTTTATGTGAACAATTATTGTCTTATTTGTATAAATTGAATAGTTTCTGTTGCCACATTATTCGATGATGCTTGATTGTCGTTAAGCAAAGGAAAATGGTCTCTGAAATTGATTTATAGGAGAAATGTCGACATGCGTTAGATCTTAATGTTCATTTTTAAACTTCCAATGTGAAAAACATCATTCTGTACATCAAAACAAACAAACAAACAAACAAAAACCAACAACAAACAAACAAACAAACAAACAAAAACAAACAAGCAAACAAAGAAGAAAACAAAGAAAAAACAAAACAAAAGAAAACAAAACAAACCTGGTAAGACAGACTACTGTATTTCGAATATATGTACTTTTCAAAGACTGTTAAAAAGATTCAGAATTGAACAATGTAATACAAGAGCAGACTTTCATTTGTCCGTCTTCTAACGCTCAATAGAATAACTATAAAATCACTGCTTTCTTAATAGAGAACAAATTCATCTTTATGACATTTTTGAAATCTTGATGTTCACTTTGAAACCTCCCATGTATGAAATATGTATTTTTTAAAGTCTTCTATATTATATTGTATGTTGTCAGATGTCTAAAAATTTCCTCTTATGTGTATGAATTGAAATTATTTTTTGTTCCTACATTGTTTGTTGACGTCTATTCATTGTTAAAAAATTGAATTCAAAAAGGTGGGGAAAAAAAAGAGAGATGAATTCCCAGAATGGGGCGAGAGAGGGGTTCCTCCATTCTCTCCTAGTCCGGAGGCTGGGTTGGACCTGGTTGGTGCGCGTTTGTGTGGCTACGTCACGGGGTTTGTCATCTCCACACCTTGCCATTCAGTTTGTAAACAAGGTAATTGATGACTGGGTCCAAACTGGTCATCCCCCACCCCCACCCCCCCACCCCCCTTTTCGTTTTTTTCTCTTTTTTTTTTACTGGACCGAAATGCCTATCTTTACGTCTTTTCTGTCGGTGTCCAGTGAAGGGCAGTGTTTCGGGTGCATGTCATTCATGGTACGGTGTCATTCTATTTGACTGCACTGGCAATATTGTCATGGTGACAGTGTCCATTCTATTTTGACTGAATTGGGCAAGTAGTTGTCATGGTGACGTGTCCATTCTATTTTGACTGATTGGGCAAGTAGTTGTCATGGTGAGTGTCCATTCTATTTTGACTGAATGGGCAAGTAGTTGTCATGGTGACAGTGTCCATTCTATTTTGACTGAATTGGGAAGTAGTTTGTCATGGTGACGTGTCCATTCTATTTTACTGAATTGGGCAAGTAGTTGTCATGGTGATAGTGTCCATTCTATTTTGACTGCATTGGCAAGTAGTTGTCATGGTGAAGTGTCCATTCTATTTTGACTGCAATTGGGCAAGTAGTTGTCATGGTGATGTGTCCATTCTATTTTGACTGCATTGGGCAAGTAGTTGTCATGGTGGTGTCCATTCTATTTTGACTGCATTGGGCAAGAAGTTGTCATGGATGGTGTCCAT
>JAPXFY010000017.1:44384056-44389056 GCA_030674185.1 Monoplex corrugatus
AACACATACATGTATTCATACATAAAAGTATACAAACATACATATATATATATAAATGTATACACGTACATACACATTCATACATGTATACATACATTAATACATAAAATACATACATTCATAGTCATACACACATACTCATCTAGCTGTTTGGTGGACTCGATGACTGCCCACTAACAATTAACATACAACACACTTTGTCACGGACTGACTGATGGACTAAATCCTGAAACTGGAAGTGAAAAATTAACTTAGCAAGGACGCTGCTGTAAAGGTAGAACAAAGAAATACTAGCCTTATGTTGTGTCATGACAGTTATTGTATTTTCCAGGTTCGATGCAATGAATATGATTTTATTCGTTTCCTACAACTCGCTGTCAACAAACTTTGAACTGGCTTTTGAGAAAACATTTGTGGTGACATTTGCCATCCACACATTGTGACTGTGGCAATATTTGTTGACATTGACTCGTTTGGGCAATACTTGCCATTCACACACAGCTTACCAGGACAAATGACCAAGCATTCCAGACACTGAGAGAAAATATGACGTCTTTCCCATCAGCCCTGTCTCTGCTTTAATAAGTCAATATGATGACTCATCAGTGCAGCCTGAGCTTATCTAAACCAGCCTTTTCTTTAAATCAGCATGATGACTTCCACTGATGCAGAGACCTATATATATATATATATAGGTTTGTAACCAGTCTAAATATTATGTGAATCAACAATTATCTGTAGAAGTTTTTAAGCCTTCAGCAAATGAGAAAGAGTTGTTGGTTATCATTTTGCTGATATTTTCAGTTGCTTAAAAATGAAATTGGACCATACACATTAAGATTGTCAATCATTCTTTAAACAGATAATGATTTAATAACATACTTACAGTTCATGATCAGCACATTCTCTGATTTGTTTGCCTCCTGTTAATGTGGGTCATTGTTCCACATTTTGTACAAAACCATTATAAACAGCATGGATTTGGAAATCCTTGCTGAGAGTGAAAGAGTTACATGTTTTCTATGGACCTTCCTATATTTTCTATTTTATCAACAGGTGTGGTCTACACATACACACACACACACACACACACACACACACACACACACACACACACACACACACACACACACACACACACACACACACCACACACGACGCACACACACACACACACACACACACACACACACACAGACGCGCGCGCGCGCCACACACACACACACACCACACACACACACCACACACACACACACACACACAACACACACACACACCACACACACACACACACACACACACACACACACACATGTGAAATGGGGAGGAAATAGGGGACCTATAAAATACTATAAATTACTAAGATGGCACCACCAGGATGATGGAAATAGTGGGATGGGCAGTAATCGGCTAGTTTTTAATGTTGCAGACTGGTACTGAACAATATTATTATTATTAGATCTTTAGTCCATGGCTGTATCAGAAGAACCAACTAGCCCATAAATGAATTGAGAAAGACATAATGTGTTGATGTAATGCTGAGGTAGACAGACAATGAGACAGGCAGACAGATACATGCAGTTGTATGCATGAACACATGCATTAAACTTACATGCATACAGTGATACACACTTTTGCGTAGACATACACATGTATACATTGATGCAAAGACTTGACAAAAATGATGCGAGAACATGCGCGCACACACACACACACACACACACACACACACAACACACACACACACACACACACACACACACACACACACACACACACACACACACACACCCCCTCTCTCTCTCTCTCTCTCTCTCTTATTTGAACTTTTCAGTCGGGACTCAGGCTCTGCCAAGCTCAAAATGCATGCACAGCAACAAAAGAATTGGATCACAAGCTTCAACCCAAGTCCCTATCACATTAAACTTTCAGACGCATTAAGAGTGAGAAAGATGGGAGAAACAAGAAGTGTGGGGTCCCACACTGAAGGAATGCTTGCAGCATGTGTTTACATGCAGCGTGTGTTTACGGAGGCTATGTTAAATTTGTCAGTGTGTTGCATTGAACGTAAACCTTGTGTGCAAAACAAGCAAACCTCGCATTTTGTCCCTCTGGGTGTTTTTGCAACATGTACAGACTTCTTCTGTTAAAAAAATAAGTATTATTTCTTCCTGTTCTGCTTCAGTTTGTTTGGCTTTTTTAAACAGGCTTGTTTAGATTAATTACAAATATTTGTGTAACCAAAGTTTCAAAGGACTGGTTTGAACAATTTAAGACTCACTGTAATGAAAGCCCCAATTTTGTCTGAAGCATTTTTGATATATTTAAAAAGGGATCTTTTCTGCCTCGGGTTATGTGTATAATTTGTGTCAAATATGAATAACAGATTAAAGCAATTATGGAGACTGTCAGTGCCACAGTGCTACTCTTTTTTGGCCCAGTATGTAGTAGCAGTGGCAGAGTATTTTTTAACTGTGACCTTGAAAGTAGTCCATGCCCCAAGTTTCTTTTTGTATAATCCCAGTTAATTATTTGTTGGGTGAAACATTTTAAAAACTCAGAGATGCTGTCTAAACATCCATAGATCTCTAAACAGTAAAAAGAGCTCATAAGACTGCAAAAGACAGTGAAAAATGTTCAGTCAAGCAACATTAGAAAGACATGCTAATTAGGACAACACTTTGATTGTTTCATCTCTACCCTTGCGGTTAATCCAACAAACCATGCACACATGTCTTGAGTAATTCTGTTTGTGTCAATCAACCCCAACAAACCTTGCACACGTATCTTTAAATAATTCTGTTTCTGTTGTTTTTTTAAATGAAAACAGAAATGAAATTATGAACAATGTCACCAAGCCTTACATCTCATCAAAACCACAGTTTTGTAAGAAATCATATTTCAACCTGATACAACCAGTTAGTGTGTGTAAGCTTAATTACTAGAAACATTAATCCTTTCACTCCCTCATCCTTCATACTGGCTTGCTGAACACTTTTATTCTCTCACTCTACTCACCATTTTCCTTGATACAGGATAGGGTGAGGAAGTGAAAGAGTTAAAACTGGAAAATATTGAAACTGCATGCATTGATCAAATTATCACTCACTACAAGTACAACCCTATGAGACTGTCCTGATTGTTGTCAATAGTGAGTGCACAGCAGTGGGGACATGGTTTGTCAATTAGCAGGAGACACTATGCTATTGCTTTCTGGGTGTATACAGCAAAAGGAGGCTAACTTGGTGAGAGTGGATTGTCAGTGTTTTGCAGCTAATGTTGGAGTTGTTCGTTCACTTTTACTTTGAATCTGGCAGACTGTGTATCCTACGCTTTTCCTTTAACCAGTTTACCTATAGATAGCCACCCAGCATACCTCCTGGATATACACCTTTCCAGTGTTTGCTGATCAAACAGCGACAGGGAGTTACGTGGAAACTTGTCGTTCAGCTTTTAAGACACTAGGTATAGACTTCGAAATTGAGACGATGAATGATTTTAGTATTTAAAAATCAGCCTGTGGGTTGTTGACTCAAGGAAAAAGTTCTTGCTGATTTTGCAGTGCGTGTAATTTAAATGTAATTTAGATTATAGCTGTGAAGGGTGCTATATATAATCTTGCTCATGGTGGGGAATATGAAGCAGCAAGAGAGTGGAGTTTAACCTTCACCTAAAAAAGAAAAGCTGGCCTGTAGTTGTACTTAAAATACCTTTTAAATACAATAAGGTATCTAATGCCTTACTTTCCAATTTCCGGCTACAGTTGTCTTTCGACCTTTTACTGTCCTGTTCCAAATTGGGCCAACTGCAGTAATGTTTTGACATCAGTAACACTACTGCCGATCAGTCTTCCTTCACTAAAAATAAAATGAAAAATATTATTTTAAGGAAGATTTACTGAATAGGCAGTTTTCACAGTAATAATAACTGAAGGCAGTGTGTTAAGCATGTGCAGACAGTAGCATTCTCTTTCAGTATTTGTACCATTATAGTACTCAGGTTATTCCCAATCACTAAAATCATTTTCATGTAATTACCAGTGCAAAAATAAGCTTTGTCGAAAGTATGTGCTCATGATTTATGTGTATAGTATAATTTATATGTGAAGTGTATTTTTACAAACTAATAGTAGTACTAGAAGTACACTGAACACAGAACAGTCTTGCATTGCATTAATTTTCTATTAATGTCGATGGTTCTGTCTAGTTCACCAAATGATACAGTCAATACTCCACAGACTTTGTCATCATCAGTCGCTTGATCAATAATTACATGCTGGCCAGTAAGTCAGAATTGATTCATGGATGTATTGTGTAGCAGGCATCAGCATACAGTACAATATTGCAGTCTTTCATCCAGTCATGTGTGCTTTGTGAGTGACTGTGAATGTGCATTCATTATTGAACACCGTGGCAGATGCTGCTGCTGTGTCTCAGGTAGTGTCGGTGTAACAATCATGAATGCAGGAGACTGCTGTCTTCTTCTTTGGGGTGCTAATGTATGTCTACTGTCTCTCAACAAAGGAACACTAATGAATGCATTGAGAAGCTAACTTCTTGTTTGCATGTGGTGTAGTTTCCTGGGTTTATGAGGAATAAGTCAGCTGTTCCACTACTTCCATTACTAATATCATTTTGATGTGTGTACAAAACAAAATAAATAATTATTGCTACACATGCTTGGAAAATACTTTCTCTGAGTTAAAGAAAAAATTAGGTGTTGCTGGTGTGACTGTTTTGATGTAATTTATACAAAGAAAACTGCATCATACCTTCCTCATGAATAGACTGTTTTAACCCTTTGACTCCCTTGACCTTTCTGCCAGCTTCCCATAGTGTCAGCCATTCCTGCAGGATAGGGTGAGGGAATATGAAAGTGCTAAATTTTTGCAGCTGGTGGATAGTGTGCGAGAGTGAATGGATTAAAAAGAATGATGCATACTCTGCAGTGATACATATGGAAAGCCCCAATCACATTTTATTACAAAATCAAGAATACAC
>JAPXFY010000017.1:44399056-44411556 GCA_030674185.1 Monoplex corrugatus
AGCTTTTGCTTTGCTAGCATGGTTGATAATGCAGGGTGGTGCTGATGGACAGGGTGCAGGAGTCAAAGGGTTAACTGTGTGCATACCAATGTCAGCATTGATACTCATTCTCTGATTCTCATTCACTCATTTTCCTTCCTCCACCCTGTACTAGCTGTAGGGACTTCACTTAGTCTCAGCTACAGGTATTATTATTAATTGTGTGCATACCATTGTCAGCATTGATACTTATTGTCTGATTCTCATTCACTCTTTTTCGTTCCTCCAACCTGTACTGGCTGTAAAGACTTAGTCTCAGCCACATCATTATCTTTTATCACTGCTGAATTGCCTTGAGCAGTTAATATATTATACCAGTTATATACCCTTGACCTTACTACAGATTTTGAAGGTTGCACGTACTGCAGGTGTACAGATGAAGACATCATGATGTGTATAGAGTATGTACTGAAGAGGGGAATACATGTTCTCTTGTCAGATATTGTTGACTCAGTTTTGAGTACAGTGGAGCCCCTCATTTAAAGGTACTTTGGAATCCCGTAACCCACTCTTTCTGTCCAACAGCATCCTGTATTGTCAACCATGCTAGCAAAGCAAAAACTTAATCCTTTGACTTGCTTATCCTATCCACCAGCTTCCTACATGAAGTTGGCGGATAGGGTAGGGGAATCGAAAGTATAAAGTTTTTGCAGTTGTTGGATAGGTTGTGGGAGTCAGAGGATTAATAAAGATGCATAATTTACTGATTAGAAAGTTCAGTTGAAAGCTGTCATGAACAACAAACACCCAGTTTGTCTTCAAGCATTCGATCTTTACTTTAGTATTATTCAGGAATAGAAAAACATCAAATTTTGTAAAACTGTTTCAGTGACTGATGGTAAAAACAGTTCAGAGAGAGGGAGAGGGAGAATCAGAATCAGAATAAAAAATTTATTCAGTAAGGCCATAGCCCCATTTAAAGGGGTGTAAACACATTATAAATATTATGGATAATGCATATTTCAAATATTTTGGAATAAATACAATGTAAGACCCACACTTAAACTTCAATAATACAATAGGAACATAATTATTAAAACAATAAAAGTTTGACAGATACACATCACAAGAATTTAACTTTATGGGAAGGCAAACTTTCTTCACGTAAAAGCTTTATTGATGCATGTTACCAAATTTCTAATTGTACACTCATTTTTGAAAGCCATGAGCATTATTTATCTGAGATCATTTGGTTTTGTAGTAGTACTTTGGTTGAATTAACAGGCATTTCAGATCCTCAAGGACTAAACAACATAGAATAAAATGATTTTCATTTTCAGTAAGTCTTTTACATAAAGGGCATTTTGTGCACATGCTCGTGTGTGTGAGCAAGATAGAGAGAGAGACAGACAGACAGACAGACAGGCAGACAGACAGACACAGACAGACAGATAGAGAAATTTGTATATATATATATATATGAATCAAATTAGATGTGACAGTTTTGGTTCAATTAAGGCCAGCTGATAAATTCCCATGTTAAAAGCAGCAGCAACAACAATGTCAACAGCAGCAATAACAAACAACAACCATAAGAACAATGAAAAAGCAATAAATAAACAAAGGAACAAAATCCTTTACAAACAAAAAAAGAAACAGACAACTGATGAAACAAACAAAAACTTGTTATTCACACATGCACGCATGCACGCACGCATACATGCATACATACATGTATCATGCATACATACATACATTACATACATACATACATACATACCATACACGCACACACACAAAGTATACTACATACATACATGTATACATACATACGTATACATACACATGTACATACATACGTACATACATACATACATGTATACATACATGCATACACACACACACACACACACACACACATATGTACATACATACATGTATACATACATACATGCATACATGTATACATACATGTATACATTTATATACAAGTATACATGTAACATACATACATACTATATACAGATGAGTGGATGGATGGATGGATAGATAAAAGGATGGATGGATGGTTGATTAGATAGATTGATAGATAGATAGACAGACAGACAGACAGACAGACAGAAAACAGATAGATAGATAGACAGACAGACAATCAATGGATAGATATACACACACACACACACACACAACACACACACACGACACACACACACACACACACACACACACACACAACACACACACACACACACACTCAAGCTATCTGTCTCCCTGAGGGGTCTCCCTGATCTCTTTTTCCCCTGTTATCATGCAAGATGAATCTGTCTTTGTAACACTTTGATGATGATAATTATGGTGATGATGATAATTATGATAATAATAATGATGATGATGGTGATAAATTATTTATAATAATAGAAATTGTAAATAATAATAATGACTAATAATAATGATGATGAAGGTAATAATAATAATAAAAAATAATGGTGGTAGTAGTAGTAGTAGTACTAGTAGTAGTAGTAGCAGTTGTAGTAATGATAATGAAGATTTATGTAGTGCGACATCCCGGGAAGTAAGCACCTAAACACTTTGCTGTTTATAGAAAATGTTATGCATGAAAGAAAAAAAGAGAAAGGAAAAAGAAAAAGAAAAACCTGCAAGTCAACTTTAAATTCAGATATCTGCATAGCATGACGTAGAACATGAAAATAAGACAACTGAGTGGTATGCCATTGCATACAAGAACATGCATCCATAAACACACACATACACACACACACACACACACACACACACACACACACACACACACACACACACACACACACACACACAGACTGACACACACACACACACACAGACTTGACAAAAAACAACCCACACACCAACACACACCACAACACACAATAACAACGATGCAGACAAAACACAAACAAAAGAAACTCAGACACAGACACACACAGATGGACACAGACACACACACACACACACACACACACACCACACACACACACACACACACACACACACACACACACAACCATACCACACACACGACACACACACAGGCACACACACACACACACACACACACACACACACACACAGCACACACACACACACACAGCACAACACATATACACACACAACACACACACACACCACACACACACACCACACACACACACACACACACACACACACACACACACACACACACACACACACACACACACACAACCACAGACCACAAGACTCATGCAGGCAAACATATATTCACTGACGCAAAGCTTGCAAAAAAAATTGATAAATCATACAAAATTAATATTTTCTCACACAACTAATCATATGATCCTAAGACAAGAGCACACTTCGGCGATTAGGGTGGAGAGGAGATAATGAAAAGAGGTAAGATCAGTTGTCTTTCTTACCTCTTTTGGGTGTCCATTCTCATTACTGAAAACGCTATTAATACTACTTGTCTTTTCACCACCAATTATATTTGTACAGGCATTTTTGTCTTTGAGATATTTGAGTGCACTGTGACTCAGTAATAGCTGATGATATATTTCAGAAGTTTTGAGTGTGTAAGGTTCATGCCCCCATTTCAGTTCATCTGAACTATACATGGTAAGTGAATTGCCTTAGGATAGAAACCAAGACTGTTTAGGAAGCTGTGTTATCCATAAAATAATATTGTTTCTTGTAGATTGAATCACTGTCACTATTGTTACTTTTCCTATTGGTTTTAGTGTTAGTAAACCACCACAGCATACATATTCATTCATCATTGTAATCCTGGGTTTAGTTGGCATGGACCTTATTTTATGATAGTAACTATATAAGCTTGGACTGGAGTGCAGTCTTGTCACGTAGTCTCAGACCATAAGATTAATTGATCTGCCACCATCTGCCATCCTCGTTCTCTGCAGTTAACACACAGTTAATTTGTAGTGTAGTATTTGTTGGTATCCGAGGCTTAGGATTTGATGCAGAAACCCTCACACACATGCACATGTGCATGTGTTGTACTCACAACACATGTATGTTTGTGCATGTAACATATTCATACATTCTATAGTGATAGTGATACACACACTTGAAGAAAGTGTTTCAAAAGCACAGATTTTGATTTGACTAAAGAAAAGTAGTCTTCAAGGGTCTGGTTTAGATTTGATTATTCAACTTTCAGTATTCAGCTGGATCACACTCACAGAACTTTGTTCAGAGTTGTGTAAGGTCTCTCATGTTTAGATTTGTGTAAGGTTTCTCACATGTTCAGATTTGTGTAATGTCTTTCACATGTTCAGATTTGTGTAAGTCTGTCACATGTTCAGATTTGTGTAAGATCTCTTACATGTTCAGATTTGTGTTAGGTCTCTCACATGTTCAGATTTGTGTAAGGTCTCTTCACATGTTCAGATTTGTGTAAGGTCTCTCACATGTTCAGATTTGTGTAAGGTCTCTCACATGTTCAGATTTGTGTGAGGTCTGTCACATGTTCAGATTTGTGTAAGATCTCTTACATGTTCAGATTTGTGTTAGGTCTCTCACATGTTCAGATTTGTGTAAGGTCTCTCACATGTTCAGATTTGTGTAAGTCTTCACATGTTCAGATTTGTGTGAGGTCTCTCACATGTTCAGATTTGTGTAAGGTCTCTCACATGTTCAGATTTGTGTAAGGTCTTCAAATCACATGTTCAGATTTGTGTAAGGTCTCTCACATGTTCAGATTTGTGTAAGGTCTCTCACATGTTCAGATTTGTGCAAGGTCTCTCACATGTTCAGATTTGTGTAAGGTCTTTCACATGTTCAGATTTGTGTAAGGTCTTTCACATGTTCAGATTTGTGTAAGGTCTTCACATGTTCAGATTTGTGTAAGGTCTGTCACATGTTCAGATTTGTGTAAGGTCTCTCACATGTTTCAGATTTGTGTAAGGTCCTTACATGTTCAGATTTGTGTAAGGTCTGTACAATGTTCAGATTGTGTTAAGGTCTGTCACATGTTCAGATTTGTGTAAGGTCTGTCACATGTTCAGATTTGTGTAAGGTCTGTCACTGTTCAGATTTGTGTAAGGTCTCTCACATGTTCAGATTTGTGTAAGGTCTGTCACATGTTCAGATTTGTGTAAGGTCTCTCACATGTTCAGATTTGTGTAAGGTCTCTCACATGTTCATATTTGTGTAAGGTCTCTCACATGTTCAGATTTGTGTAAGGTCTCTCACATGTTCAGATTTGTGTAAGGTCTCTCACATGTTCAGATTTGTGTAAGGTCTGTCACATGTTCAGATTTGTGTAAGGTCTTTCACATGTTCAGATTTCAGAACTCGACCCATTGCCAGCTTCTTTTCTCACCCATTGTCTCGATACTCTTCTCCCTCACATCACCAATATCATTAACCATTCCCTCTCAACTGGCTCCTTTCCTTCTTCTTTCAAGTCAGCAATTGTAAGACCTCTTCTAAAAAAGACGACTCTTGACCCTGAGAATTTGAAAAACTATAGACCTGTGTCAAATCTTCCTTTTCTTTCCAAGGTCTTAGAGAAAGTTGTTCTTGACCAGCTGTTAAACCACCTTCATTCCAATAACCTTGTCTATTCCCTTCAGTCTGCTTACCGTTCTGGACATAGTACCGAAACTGCTCTTCTCAAAATCTGCAACGACTTATTGACTACTCTCGACTCTAACAACGTATCACTTTTGACTCTCTTGGACCTATCTGCTGCCTTTGACACTATTGACCACTCTATCCTTCTCTCCCGTCTACATCACTCTTTTGGGCTCCATGATACTGTCTTGAACTGGTTTCATTCTTACATCACCAATCGTCTGCAAGTAGTTTCTGTCAATGGTCTTTCTTCTAATCCTTCCTGTCTGACTTACGGAGTGCCACAAGGATCTGTTCTGGGCCCCCTACTTTTCATTCTCTACACCTACCCTGTCTCCTCTATTGTCCAAGAACACCTGCTTCAGCATCATTCTTTCTCGGATGACAATCAGCTGTATGTCTCTGGGCCTCTCCCTGACCTTCCCATCATGATCCAGAAAACCCAATCTTGTGTAGCTGACCTGAAGGATTGGATGACTGATAACAAACTGAAATTAAATGAAGAGAAATCCGAATTGATCTTGATCACCCCACCCAAACTCCAAAATCACCCCTCTCTTCCAACCTCTGTCACACTTGTTGACTCATCTATCCCTCTCTCCCATTTTGCCCGTAACCTTGGTGTAACTCTTGATCAAACCCTGTCCTTCCACCAGCATGTGAGCAACGTCTGTCGGACTTGTTTTCTTGAACTCCGCCGAATTGCTTCTATCCGCCACCTCCTCTCAGAAGACACGACAAAGGCTCTTGTCTGTGCATTTGTTCTATCCCGTCTCGATTACTGTAATGCTCTTTTTTCTGGTTCCCCCTCTCATCTCATTAACAAACTTCAGAAAGTTCAAAATCATGCTGCCCGTCTCATCTTCCGCTCTTCAAAATTTAACCATGTTACGCCATTGCTCTGTTCTCTCCACTGGCTCCCTGTTCAGCAAAGAATATCCTACAAGATTGCCTGCCTCTGCTTCAAATCTATTGAGTCTTCCTGTCCTGAGTATCTCACCCATCTGTTACATCTCTACACGCCATCTCGAGCTTTGCGGTCCTCATCTGATACCCGTCTCTATAGTATCCCCATAGTCCGCACTAAAAGGTTTGGGCAGCGTTCCTTTTCCTATCAAGCTCCAACCATCTGGAATCAGTTACCTCGCTCTCTTAGATACTCACCCTCTCTGTCCACATTCAAACGCTCCCTCAAAACTCACCTGTTTCCCAAAACTGGTAATCTCTGCCCCCTTCCCCCCATGTAATGTAATGGTGACATTATAGTGTCTTAGTGTCAGTGTGTCATTGTATTTGCATGTCATGCTGTGTGTGTGTTTGTGTGTGTGTGTGTGTGTTTGTGTGTGTGTGGGTGCTTCTGTGGGCGTGTGTGTGTGTGCTTGTGATTCTGGTTATATGTTTTGCCATTGTAAACGCCTAGGGCATTAATTTGATTAGGCGTACTAAATGTTCATAATAATAATAATAATAATAAAGATGGGACAGTGAGAAGGCCAGTTTTAATATAGCGCACTCCGGGATTCGAACCCACAACTATTAGCATGTGAATCTGACTTTCAAACCAACTGAGCTACTGGGGCCCACAAAGATGTGCAGCAAACAGGCCAGTCTTTATACTGTGGGCTAGTACTGAACTCGAGACATCAGACCTTGAGTTCACTGCTCTATTTACAAGAACAAGCCTTCTCACTCATTCATCGAGCCATAAGCTTGTAGCTGTATGTTTTGTTTAAAAACATCCTGGAAGGTACATTATCATTTAGTGTGTCAGTGACAGTTCCATGAAATCAACATGATTTGTGTTAACTAATTAAATAATTCATTTTTAAATTTGTGTTTTCAGGACTTCTAGGCTCTCACCATGGATGGGGGAAAGAAGGTGTGGGTTCCCCACCCCACCGAAGGGTTCAAGCTGGGTCGCATTGTGGACATTGGGACCGACAGCATCACTGTGGAACCTTTTGATGCACCAGGAACGGTATGCCTGACGATTGGCTATTTCTGTTTTGATTAGTTCAGTGTATGTTGTAAATGTAATGGTACATTAGAGTCAACCCATAACAAATCTGCCTGAAACGAATTTCTGGCAATAACACTCTTATTTTTCTTGCCCATTTCAGTATCTTTTCGTCTTATTACTGTCTATAAATTAATGAACAAAATCTACTAGTGTGCATGAGGAACTCGTAAAATAATGTCTATAATGAACAAAATCTACTATTATGCATAAGGAATGCCTCTTTGTACAAACAAGATGTTGTTTCCCAAAGCTCTAGCTTGCTATACAGTCCTACAACAAACAAGCACTGAAGACTGATGCAACTGTACAACATCGTACACTGCATGTATTTGTACACAGTGATCAGCATACCGTGCTAGGTTTCTTCAGGCATCATTGAGATCCATGTCTGCCACTTTGACATGCCAATGTGTACAGGCAGCAAAGATGTTTGTATGCCGTGTGTATGTGTGTGTGTGTGTGTGTGTGTGTGTGTATGCATGCATGCGTGTGTGTGTGTGTGTGTGTGTGTGTGTGTGTGTTCGTTCATTGCTTGATTTAACGTCTTTTCACTATAAGTATAAGTGATATTAGCCGGGGAAAAATGGCATGGAGGATGAAATTAGGGGGGGTGGGGGGGGGGGAGAGGGGAACAGAGTAAGGGACGTAAAAGGAAACGGCAAGGTCTTAAGAAAAAGGATATGGATGAACAGAGAAATGAAACTAGAACAATGCTAACATCAATAATGTAAAAGAAAAATCGTCATAAAAACAAAACAAAACAAAAATAATCATAATTATAATAATAATCTTAAAGTAACGCATTAACAGGACTGTGAACCAATGATTCTGAAATTTTAACTAACAAAACTTGATCCGATACTACTTCTTTAAAATGTGTTTCAAGATAGTTTCCTTGTGTAAACGTCTTTGGTAAAAAGGAACGAAGCTTTCTGCAGTAAAACAAACAGTGATACAATGTGAATTGTTCGCCGCAAATACATAAAATGTTGTTACAATATTTTGTTTTCAAACCATTCAGTTGAATGCGAAAATATGTCATAACAATTAATCTCAAATGATATAACGAGGAATACTGCAATTTTTTTACAGATATTTTGAACTGAAAGTTTGATTCTTTTTTGAGACACAAATTTTTCATTTAACTGTTCATGAAATCGAATCCATGATGCTAATTCTAGCGAGTTGTAAGCTTCTTTTACTGAGGTGTTAACATGTAATTCTATGGAATTTTCAGAATGTGTGTGTGTGTGTGTGTGTGTGCGTGTGTGTGTTTGGATATTTCAGTGAGCTGATAAACATCATAATGAAGACATATATGAAATTTAGTTTAAATAATAATGGATCTCTGTCAACAAGGCCACAAACAATCATGCTGTGAAAGGCACTGAGTTTTCTTCGTTGTAGCTATTTTGAACTGTTGCTATAACGAACACATATTGGTCTCCCTTGATATCATTGTAGGCAGACTCAATTGTATATAATTTTTTACTTGCATGTTTTTGCCTTTAATGACTATCACAGATTTTGGATTATTATGTACGCCATGGGGGAAAAAAGAAAAAGAATGTGGGAAGGGGATATATGCAGAAATGAGTTTAAAATTTATTTTAAAAAAGTTTCCTTTTTTGAGTCATTGTATTATCTCTATTGACTACTATGCACTTCAGCATGTATAAGCTAATTATGGAATAATGTAATATTTACATTTTCTGTGTAGAAGCAATATATCATTGCAAAAATGATATTGTAGTTTGTTACCAGACTTATGTAAAAGCATACAGTTTTGAAAACAAAGCACCCTCTTTGCAAAGTAGAGGGAGGGGTGAGGAATAGTATCACATTGACATCATCAGGAAGACTGGAATTGTTGTAAATTTCTTGGATTGTAATATTGGTGTGAATATTGGTTGCTGAAATTCAGATGATTAAAGGTCTTTGTGTAAAGGACCATACACTTCTTAAAAAAACTGCACACTGTACAATCCATAAAAAGTCATTGATGAAAAATGGGGTGTTCTTGGATGTTTTTACAACTTTTTTACCATTAAGCTTTCAGTCAGAATGGGCTTTTAACAATTAAAAAAAAGAGGAAAAGAAATCTTGAAAAAGAGTAGGAGAGTAGGTGTGTGTGTGTGTGTGTGTGTGTGTGTGTGTGTGTGTGTGTGTGTGTGTGTGTGTGTGTGTGTGTGTGTGTGTGTTCATTCTATGTGTGATCGGTTGAAAAGGAGAGGGAAAGAATCAGAAATTGTCAGTGTGATATGTGATGCAACATAGGAGAATCAGGCTTAAGGGCAAAAGTTTCATTTCTGAGTTTTTAACTCATTTTTCAAAGTTTATAAATTAACATGAAAAAAACGAGAAAGAAAGAAGTTACCTATTGTAGTTAGTTATATTTTTTAGACTCATTTAAACATTGTTTGTTTTTAACAAGAAAAGTAATAAGCTCAGAATTTGTTTCAATTTTAAATTTTAAAAACTTGTTTAGTGGTTTTTAGCCATAACACTTCAGCACACTTTAAGATTAGATGTTAGAGACTGGAAATGTGGAACAATCTCAGTTGTCATAATTTTGAACCTATCCAAAAACTTTTGGCCACAGCTATGACTAACTGGTGGCAACTTTAGCTGGGTATTCTTATGCTGTGTCACATATGTTTCAGTGCATGTCATTATTTGTTTGCATAATTTATGGGCATCAAAATTTATTGCATTGAATATATTTTGCAGACCATCAACTCTCTGTATGACAGAACATTTCCTGCAGAGGAGTATGACAACAAGGACATGGAAGACAATTGTGAGTAATTAGTTTCTCCATCGTTTCTCTCATTTTGTAGCACATGCAGTGATTTCAATTAAACATTGTGTATACAGGTTTCAAAGTTGTAAGTTATAATGTACATATGACTTTTTAAAGTTTTAAGATGAAGACTTTGAATAAAATTATTGTCTGAACTGGGGAGTTTTCGTAAAATTGTATAGCTAGTGATAAACTGGCCACTGTTTAAAATAGTGATTGATTACAGCATTGGTCTTTGAACTGTCCTAACATTTAATCAAAAAAACCCATTTTTTATCGAATCAGAAGCATGTTTAATGCATTCTACTCTGCACTGATGTCACTACCTTTTATACCAAGCAGTCTTACACTGTGCATGGGCGTCAGACTTCTTATACAAACATCAAACGTTGTTTCACTACTTATTTCCAAACTCGTACACATGCATACATTTACTTAAAAGGAACTAACTCACAAAACTTCTTTTTCCAATGACAAACATCAATTTTGCTGTGTAATTCTTATGATAAAGGTTTCTGGTATGGGCTGCCTTCCTTAAGAAAGTTATGGGGCATATATGCTATGCGCCTGTGTATTTGTTATTTCCTTTATATAAGGTGGACTAGTTTTGGTACAGAGCAGGAAAGCAGATTACTGCCAGCTATTTCATCAGTGAGACACAATATGTTTAATAAATGTAATTTTGAAGAAACCGAAAAGAATATATATATATGTATGTACTATATTTCTGCAGTGATATCACCCATTATGTGAGGTGACTGCACAGCAAGCTCGCAGCAAAATCCTAATAGACTGAAGAAACTAATTTGATCCAGAAAATACAGATTATGTTGAAGATTCATCACAAAATGTCTTGGATTTAGATGGAATAGAAAATTACAATAATGGTAAACCTACACAGTGAAAGTAAAAACATACTGTATGCAGTATCATAAGTCTGAGTTTGATGAAAATACGAAAGATGGGAAAAATATATTGTTGTAAAATTTACTCTGTTGTAGAACTATCCCATTTGAATCAGTGTGGGAAATTTTACATCTCCTTGTTGAATAGTTTTGAAGATACTAGAGTTTGAATGAAACACTCCTTTCTGTTCATGCAAAACAGCCAAAACCTGACAAGCTGGGAAGGTTGCATGGGCCGTAAGTCTGGCTAGGTTGAAAGGGTTAAAATTGTTGCTGTCTAATGTGTTATTTTCATTGATTCATTTATCACAGCAGTTGTGTGTACATATTTCATGATCAAATCAAATCACAAACACCATATATTTAGTAATAGAATTTCTTTATTTCTGTATCTTTTGTGTTTTGTCATACCCTGAAGGAATTGCCTAACCCACTGAGTGTTGTTCTAGGTGCCCTGATGTATCTCAATGAAGGAACCTTGCTCAATAACATCCGCATCCGCTACATGAAGAACCAGATCTATGTAAGCAATGCGTGAAATGTCAATGCTTTTTGTGTATGTGTAGTTTTTGTTTATTTGTGTTTTGTTTTGTATTTTCTTTTCTTTATTTTTTTAGGGAGATTATTATGTGACCCAGGGGTGTGTGTATGTGTGTGTGTGTGTGTGTGTGTGTTGTGTGTGTGTGTGTGTGTGTGTGTGTGTGATAGAAAATATGTGAACAAGATTTTCTCAATTCTTTTAAGATGGATTTTTACCAACTTTTAGTCAACTCAAAGGTGTGGACTTTTATGAGTTTACGAATGCATAAGTTTGAAGGACAAGGTGCCATGGTTAGGGCCACATACACCAAGAAAATGGCCGAAATCAGGAAGGGGGAGAGGTAAGAAAAGCACTTTCTCAGGAAATTCTGTCAACAGACAACTGTTTTGGCTGTTGTGACAGCCGTGCCCTTGATACATTATTTCGGCTGAAACTTCAGCAAAGTCTCTGTGACTTTGAAAAGTACAAAATCTGGAATTTTTGGTATAATTTTTGTATAAATGTGGGATTGTTAGAATGGCTTGACAATTGTTTAGTTATAAGTATGTACATGTCATTTTTTTCCGTTTTGTTTGTTTGTTTGTTTTGTTTTTGTTTTGTTGTTGTTGTTTATTGTAATGAAGTCCATCTGTAAATTCCACT
>JAPXFY010000017.1:44416556-44501556 GCA_030674185.1 Monoplex corrugatus
TATCTTGAGAAAACTGAATCTGAAACTGATCTCAGGGTTATATATCATCTTTCTCTAATTAAAATCTATCATCCCTATTTTTGAAATAAGAATTGGTGCATGTCGAATTTATTCAGGGCACAATGACACATTTTTGAGAAAACTGAAACTGACTTAGGATTATAGGACAGTATTTCCCCAGTTGAAATTTGTTATCCCTATTTCTTAAATGTAAACACTAGTGCATGGCTTTACACTGGAGACCATCTTGGACATGGCAATGAGTTTTAGCCACCAGTGACAAGTGAAATCAGAAAGATCACTGCTGTGCGGTTTGTTGATGTTGATCTTTTCTGTACGTAAAAGAAAGAGTATCTTGTCACACCCATACAGCAATCAAATTCTGTAAATGTCAGGTCTGGGATCGAATGAAGTCATCGCTGTCCTGAGTTGTGCCACGTGTATTGAGTTTACGGTTTGCGCATAGGAAGCTGCTTGACTGTTCAAGCTGGTTAGAAAATGAAATGTATTTCTGGTTGTTTTAAATGTTTACGTTGGTATTTGAAGGTTTGTCAAAGCAGAGCGATTATTAATATGGCTTTCCAATATTTTTCTTTTCAAAAGAGATTGTTTGTTATTGATATGAGGAGAAAGTGCTCCAGGGATGAGAGAAAGAGAGGGAGAAAGAGAGGAAGAGAGACACTGACTCTGACACTGATACTGTTTTATTGTGAAAGCCACCACCGCATATACGAACAGGGATGAGGTTGGGGAAGGGGCCAGGTAGATGTTTTTAGACAATATAGGTTTCTTTCTTCCCCCAGCACAGGGGAAGGGGCCAGGTAGATGTTTTTAGACAATATAGGTTTCTTTCTTCCCCCAGCACAGGGGAAGGGGCCAGGTAGATGTTTTTAGACAATATAGGTTTCTTTCTTCCCCCAGCACAACTATGCATTATAACAACAACACAACCTTGTTAAGTTTTATGTAATGACTGTCCTCTAATGGGGGTTACTGCTCGTTAATTCGTCAGAGAATTGTAATGTATAGAAAATGTGCATTGCTACTTTTCTTGTGAGTTCTGTCCTGAGATCTTTAAGCATGGCATGTAGCATTTGGTTAGTGCGTGCAAAATACAATTTGGTATACAGTTTCATCTGATGTTAGTGTAACCAGGATGTAAAAGCAGGATGTGAATGTCCTCTTTCACAGTGTTTGGACAGAATGGGCATGCATTATGAAACGGTTCCTGTTTGAAATTGTTTGTTTTTACCAGGTTTAATCTGATTTAGATAATGAGAAGGGAAGAGAGAGAGAGAGAGAGAGAGAGAAGAGAGAGAGAGAGAGAGAGAGAGAGAGAGAGAGAGAGAGAGAGAGAGAGAGAGAGAGTAGAACGCTTTATTATTCATGTTAATAGCTTTAGGCTCCATTAAACTTGAAAAGACTGTTATAAAAGAATAGTTGCAGTGGGTCCCACTGGATCTGTCATACAGCTGTTATTCTACATGTATGTAAGCACACAAATTTAGAATAGCATCATAAATCCATATAAAACAAAATTTATGAAAATGAATGAGAAGGTTAAAGAGAGAAGTAGTACCAATACACACATCATCATCGTCATCTTTTTCAACATCATTGACGCATGTGAATGACAAATCTTTTCCCCCCTCAAATTTTTTTTCTTCCCTGACAGTAAACAGTGACACTTAAAAACAAACAAACAAAAAAAACCCCACTGAAAACCACAAAGATATTTAAACAAATTCTGCAACAATAATGTGCACTGATCGACAACCATCAAATTGAGCAAACAACATCCCATCCCAGATCTGTGGTTAAAGAAAATCAAAATAATAGCTGCAATGAATTCTTTCTCTTAACATCTATCTTCACATCTGCACTTCCTTTGTCTCTGTGTCATCCTCCGTATCTCTCTCCTGTTTCTTTGTACCTGTCTTTCGATCAGTGTGTGTTTTTCCCCTCTCCCCATCTACTCATTTCAGTAGTCTGAACTTCTATTCAAAAAGCTGAAACATGAAACATGAAACAAGAAAACACTTTATTACTCAAGGATAGTAGCATAAGATACAAGGAGAATTACTCAAGGGAGTAGCATAAGATACAAGGAGAATTACTCAAGGATAGTAGCATAAGATACAAGGGGAATTACTCAAGGGTAGTAGCATTAAATCTCGGTGGACCTGTCATACAGTGAGCCCATGCTATTCCACATATAGAATAGAAGCATACAGACTCAAGCTTACAGACTCTAAATGTAGGGGGTATCAGTTTCAAATTGGTGGGGGTATCAGTTTCAAATTGATGATTTTAATCATGCAAAATCACGCTTTTTTTCTTTTTCAGCTGACAAAGCGTTTCGTGACATGAAAGTGACCAAGGTCAGTCAGTCGGTGATCGTCAGTGGAGAATCAGGAGCTGGGAAAACAGAGAGCACCAAGTACATCCTTCGCTACGTGACAGAGAATTGGGGGTCCAACAGTGGGCCTATTGAAGCACGCATCTTGGAGTGTGAGACAGTTTGTCTTGTTGTTCCTGTTGTTTTTGTTGTTTTGCAAAGTGGTTCATTTTTGTTTTGTTTTGTTTTTGAAAAGTATTTTGTGCCACATTATAAATAACTGGTTTGCTGTAGGCAAAAATGAAAATGGTTTGTTTTGGTTTCCAGTTGCTAAGTTTACTTCTTGTTCTTCTTGTATTGTTTACTTCTGTTTCTTCATGAATTGGTTGGTTGAATGATTGATTGATGATTTTCTTTTCCCATTCTCATTGGCTTTTATTCTATTTATGAAAATTGACATCATTTTTGATAAACAATATTTTGACTTAAAAGCTACAAAACTTTCAATCTGACTTTTTTAGAATTTGGTTATGAGATGTTCATTCAGATTGATTTACACCATCTGTGTGTGTGTGTGTGTGTGTGTGTGTGTGTGTGTGTGTGTGTGTTGTGTGTGTGTTTGTCTGTCTGTCTGTCTGTGTACATGTTTGTGTGTGTGTGTTTGTGTGTGTGTGTGTGTGTTTGCATGCGTGCATGTGTGTCTGTCTGTCTGTGTGTCTGTCTGTGTACATGTTTGTGTGTGTGTTTGTGTCTGTGTGTGTGTGTTCAAACTATGTAGTGCAGTTAACATTATCTTTTCCAATACTACAGCAATTTCTTTGCTTGCAAGAGTGAAAGAAAAATATGGTACAATGAATTTAATTTCTGATTAGACTTGTATTGATATTTGTTGAACAGCGCATAGTGAACTTTATCTTTTCTCGCTCTTTTTTCATTTATGCATTAACAAATTCAAAATTGTATCATAACTATGGAGGTTGTCTGAGCAAAGTGTATTTATGTCACTGTAAATAAATACCAGGTAGCAAATCATCAGTGACTTTGGAGTTCATGACTATCTTTCACTTTATCAGAGGTGTTGTGACGTTTGAAGTATTTTTCCAAATTTCTGCATCTGTTTTCCCTTCTGGCCATTCACAGCAGTGTCTCCTTAGATTTTTGGGTATGATATTTGTGTATAGATGTTTTAAATGTTTGGATGTTTTTTCCATTCCTTTGTCCCATTGAGTTCTGTCAGTTGACACACATGCTGAATGGAGTCTTCTGCCTGTCCCATCCATGAATTTCCACGTTGGAGTTTGTTGCCTTTTGTTGTTCTACCCTCTCGTGGAGTGGGTTTTCGGGGTTCTCCAGTACCGTGAAATATGCCTTTACTTGATCTATTTTGTGTCTCGACTGTATTGAAGGAAGGTCAAGCAGATATTGTATTGTCTCCGTGGGTGTGTCTTTTGTGGTTCCAAGGATGACTCTCATTGCTTCAATTTGTATTCTTTCTAACAAAATCTTTCATCCATAGTCTTTTAATTTTTTGTTTTTGATTTTGTTTGTTTTTTATGTTGATTGATATCTTAACCTAACATTTGTTGATTGATACACTGAAATTGTATTTTCAATCTGTAGTGTAATGTTTGTGTATATGTGAAGTATTGACATGGGAAAGTTTTTAGTGTCATGAATGAATATATGATTATCTGTATAAGTATATCTCTGTTTCATTTTCGTGTAGTTTGTGTGTTCATAAAATTTTTTGAAAAAAGTAAATTATGAACAAAATCATGCCTTCACTGTCCACACCACCATACTATAGCAATAAATTTAGTGGTGTATGGGTGTTATCTGTGCAGCCAATCCACTGCTAGAAGCCTTTGGTAATGCCAAGACTGTAAGGAACAACAATAGTAGTCGGTTCGGCAAGTTCGTGGAAATCCATTTTGACAACAAGGTATGTTTCTGCAACATACAGTCTGTCTGTTTTTGTATGTTTGATATTTCTGCTGATTGTTGTAAAGCTTAAGATTAAGAACATACTTTAATTTATTTATTTTGTGTGTGTGTGGACATTATCCATTACTCATATGAATCAGAAAAATATGAAAATAGAACGCATATTTAATACAACAAGACTCTTCTCCCACTGGACGAAGCAGCAGGGAAGTTTCAGTCTTTTTCTCTTAATTTTGTACTTGACAAAGGCCGGTTGGCTGAAAATTTGTGCCTGTCTTGTCTTGTATTAAATAGGCGTTCTGATTCTATTTTCGTGTTTTTCTGGTTCCTGTTTGCTTGAACGCAGACAGTCACTTTTGTTTTGGATTTCGCATTACTCATATGTTAACAACATTTTTAGTTTTGATAAGTTGCACTTTGGGATAAATCGTATCAGCAATCAGAACGTTTCATAAAGTTTGCATGTTGTTTTAAGTAGGATTCTGGTAGTAGTATATCCAAAACATGAAGCAAAGAACACCAAGGAGAACAGTAACACAACGACATGATCAAGGTGTGCAGATGTTGATCAATGATAATTTCTCTTTTATGATTTTTGATCATATTGAACACTTTTAAGTCTTGCTCGTCCAGAACATACAGTAAATAATCATATTTATTTATTTGTGTTACTTATCAAAAGTCAAATAGAAATGTTCATATTGAGCGAACAATATGAATATGATTCTCACATATGCACAGACAAAAGCAGTCAGCAGAATTTTTTCTGTATGTCAGGACATTGTAAGAGGTGATTTTTTCAATCAGTGGCAACTTGATTTCAGAACATGGTATGCGGTGGGTTCATCTCACACTATCTGCTGGAAAAGTCCCGTATCTGCACTCAGAGTAAAGATGAGAGGAACTACCATATCTTCTACCGCCTGTGTGCTGGTGCTCCGGAGGATCTGAGGAAGAAACTCAAACTGGCACCTCCTGACCAGTTCCAAGTAAAGATCTTACTTCGTTTGGCTGGCTGTCCCTCTGTCTGTCTGTTTGCCTGTCTGTTTGCCTGCCTGTCTGTCTGTCTGTTTGTCTGTCTGTCTATCTGTCTGTCTGTCTGTCTGTCTGTCTGCCTGTCTCTATTGTTGCCTGTTTCTGACATTTTCTCTTCGAAAAAGATTTAGTTGTACTTTATAATTGTAAATTGCATGCATTGTTAATACATTTACCAGTTGAATATATAACTGAATGTTTTAATGAAGTTTACATATAATGAGAAGCAGATTTCATTCAATGTTGCCAGAAATGATAATAATATCACATATCCCTGAGTATTAAGAAATCGCTGAATACATGATTTTGATCTCATGAAAGAACAACTGGTATTCATTTCACATTGATTTTGAGTAATTTTATTATTGAATTGCTGAATATATTGCTTCAGTCTTTACGAAAAATTTTCTGGCTATTTGTTTATTGTCAAACATTCAAACTTCTTCTTGTGTAAGTCTTTGTTAATTCACTATCAATTCAAAAGGACATTATTCTTGTTGCAAAAAGTATTTGTGTTTATCAGATTGTGTGAAGTGTAAAAACAGTCTTTTGGTTACCTGTACATATCATTTTGATTGCTTTATTGCCACACAATGTCAGCTTTCTGTTGTACTTTTGTTGTTCTGATATCTTTGTTCAATTTTGTACAGTGTTAGTTTCTTAGTTTCTTTGTTGGCATTTCTCAGTCTTGTGCCATCATCTTCTGTCAGATTTGTTTTAGCACTTTCATTTTTGTTTCCTTGAATACAGGAGGAGACCCATTTCAACAATTGATTGGCATAAAAAGAAAAGAATTTGATTTTTCCTTTTTTTTTTTTTTTTTTTTGTCTCTTCTTTTTTGTCTTCTTTTCCATTTTTCTTTCTTGTTTTTCTTTTTATTTGAAAAACATTTACATGTTTCTATAATTTGTTTCATTGTTAGAAATTGGAAGTTTACAAAGATCATGTTATACTTATAGATAGATTTGTTTCATTGTGTTCTGAAAGTGAACATAGCCATTACTACTTATTACATTATTTAATGTAAATATCTGACTGCAAATTGTTGAAAACTCTCATACATGCATCAGTTCAGATGTAAAGCAAGGCGATAGGTGATTCGTGTCAACCACATGACCCAGTTCCATACATAGCTTGTTTGACTTCTAAAAACACTGTGATCTCAGACAGACAAATGTTATTCACAGCATGTTGTAGACTACTGTCATCATTTTAGTTCATTTACCTGGCATATGAGCTTGCTTGATCATAACATGTCCTAGTTTACTGCCTTCACAGAAAAAGCCTGTTTCTCCCACAGCATATTTTAGTCTATCATCGTTGTTAATTACGCACAGGCTGGTTTCAGGCATAGCATGTTTCAATTCATTGCCATCACACGCAAGCCTTTTTTTTCTTTTTTAGTCATAGCGTGGTCTACTTCATGGTGATTGCAGTTAAGCCTTGTTCAGTCAAAGCATGTTGTTAGTTACAGGCGGCAGGGAAATGGGAAGCATCAGAATTGAGCACTTTAAAGCTTTTTTCCTTTTTTGTTAGGACTGTGCTTGTATGGTCTCTGCATCCAGCAAAATTCTGTGATCTAGGTTAGCCCTGTGCACCATCCTATATTTTTAAAATAAAAAGTTAAAAAGTTGAAGATTTTATTTTTCAGTTGATGCTCTTATGTTTTTGTGTATTACTATGATTATGAACAAAACTTGATCAGCAATCTGGACCAAACAGCACAGTCTGCGTTGTTAGGAATTGCATGTATGTATGATTTGTATGTCATACCTGTCAACCCCTTTTTGAAATTTGTCTCACTTCTGCCCTCACCGATTCTTATTGGCTACCTCATAGTAGTCATAATCCTTTTTTTTTTGTTTTTGAGGGTTTTTTTTTTTTTTTTACTGATTGATTACTAAGGTTGTTGAATTCAACCAGTTATGAACAGTTTTATGCCAAAAAAATTTTTACGTACAATTTGATCAAAATTGCTTTTACTGAAGAAACAATACTGATGGAACGTGCTGCATCAGTGAGAAGAGAAAATCATAAAAAGGTTGACAGGCATGGTATGACATACATCATGCTGACCAATGGTGTGCAGACGTGTCTTGCCTTGTTCGTGCAGTGGTGTTAGCATATTGTTGTGTTCGTGTATGTGGTGTGGTCTCCTCTGTGTGTGTGTAGTACTTGCGGCGGGGCAACACGCAGTTCTTTTGCTCAAGACAAGCGGAGAAAGCCTTGCCTGACAATAGGAAGAGTCAGCAGGTGAGTGTGTGTGTGTTTTGGCACCATGCTTTTGTTATGCTGTTTTGTTGTTGGTAATAGAAGCATGCATGATTTTTAGAGTGTATGACTTGTTCTCATGACTATGTGTGTTGATATATGTGATGGTGAAGTATGTGTAATATTGCAACAAGAGAAAGAGAAGAGAAAAGTGTGAGTGTGTGCGTACGTGCATGCGTGCGTGCGTGCGTGCGTGCGTGCGTGCGTGCGTGTGTGTGTGTGGTGTGTGTGTGTGTGTGTGTGTGTGTGTGTGTGAAGATAGACAAAGTATATTGAAATTTATCATCTCATTAAGTTTTTATGTCTGCTTGTTCAGGACTCATTTAATCAATATTCTGATCATATTTGACTGTGTTGCGTCAAAATATAAATTGGCAAAAATTGAATGACCTGTTATGATTTTGCTTATATTAATAATCAGAATGTATTGTTGGAAGATGAAAATCATTTTATTGAATGACATGTTCTGATTATGCTTTTATTAATTATCAGAATGCATGCGTGCATTGTCAGAAGACTAAAATCATTTTTGTTACTCAAGAAATCATTGCATGAAGACAATCCAAAAATTGTGACAGAGATGTTTGTATGTGAATGTGACAATACAGCAAAAACTATACCCCTTCTCAAATACAACCAAATACCGTATATAATTATACCAGCCGATGATGGACACAAAAGTCAGGTGGATAGGATATGGAACTTACAGTCATAAGTTATGGGCTCAAACCCTAAAAGGTGGAGATTTTTTAGATCTTCCGGGTCAACATGTGTGGAGACTTGTGAAAACCTGAACCTCTCTGTATGTATGGCATGCAGAATGTCAAATACGTGAAAAGATCTTTTGAGGCATGTCAGTGTTGGATGGCTAATGGAAACATGAAAACGCCAGCATGCATGCATGCCAAATACGATATGCAGACTCTGCAGCAATATATCACTTGCACATTGTGACCAGAATAATGTGCATGCATATATTCCAGAATGCCTAAAAAAAAAAAAGAAAAGACATGCTAACACAAATAAAAGTCAATCAACCAACCAGCTGAGGAACCAAAGAACACAAAACTCATCCAAATGACCGAATAAGAAAACAGCTCAAAGCATCAACCAAATGGTCAAACTAATACATATGCATATGCAGACCCACTATGCCTGTGCAAATGTGCATACATACCAGGCCTTCCATTAACTCTGTTTTGGAAAAGGCCGTCTCCATAAACAAATAAGAAATTCTTCAAGTGTATTTTTTGTTTTTGTTTTTGTTTTTGATGACAGAAATACACATGTTTGTGCATGTACTTCAGATGAAATTGTAGCACACACATGCACACACACTCGCGCATGGACACACCCACATGCTTACTCTCTCTTACATATGTACAGACACAGACGCGCTCACACACACACACACACACACACACACACACACACACACACACACACACACACACACACACACCACACACACACACACACCCCACATGTCTTAGATTGATCCAAACACTTCTTTTGTTTCAATTACAATCATTGACCTGTGCAATAGCCAAGTGGGTAAGATGTCCGACTTTCAGTTGGAAGGTCTGGGTTTGATTCTGCCAAGGTACTTCTATAGGTAAAGGATGGAGATTTTTCCCATTTCCCCGGTCAGCTTATGTCCAGACCTGTTAGTGTCTAGATCCCCTTGCGTGTATACAAACATGGAAAATCAGACATGCACGTTAAAGATCCTTTTAGTCATATCAGTGTCTAGTGGCTGATGGAAGCATGAGAACACATCATGCATGCCCACTGAAATATCAGAGTATGCAGACTGCATCAACATACCATGCACAGCATTGGTAAAAGGGTATGCATATGTGCATTTGAGAAAAGTTGGACTGCTAAAACAAACAAGCAAACAATCCAAACAAATGAGTAACAACAAAATTACAATAAATCATATAAAAGTGGCTTTTAATGATGATTTCCAGTTTTAATTTCATTTCCCACACAACTTTACCGAAGAAAATGCTGTTTAATGATAATTTCTGTTTTTACTTTTCCATACAATTTCACAGAAGAAAATACTGTTTAATGATGATTTCCATTTTTTTAAATTTCCCACACAACTTCACAGAAATAGATACTGTTTAATGATGATTTCCATTTTTAATTTCCCGTACAACTTCACAGAAGAAGATACTGTTTAATGATGATTTCCATTTTTGATTTCCCACACAACTTCACAGAAGAAAATACTGTTTATTGTTGATTTCCATTTTTAATTTCCTATACAACTTCACAGAAGAAAGTACTGAATTTTCTGTTATTTTGAGAAAATATTTGAAGCAAGTGTTTAATCATTACTGTCATTCATATTTCACCTTTCTTCTTGTATGTATGGATTTGTATTGGGTGAGTCAAATATTTTGTCATTCTGCCCCTGCTATTGAATTCCAACCTTTTTTTTTTTTTTTTTTTTTTAACTTTCATATGTGTGCACTGTGACTAAAGATGAACGATAAATGTTGAGTTAGATGCGGGTTGAGGGTATTTTGAAATTGTTTCTGCTTTTTGGTGATTTAGAAACAGTTCACCTGCTTGTGGAAAATGGCATTGACTTAGAAATGAAATTCTCTCACTTGTGGAAAGTGGGAGTCTCTTTGAGAAGAAGTTCATTATTTGTGCAACTAGTATGTCATGCTGCATGAGAAAAAGTAGGAAACGAAATTTAACTGAGAGATGTGAACCGAAATGACAAATTACATTTTGGTAGTGATGTATCTAGTATACATATGATCAGCATTACTACACTGAACTGGCCAACTAGGTTTTTTTTGGTATGGATTTATCTACTTTATGTATGATCCAAATTATCATAACCATGCAAAAAACCGAATGAGATTGAATTGTTTATGTTTTCATCCCAGTTTGAAATGTAACACCTGAATTTGTATGGAAAACATATCAACTTTGAAGAAATTGAGCACTTTGGAGAATGTTTCTTGGTCTCTGAATGTGTGTTCATGCAGCTGTGCATAACCAACTGATTGGTTTGTTTAACTTATTCATATAAAAGGGAAAAAAAGTATTCTGTTTATGACAAGGTATGATATATTAGGATATTGTTAAATCTTTGATAGTGTAAGGACATTCAGATACATAGTAATGATGAATCTGGACATTGTGACACACAGTGATAATGAATCTGCATGAAACATTAACAAAAATGCACAAGCAGTAGATTTGCACTCATAAGTCTTATCATGTGTTGAAACAAGTTTGTGGTGTGTGTGTGTGTGTCTGTGCGTGTGTGTGTGTGTGTGTCTGTGTGTGTGTGCATGTGTGCGTGTGTGTGTGTGCGTGTGGGGTTTGTGTGTGTGTGTCTATGAGTATGCATGTGTGTGTCTGTGTTTGTGTGCACGCCCATGTGTGAATGCATATTCATCCATACATGTGTGCCTGTGTGTTTGTTCCCTAACTTGGAGAACTCTCTTTTATGGTCAAACTAATTTTCATGGATTTGTTGGTTCTTTTGATAGAGCTGCAGGCTTGATCCTGTATCTTGAGTTCAATCCCAGCCAGCAACTTGAAAGCTGGCCTACTTTCTGTCCTTACTGCTTTTATCATTTTGATGGTGTCACCTTAACCCTATGAATCCCACACCATATCCACCAGCTGCAAAAACTTAACCCTTTGACTCCCTCACCCTATCCATCATCTTCCTGCATGAAGCTGGTGGATAGGGTGAGGATGTCAGAGGAATAAGTTTTTGCTTTGCTATCATGGCTGACAATGCAGGATGCTGGTGGACAGGGTGTGGGAGTCAAAGCCTTAGTTTTTTTGTAGGTTCCTTCTCCCTGTCCCTCCCCCCAGTTCAAGAGCTAGCCATCGCATAGGTTTTGCACAGGTCCAAGGAGTCTGCCAGATAATTGCTGGCAGGTATGGGTGGAGCAAATATGGAATTGTCTGCGATGAATCCCTCTTGAATAAACTCAAACTCTAATAAAAATTCCTTCTTTTTTTTTTTACTGGAATCAATCCATGCATTCCTTTTGTGTCATTTCCCATCCTTCACAAACCACATTGAATTTGTCTGTGTGTGAGTGTGTGTGTGTGTGTGTGTGTGTGTGTGTGTGTGTGTGTGTGTGTGTGTGTCTGCCTGTCTGTCTGTGTGCACTTGCTAATTTGCTGAAATCACTGGAGTGTTGTTCCTGGTTTGTGTTGTCGTTTGCAAATAGGTCGCTGCTTTGTACAGTTGTGTGTTGTCTGTGTGAGCATGTCACTGGTGCTGGTGCTGAGATTTTGCTATCCTTTGTCTATTGTCACCTTGTGAAGCCTTACTCCCCACTGTCTTTGCTGTTGGCTACAAGAATGATTTTTCTTTTTCTTGTCATGCATTGCTCAAGTTTCTGAGTGTGACGTGAATGAAATGATTCCTGTTCTGTTAGTGTTAGATCAGAAATATTGATTTGTGTGTAATGTTTCTTTTATAAGAAAGAACCATTTTTCTTTTTTGAATTATATGGTTATTGTTGTGTATATTTTCTCCCAAAGTAGTGGAAACCTTAATGTGATTAATGGTTTTAGAGTAAAAATAAGATAATGCAAATGGTTGTTATTTATTCATGTCATGATTAAATGGTCTTGGTGTAAATATAATAGAATGCTTGTTTATTAATTTGAATTACATTGCTTTTTAACAGAATGGTATTTAGTGATCTGGATTGTGAATTTTTCCATATTATGAGAATGAAAGGAAGCATGATTATTTTAAAGGCAAAAAATAAATCACAAAAAGCTCATTGTGCTTAGCCCTACTACACTTTTGCCCAGTTGCTGAAGTGGTTGATGCACAATGTCATTGTAGTGGCTTAATTAATGTGTGCATCTGCTAGGTTGTTGAAGATTTACAATTGGTTTAGCCAAAGTTTACAATCCGATTTGGTGGTATTTGCTGATACAAGTGGTTCAGGATTAAGTGAGTTAAGTGATTTGTTTGTTTCTTTCATTTGTTGTGAATATGTTTAAAATGCATCTTGTTACTTCATTCACTTAATGTTCTTTAGTCTCTGTCTGTCCTTTATTATACACACACAACACACACACACACACACACACACACACACACACACACACACACACACACACACACACACACACACACACACACACACCGCGCGCGCGCGCGCACGCATACATGCATGTACGCACGCACGCACGCATGCACGCACTATAAGCCAGACTATAACAAACTTCTGTACTTCCATAGTGGACTCGTAATGTGGTATTGAAATAACACATCATAGACTGCATAGGTATATGACATTTGTATTCAAACTATATTATCAAAATTACACGTTGTGTATACACACATCCCAATCTTTAGACCCATCCTTTAACAAGCTACTTGATGCATAAGTATCCAATCTTTAGACCCAACTTTTAACAAGCTACTTGATTTGTAAGTATCCAATCTTTAGACCAGATCTGTAACAAGCTACTTAATACGTAAGTACCCAATCTTTAGACACAACCTTTAACAAGCTATTCAATATGTAAGTACCCAGTCTTTAGACCGGATTTGTAACAAGCTCCTTGGTTCCACAGTACTTGAAGCTGGGCAGTCTGCATGACCCAGTTCTGGATGATGTGCGTGACTTCAAAGTATGCGACGAGGCCATGACCAAGATGGGGGTGAGCGATGCTGACAAACTTGGCATTTTCATGCTGGTGTCCGCAGTTCTCCATCTAGGCAATATCGCCTTTGAGGACAACCAGGAAGATGCTAAAGGTGAGATGTTTCTCTGTGTCTTTTGTGGTGCATTTGTGACTGTGTGCATATTTGTTCCGCCTTCTTGGGGAGTTTCAGTCCCCTTTTAGAAATAAAGAGAAATTTGATTTAGATCTGATGCTTGTGTGTGCGTCAGTGCATGCATTCGTGTGTGTGTGTGATGTGTGTGTGGTGTGAGTGTGTGTGTGTGTGTGTGTGTGTGTGTGTGTGTGTGTGTGTGTGTGTGTGTGTGTGTGTGTGTGTAAAGTCTTTGCAAGTAATATGGAAATGCAGTCTGTATAAGTTGATTATTTATCTATATTTTTTTCCCCCTGTTTAAATCATCAGATCTGTTCTGAGTTTCATGTTCAGGTCCCCATGTGTACTGCTGTGAAGTTTTGAGACAAATTGGTGTTGAAAGAATTGAATACTGTCAGTTTTTGAAATATGTTTTTTTTGTTTTTTTGTTTAGTGTTCTCTTTTTTTTGGGATACACGTATACACATTGCCCACATTATGCAGACAGTATGTTGTTGCACGCTGCATACTGCATCTTCAGTGGGCATGTTTGATGGATGTTTTCATGTTTCTTTCATCACTGGACACTGAGATGCATCATAGGATCTTTAGTGGGTATATATGATGTTCTGCCTGTGTTAGGCATTAACAGGTTTGGATGCATGTTGACTTGGGGGATCAGAAAAGTATCTACCCTTTACCCACCAGGAGGATCAATCCCTGATCTTATACCATCAGTATTTAATTGTTTAGGTGAACACTGTGGTGTATGTGTACACTCTTATCTGTCTCACTTGTCGGCATCATCCGGGTTCGGTGTTGGCCGCTGCACATTTTGACACCACCATCTCCCTCCAGGCCACTCTGTCTTGACTTTTGTGGACAATTTCTTGAATATTTGGCCACTGATACTGGTTATGTTCTCGATGTATGAGATTGGAGGTCTGCTTTTCTTCCTTTTTTGCCACTGTTTTTCCTTGGAAGATGGTTGCCATGAGGTCCATGTTCTTGCTGTGTGACACATGGCCAGTGCATTTTAGTCTTCTCTTGTTGATGTCTGCTATTAGTTTTCTGGTGGTATCAAGTTCTTCCAGTTCACTTTCATTAGTTCTTTTGTCTGTCCATTTGACAGGTAGTAGTCTCTGATAGAACCACATCTCTGCTGCCTCAATTCTTCTGAAATCAGTTTTTCTTAGAGTCCAGGCTTGACAGCCATAAATCATGACTGGCCAGATCAAACATTTTCAAGTCTAACTTTCAGGCCATTTGGTATGGCTTTGTCTTTATAATAATAATAATATAGTGCATTTATAGAGCGCTTTCCGAAACCTCAAGCGCTTTACATCAGTAAACCATACATATATAAACCAAATAACAGGCTACAATACAAACAAACTCATCAAAAACTATCCACAGGAATCAACAACCACACAGACACACCAATAAACTCTCTCCCTCTCACCCCCCCCGCCCACCCCTCTCCCCCATTTTCAAACACACACACACAACACCCACACACACACAGCCACACATCACACACACACACACACACACACACACACACACCACACCACACACACACACACACACACACCACACACTGGCATACACCCCATTGTGCACAATTTCATCCAGAATGTCAAGCAGGATCAACCACTAGCCAAAATCAGGAAAAACACTGTTTAAAGAAGTAAGTTTTTAAACTTGTTTGAAAGATGGTAGAGTTTTAGAGTGGCGGACGGACTGAGGCAACAAGTTCCATGTCTGAACAGCAAAAACTGCAAGGCTCTACCACCGTGAGTTTCTCTGTTATATTTTGGCACACGAAACTTCTTGTCATCCTCAGAAGAGCGATGTTGTTGAGTTTGACCATTTTTTGCTTTGACATTTCAGTTCTTGTTTTAATGTCTTTGGAGCAGGTTCCATCATCAGTTTTTACAGAACCAAGATATTTGAAATCCTTAACATTTTCTAAAGAAACTTTTTAAATTAAGATGTCATGATTGTTTTCAGTGTCTTCACCTTTGATATATAGCACTTTTGTTTTCTTGGCGTTCAAGAATAGGCCAGCATTTTTGTCTGCTGCATCTACCCTGTATAGAATTCTTTTTATGCTGGTTATGTTGTCAGCTAACAGTGCAGTATCATCAGCATAGCGCAGGTTTGTAAGATTTTTTTCCTCCCGTCGTTATGCCCATGCCTTCTATGTCAGCATTTGTCATGACTTGTTTTGTGTGGATGTTAAAGAGGTAAGGTGAGAGGGTACAACCTTGGTGTGTGTACAGGTGGATGCAAGGTGGTGGCAGGAGGTGAAGAATCACTTACAACAGCTGCTGGCTTGCTGGGTGTTGATCGGGAGGAACTGCGTGATTCTCTCGTCTCTCGTGTCATGCAGGCCACCCGGGGTGGGGTCAAGGGAACTGCCATCAAGTATGTTTTTCTTCTGTTTTCTTTGTTATTGTGTGTGCTAAGTTTTTCTTTCATTTTCATTGTTATTATGTTATTTTGATAATTTTCTTGTTGTTTTATGACTATTTGATTGTCAGACCATGCATCTACTGCAGTAATAATTTGATTGTCAGCCATGTGTCTACGGCATTAATAACTAAGAAAGTACCTAAATATCAAAGTGAGAAGTTTGAAAATAATATACACGTTCACACATACTTGCATGGGCATAAGCACGAAGACGGGTACCACCAGTGCATGTTTTCAATCCTGGGGGACCACTGTTTGATGACTCATAGAAATATAGATAAAACACCCAGCATGCACTCTCACCAAAGACAGGAGTATGCAGACTGTGCAACAACATAATGCATGTGCAGTGTGGGTTTAACAAAGTGCGCACAGAAATCCAAGAAAACATTGTTTGGAATGAAAAAAAAAAGATTGTAAGCTGTACTATGCTATTGGATTTCAGAGTTCCTCTGAAGGTGTCTGAAGCAAGCAGTGCGCGTGATGCTCTCGCCAAGGCTGTCTACGGACGCATGTTTGACTACATAGTGGAGTCTGTCAATAGCGCTATTCCTTTCTCCACGTCTACTGCCTACATTGGTATCCTGGACATTGCTGGATTTGGTAGGTGGATGTGTGTGTGTGTGTGTGTGTGTGTGTGTGTGTGTGTGTGTTTAGTGTATGTGGGTGTGTGATAGTGTTGTGTGTGTGTGTGTGTGTGTGTGTGGTGTGTGTTGTGTGTGTGTGTGTGTGGTGTGTGTGTGTGTGTGTGTGTGTGCACGCGCGCACATGCATGCATTGCACATGTGGGAAACAGAAATGGTATGGTGGAATTTATGGCATTAATCCATATTATAGTTTAATAAGTAAAATGCCTTTACTTATTGTTAGAAAACATTTTTTGATTGATAGATTGATTTTGTTAAGTGTTCACATCTGGGTTTGATTGATTTTCTCTGCTTTTCAAGTCTGTGACTTCAGTGGCTTTCCCTTTGTTGTTCCCTCTTCTTTATTATTGTCTTAACTCAATCGAGTCGCAGTCTTTAGGGTCATTCTGCCCCCTCAATTCGGAGGATTTTTAGCACATTTTAAAAAAATATAGAAAAACAACCAAATAAAGTAGACAAACAAAGTAAAGTGATACAGAAAGACCAAGATTAGATCTTTACAAATAATCTTATTTTATTTATGGTATTCCATGTACTTGTAAATGATGAGGTAGGTATCCAAATAGGTATCCAAAGGGGGGTAATTTTGTTGTTGTTGATGGATATGAACACACACTGTAAAACAGTTTTAGATGAAGTCCAGAACATAATTTCCATGCCATGGATGTTTCAAATCACAAGATTACTGGTAGTTGTCACTTTTTGTGTACAGTTGCTCCAGAGCACAAAATATTTACAAAATTGTGAGGTTCGACTTGCTTTCCTTGACGCCATTTGCGAAATTTGCATGTCGCGGGTAGCGCTGAAAAAAGGCTACTGTTGTGTTTGTTTCACATTGCCACAAACGGTCTAAGGTAAATAACTGCTGTAAACATACCCTAGTTTCGGTTCCCAGTGATTTTTCCCTATAACTGACGCTTCTGACGTAAAAAAACAACAATGAATGTCCGCCATCGATAAATCGACGTCACGTATCCAAGCAGTAAACGGAAGTGACGGGGATTTTCTTCCGGCACGAAGCGATTGAGTTAAAATGAGTAGATTATGTTGTAAATGATGTTCTGGTTAATTCACCATTATATTGGATATATATGTTTTGTCTTTGAAAAAGGAACTGATCTCTTCTCCTACACCATCTTCCCTTATCCATTCCTTTCTCATGTCCACATTTGGCTGTCTATTTGTCATGTTTTTGTTTTGTTTTGTTTTTTGTTTTTTTCGATACAGTGAGAGAGAGAGAGAGAAATGTTTATCTCTTTTATCCCACAAATTATGTGCATAGCCCACCCAGGTAAATACTTTGAGTATGTAAAAGGCACCCACTCATATAGTTTTCCTAGTGTGTGCATATTAAGTTCAAATGAAGTTTTTATTTATTTATTGATATATTCATTTCTTTCTTTTTTGAAAGGTATTCATCTTTTTTTTCATTATGTTTCCAGAGTATTTCCGGTGAACAGTTTTGAACAGTTCTGCATCAACTACTGTAACGAGAAACTGCAACAGTTCTTCAATGAACGTATCCTCAAAGAGGTAAGAGTGGATAAAAACAGTGTAGAAATTTGGTTTGCGTATGTTTTAGCATTAAATTTGTTTTAGATTTTATGTTTATCTGATTCAGTGAATGGACATAACCTAAATACAACTAAAATATGTATATATTTTGCAACCAGCATGTTTTACTTGAAGCATGTGCATATGTGTTTGTGTGTGTGTGTGTGTGTGTGTGTGTGTGTGTGTGTGTGTGTGTGTGTGTGTGTGTGTGTGTGTGTGTGTGTGTGTGTGTGTGTGTGTGTGTGTATGTTCATATGCATGTGCTGTACATGTGTTTCATTTTCTTAAACTGTTGACAGATATGAAAATATACAGAGAAAATGATGTGCTTTGTGTTAAAAAGAGACAACATTACCATGTTAAGTATTGGTAATGTTCGGCTACTTTTGAGAAATGCCTCCCCCTTTTTCTTTCTTACGTGATAAAAAAAAATGTAGTTATTTCTCAGAGCAATGCACTAATTCAGAACACATCTGATAAATAAGTATATCCTTCCATACTGCAGAGCTTTTTTTGTTTTGTAATTTTACTACAGGAACAAGCTCTGTATGAGAAAGAAGGGCTGAATGTGAAACGCATCGAGTGGACAGACAACCAGGACTGCATTGGTTAGTACATTGGTTATTGTACCATGTTAAGATGCAAACATGGGCTTGAAAATTATAAATGTTTGACCAACTGATTATTATAAAGAAAAAAAAACATGCTTACATTTATTCATACCAATGATCATATTGCCTGGGAAAAGTATCACTTGGTAGAAGAGAATTTTGTTGCTCAGTTGGTTGGTAGGGCTTGCATGTCAGAAGTCATTACGTTTGAGTTCTGGAGGGCCATGATCACCAACACCATGCAGCAGGGCACATGATGACGGTGATGATCACCAAGTGTACTATTAGATATATCTGCTTCTACCATCCTCCAGGGACTGTTATTTATATTGACTTGGACATCTATGTAAAATTTTAATTACCATAATATTTTTAACTACCCCTTTTGCATTTTTCAAAAGTGTTTGTTTTTATTTGTATATCAGGTGTAGTCAAGAGTATGACGGACATATTAATGAAAAAGATGTGAGAATTATTTTGGCAGATTGTAGCAGTATTAGGTGCAGTCAAAGTATGACGAACTTATTAATGAAAAGATGTGAGAATTATTTTGGCAGATTGTAGCAGTATTAGGTACAGTCAGAGTATATTAGGTGCAGTCAAAGTATGACGAACTTATTAATGAAAAAGATGTGAGAATTATTTTGGCAGATTGTAGCAGTATTAGGTGCAGTCAGAGTATGACGAACATATTAATGAAAAAGATGTGAGAATTATTTTGGCAGATTGTAGCAGTATTAGGTGCAGTCAGAGTATATTAGGTGCAGTCAGAGTGTGACGGACATATTAATGAAAAAGATGTGAGAACTATTTTGGCAGATTGTAGCAGTATTAGGTACAGTCAGAGTATATTAGGTGCAGTCAAAGTATGACGGACATATTAATGAAAAAGATGTGAGAACTATTTTGGCAGATTGTACACGGCGCACATTTCCGTGATACTTGGGTTGGCCGTAGTTCTGGCAACTCTGGCTCTGCCCTGCCGGCTATAAATAGCGCGCATCTTTCCCCTTCCCTTCCACTCCCCACACCCTTTTCACCCGTCCCGCTGCCGTTTTGCGAGACCACTCACAAAATCTATGTGAGCGAAGCAGGGGCGCGCGCGTGTTAGTTAGGCCTACTGCACTGGCCACTTGTACTAAGTTCATGGTATGTGCCTCCAGATTGACCTAGATTCCAGTACTCGGGAAGAGCACAGCAGTTATAACACACACACACACACACACGATGCATGCAGTAGGCAGAGAGATATGCATCATAACGTATATACTCGCGCACACGCACACGCACTCGCACACACACACACACACACACACGCACACAAACACAGAGTTGATTTATACATTTTAACATGCATTTGAACACACACACGCATGCACAGAGAGACAGACAGACAGACAGACAGAGAGAGAGAGAGAGAGAGAGAGAGAGAGAGAGAGAGAATATCAAATCAAAACACGCATACCACACACACACACGCACACACACACACACACACATATCTGATTCACATAATATGGTATGCATGTAACATGCATTTAACACACACACGCACACACACACACACACACATACTCACTCTCTCTCTTTCTCTTGCTTTACATACTGTTATAATTATGATGTGGTGCATGTGACATGCATTTTGAGAATACATGCTTGAAAACTGTCTCTCTCTCTCTCTCTCTCTCTCTCTCTCTCTCTCTCTCTCTCTCTCTCTCTCTCTCTCTCTCTCTTACATTACATGTACATAGTGTTCTATGATGTGCATGTACCATGCATTTTGAAAATACATGCTTGAAAACACACACACACACACACACACACACACACACACACACACACACACACACACACACACATCTGCATGCATGTACAACAAGCACAGACACACAGTCACACAATCCACAAGCAAGTTATCACTCACAAAACAAGTGTATACTCACAGGTATTGGTCAGAAAATGCTCCACACTCCAAGAAACCACACATTATGGAGGATACTGTGTATGTACTGTGCAGTACATACTATTCCTCATTACTTTTCTCTTCTCTGTCACTAACCACAAGCTGGTGCAAATTTGAAGTTCCATTACTCACCACACGATGGTGCATATTTTAAGTTCCATATTGATGAGGCAATATAGGTGTGTCGTGATAATACATTTATCTCACAAACTAAATTTTTGGATAGATTCTGTAAACACTGAAAGGAATATACAAAGTGTCTCACAAGTAATGAAAATACTAATAATCATGATAATGATAACATTAATACTGCACATTATAGTGCACCTAACAGTGTTCTAAGTGCTTCCAATTCTAGAATACAAAAGTAAATGAAATCTAGATCTAAGGTAAATGATGTGCACACTGGAAGGACGATATCATATACAGTGTCTTCAACAAGGTAATACAGCTGTCTCACAAACCACTATATACAGTGTCTTCAACAAGGTAATACAGCTGTCTCACAAACCACTATATATGTGTGTGTGTGTGTGTGTGTGTGTATGTGTGTGTGTGTGTGTGTATGTGTCTGTCTGTCTGTCTCTCTCTGTGTGTGTAGGTATGTGCTTGCACACATGCACACACACACACACACACACACACGCACACACACACACACACACACACACACACAGATGAATGTTAGACGCAACTCCAGAGAGAGACAGACAGACAGATTGGAGAGAGAGAGTGAGAGAGAGAGAGAGAGAGAGAGAGAGAGAGAGAGAGAGATGTGTCGGAGGTTGCCCTGGATAAAGACTGGCTTAATTAATACACGCGCGTGGCCTAGTTTATAGCCGGCGCAGCGCGTGCCTTCGTCAGGCAACAGCTAACACCCGATTTTAGTCAAATGTAAGCCTCTAAAAAAGAATGAAAACAAACAGCTGACAGCGATTTTTTTTTAATTTTAGAAAGTTAAAGCACTGAAGACCACGAATCAGACCTTGCCAAAACTGAGGAATTCATGTAAAGATTGTAAATTGCACTATACTTCCGTCACTACTACGAAAATAATCTCACTTTATACTGAACAAAGAGCAACCTGGAGATGTCAGTCGATCATCACATTAGTAATTTCAACAAATTTCAAAGACAAGGTAATCTGACAAAGTAAAGATCACTTCTTCAGAATAATGAATATTCACAGCACTGAATGCACACAGGTAAAGTGACGAAAATACCCAGATCATTGCACAAATTCACAATACACACAGAAAACTGCACTCGGCTTCCTTCTTTATCAGTAGTGCCAGAACACAAAGGCACGCTAGCCAGTGATATGGACTTTGGTCGACCCTGCCTGGACAAAAATAGTACTCGCAGGCGATGCCGGTGCCGGCTCGCAATTAAAAGGTGATGGAATGGCTGGGAAAATGCAGCCGTGTGTAGCAGTATTAGGTACAGTCAGAGTATATTAGGTGCAGTCAAAGTATGACGGACATATTAATGAAAAAGGTGTGAGAACTATTTTGGCAGATTGTAGCAGTATTAGGTGCAGTCAGAGTATGACGGACATATTAATGAAAAAGATGTGAGAACTATTTTGGCAGATTGTAGCAGTATTTTGCATGCCTTGAATGTTGAGAGTTCCATGGACAGCAAAGAAAACAAACAAGACAGTCTTGATGGAGGCAGACACAAGAAGATCATTCATAAGGAAGATTAGGAAAAGACAGGCAACATTTACAGGCCATTTTATGAGGAAAGGGGAATTGGAGCACCTGGTCACAACGGGAAAGCTGGAGGGAAAGAGAGCACCAGGTAGATCCAGGGAGAAGATATTGGACGGACTTGCAGAGTGGCTGAAGACAAAGAGGTTGGAAGAGATGCTTGAGGCAACAAGGGATAGAAACAGATGGAAAGCCATGATCGCCAAAGCCATGTGGCAAGGCACTTGATGATGATGATGATGCATACAAAATGATTCAGCCGTTGAAGAAGCACAAATCTGATTGCTTTAACACATGAGGCAGTTATAAGACACTCTGCCTGAGCTTGAGAAAAGTGGAGGGTGGGATGGGGACGTGTCAGCATGTACTTTATCATCAAAATATCAGAACTTGAGTGCTTTTTACTGTTGATTTGAATGCCCCCCCCCCTCCCATGGGGATGCCAGGGGCTCTTTCAGTGTAATTGGTATCCCCACCTTTTGGAAATTCTATGCTAGAAATTTATACTTTTCTGTCACTCTCTTTGTTTTTTTCTTTCTTCCTCCTTTGCTATCTATCAAATCTTCCTATCAATTTCTGCCTTGTTGGTCCATTCACCTGTATGTGTTCGATAAAGTCTTACATACTTTCTCTTAGGATTGATAATTGGGTACATGTGGTAAGTGCATTTTTGGCTGTAGGGAATTGAGATATTCGAAAGCAATTTTATGTAATTAAGGCCTGTTTCTATTGTATGTATGTCCTTAGTTATGTTTAAAACAAATTTGTATTCAGGCATGTTTTTTAAATCCCTGTGTAATATATTGGACTTAGTGGTCAACGGCAGGGTCATCTCCTTAGATTATGTGTGCAAATGCATTGATGTGTGTACTTAATTTTCTTTTCCTTTTTTATCCTGCTGAAGTTTTGTATGTTTTTAAATGGTTATAGCCCTCTGATATGACTATGTGCAGTTGGCTTTGCTTTTAAACAAAATAAAAAGTTGATTTGAATTTTGAATGGCAGAACTGGTTGAAGGCAAAGGAAGTGGAATCTTTGATCTCCTGGATGAAGAAAGCAAGCTGCCCACTCCCAAACCAGAGCATTTCACGTCTGAAGTGCACTCTCGCAACAAGAATCACTTCAGGCTCAGTGTAAGTGTCATGGATTTCCTGCTCCAACAACAATTTGTGTGTTGCCTTCAGCAGTTCAGTGCATGTTGAGAAGCAGTGGAGATGTGTGTGTGTGTGTGTGTGTGTGAGTGTGTGTGAGAGAGAGAGTCTGTGTCTGTGTGTGTGTGTGTGTATTTGTTTGTTTGTGTGTGTGTGTGTGCGTGTGTGTGTGTGTGTGTGTGTGCGTGTGTGTGCGTGCGCATGCGCATGTGTGTTTGAGTTTTATCCATGTACACTTCGTTTTTGAAAAGAAAATCTGACATAGCATCCAAAATATCAAATGAAATGAATAGACAAAAATAATACACAACAAAATAAATTAAAAAAAATAAAAAGCACATGTCTGTTGAATTAAAGATCCAGACAGGATCACTTTTTTGTTTCAATCTATGAACAACGCTTTGACTCCACACCCTATCCACCATCTGCAAAAACTTAACCCTTTCACTCCCACACCCTATCCACCATCTGCAAAAACTTAACCCTTTCACTCCCACACCCTATCCACCATCTGCAAAAACTTAACCCTTTCACTCCCACACCCTATCCACCTCCTGCAAAAACTTAACCCTTTCACTCCCACACCCTATCCACCACCTGCAAAAATTTAACCCTTTAACTCCCACACCCTATCCACCATCTGCAAAAACTTAACCCTTTGACTCCCACACCCTATCCACCATCTGCAAAAACTTAACCCTTTGACTCCCACACCCTATCCACCACCTGCAAAAACTTAACCCTTTCACTCCCACACCCTATCCACCATCTGCAAAAAGTTAACCCTTTGACTCCCACACCCTATCCACCACCTGCAAAAACTTAACCCTTTCACTCCCACACCCTATCCACCACCTGCAAAAATTTAACCCTCTAACTCCCACACCCTATCCACCATCTGCAAAAACTTAACCCTTTGACTCCCACACCCTATCCACCACCTGCAAAAACAACCCTTTCACTCCCACATCCTATCCACCATCTGCAAAAACTTAACCCTTTGACTTCCTCACCCTATCCACCACCTGCAAAAACTTAACCCTTTCACTCCACATCCTATCCACCACCTGCAAAAATTTAACCCTTTAACTCCCACAACCTATCCACCACCTGCAGAAACTTAACCCATTTACTCCTGCATCCTATCCACCACCTGCAAAAACTTAACCTTTGACTTTTTTGTTTCATCCTATCCACCAGCTTCCTGCAGGATGCTGGTGGATAGGATGAGGGAGTCAAGGGGTTATGTTTGTGTATTTATTTTTCAATTAGTAAATGTTTGTTTCTGTCTTCAGCATCCTCGCAAATCCAAGCTGAAAACTCACCGTGATGTACGAGATGATGAGGGTTTCCTCATCAGACACTTTGCTGGAGCTGTGTGCTATCATACTGTAAGTTGTAGACCTCTGATTTGTTTCTCTCCCCTTTATTCACTTTATAGGTTCATGCATGCTTATTTTTTCATTTCTCACCTGTCAGCGTCACCAGGGTTCAGTGTTGGCCGCTGCACTCTTTGACACGTTACTCTCCTCCAAATGGCTCTGTCTTGACTTTTGTGGATAACTTCATGAATATTTAGGCCACTGATGTTGGTTACATTCTTGATGTATGAGATTGGCGGTCTGCATTTCTTCCTTTTTGCCTCTGTTTTTCCTTGAAAAATGGTTGCCATGAGGTGTATGTTCTTGCTACGTGACACATGGCCAATATAATTTAGTCTTCTCTTGTTGATGTCTGCTAGTAATTTTCTGGTGGTATCAAGTTCTTTCAGGACACTTTCATAGTTCTTCTGTCTGTCCATTTGACACATAGTAGTATTTGATAAAACCACATCTTTGCTGCCTCAATTCTTTTGCAATCAGCTTTTCTGAAAGTCTGGGCTTTTGCAGCCATAAATCATGACTGGCCAGATCAAACATTTTAAACTTTTTAAGAATTTATTTTCATATATTTTGTAAAATCAAAATGTGTTAAAGTGTACTCATAAGGAAAGTTGTTTTAAAATGTGCTGATAAGAAAAGTGATTGAACTACGTAAATCTGGTTGTAGTTTCACTGAGAAATAGTGGGCGTTGGTCGAGTTGACTGTCGCAGATAAAGTTCTTTTAATGTTTATTCTTTTTTATTTCTGTCTGCTTTTTAAAAATAAACTGCTTTGACCTCAGGAGTAGTGTGTATGTGTGTGCTTGTGCGTGTGTGCACATCTGTAAGTATAGCGAATGTAGTTGTGTAAAAGAAGGAAGCAGATTGTAATGTTTTGGCAGCAAGTTTGTTGTATCTCTCAGAATTTCTCTTCCTGTTTTGATGATATAGCAATAACTAAACCTCAGGCATTTTGTTTCTTTCCAGTCCTGCCACACACATGATGATGAAGCTCATGCTATTGCTAATGATGACATTGATGATTCATGTTATGTGTACCTCAGAACCAGTTCATCGAGAAGAACAACGATGCTCTGCATGCCTCTCTGGAGTTCCTCATCCAGGACAGCAAGAATCCCTTGCTGCAGCGATTGTTTGCTGATGATGGCAAAAATCCTGTCACCAAAACGGCCGGCAAGCTCAACTTCATCAGTGTGGGATCCAAGTTCCGCCGACAGCTCGTGGTTCTTATGGACAAACTGAAGTCCACTGTGAGTGTTTTTATTTTATTTATTCATATGTTGTTATGAGAGGCGATTCAGCTATGCATAACATACTTTTATGATCACTGATGAAATGTCAGTATTGGAATAACCTTAAATGTTATACAACATCAGGTGTAAGAGAAGCTTTCAGCATAATGAGGATTAAAATTGAATGTGCTTGAATGATTGAGTGTGTGTATGTGTGTGGTGTGTCTGTGCGTGTGTGTCTCTGTGTGTGTGTGTCTGTGCGTGTGTGTCTGTGTGTGTGTGCGTGTGTGTCTGTGTGCATGTGTATGTCTTTTGGTTTGTGTGTTCATACATGGTACGCACATGTGTGGATATGTGTGTGTTAATGTGTGCGTAGATGTGTGCATGTATTTTGTGTTAATGTGTGCGTAGATGTGTGCATGTATTTTGCTTGAGAGAGAGTGAAAAACAAATTTTAACTAGTTTTAGAAATTGCTGTTCATGCATTTTCCATTATGATATGATATGATACATGTGGGCTGGTTGGTTCTTTTGATAAGAATCATGGACCCAAGATCTGATACCTCAAATTCAATCCCAGCCCCAACATTGAAAAAAAACAAACCCCAAAATAGTCTCTTTGCTGCTTGTCTTAAGGTTTCCGTTACTCTGGTTGTGTCAGCTTAGTGTTTCATAGATCACATCCCTCCCCTCTACCCATTTCAAAACATTGCAGCACATAGGGTTTTGCACAGGGAGTCTGCCAGATAATTGCCAGCATGTTTTGGTGGAGAGTTTATGGAATTGTCTGATTGCGATGAATCCCTCTTGAGCAAACTCCAAACTCCGTCTGTGTTTTGCTATGACAATTATATTTATTTCCAATATGATACAACATTAAAGTAACAAAATTACTTCTGTGTTGTGATATGACAGTCACATTCACTGCCAATATAATGTAACATTAAAGTCAAAAGTTACTAGAAAAAAATTTTCTTGGGGTAAGTGGCAGTTAATATTTACTGTCGTTGTGAATGGTTTGAAAGTCAACAGTTACTTAATTTTTTGTGTGTTTGTGTGTGTGTGTGTGATATTAGGGCACCAATTTCATCCGTTGCATCAAGCCCAACTTGAAGATGGTGGACCATCTATTTGAAGGGGCCAACATCCTCAGTCAGCTGCAGTGTGCAGGTGAGGCTTTGTACCTGGCTCTACTATTGCTATTAATTGATATGATTTTGTTGGGGGGAGATTAACCCTTTGACTCCCACACCTTATCCACTACTGGAAGCTGGTGGATAGGATGAGGGATTCAAAGAGTTAAGCTTTTGCGCTTTGCTAACAAGGTGGACAATGCAGGATGCTGGTGGACAGGGTGCACGAGTCATGAAATGTGTACAGACAAATTTGAGAACATAAAAAATGTGTCTTAAATATGTATGCCACAGGTTACAAAATAATCATTTCAGTCATATCAATCCCATTTGTGGTGTGTGTGTGTGTGTGTGTGTGTGTGTGTGTGTGTGTGTGTGTGTGTGTGTGTGTGTGTGTGTGTGTGTGTGTATGCATGCATTTACATATAATTCATGTTTGCATGTATGTGTGTGTGTGACTGACAGGTATGGTGTCTGTACTGGAGCTCATGCAGCAAGGTTACCCATCCCGCACCCAGTTCTCTGAACTGTACAACATGTACAAGAAGTTCCTGCCTCCTGAGCTGTCTCGACTGGACCCACGACTCTTCTGCAAGGTGAACAGCAGTTTGTCTGTTTGTCTGTCCATCTGTCTTGTCTGTCTTGTCTCCCTGTCTGGTGCTTTCTGTTTGTAGCTTTTTGTCTGTCTGTTTTGTCTGTCTCTTGATACTACTCACAGTTTCTTTGTTTGTCTGTCTGTCTGTGTTTTCTGTCTCCCCCTCTCTGACGCTTTCTATTTGTAGCTTTTTGTCTATATGTCTGTCTTTTGATACTACTGATATTTTTTTAATAATGTAGACTCTCCTTGGGCGAGTGCTGGTGGCTAATAAATGTTTACTTATTTCACTGCATTTGTAGGGAACATTTTTTTCTTGTTATTGTAAGTTTCTCATACATGTGATTTTTTTACATAGATTTATTATTATCCATGTGTTTTAAAGTTCAGGGGATTGTTCTTGAGATTCAGCCAAATCTATTGAGAAAATTTTGGGGCATGTGTATGTTTGAGAATTTATCTGTCGCTGAAAACCTAGGATCAGTTCATATCATTGGGCTGATGTGTATTTGAAACATTCAGGACTCTCTGATATTATATGTAAGCTACTTAGGATATTCTGTCAGTCTTAAAAATGTTTTGTGTTTTTTTTCAAATAAGTACAACTACAGGCAGTCCATTACTCTCCTTTTGCTGTTTGTTTCTTGCTGTTTTCTTTGTGAAAAACAAATCTGTGTGTGTGTGTTGTGTGTGTGTGTGTTTGTGTGTGTGTGTGTGTGTGTGTGTGTGTGTGTAGAGAGAGAGAGAGAGAGAAATTTTTATATCTCCATCTATGGTTGGGTTGAATTATTTCAAGCATACAAATTCCGGTTTCTGTAGCTTCCAGACTAAGTTGCATATTTATAAAAAAAAAAATCAGCTTTGAGGGGCATAGCCTGTGGGACTCTTGTTATTATTTTCAACAAAAATAGAAGTTTTCTGGGCCCATGTCTAATTTCTGTTTTTTGTCTGTCTCACGCTCTCTTTTGATACTTTGACATTGTAGTGCAACAAGCATATATCAAAAAGATATCTGGATTTAAAGTGAGAGGAAGACCAGGGAAGGTCTGGATTGATGGCATTAAATCAATTTTGATGTCACGATGCATTTGTTCACCTCAGATTTCTAGTTCATTGCTGTCAGCTCTTTCTCCCTGCGGCACTCATGATGCTGAAAATGGAGAGATAAAAGAAAGAAAGGAAAAGAAGACAGTGCACTGCATTTAGCAGTATTGCAATCTGTGTTTGAAGTAGACAAAAGAATCAATACTGGCCTAGTTATGCCACATTTTATAGTCAGATTGCAGTCTGTGATTGTGTTTGAAGAAGACAAAAGAATCAATACTGGCCTAGTTATGCCACATTTTATAGTGAGATTGCAGTCTGTGATTGTGTTTGAAGTAGACAAAAGAATCATTACTGGCCTAGTTATGCCACATTTTATAGTGAGATTGCAGTCTGTGATTGTGTTTGAAGTAGACAAAAGAATCAATACTGGCCTAGTTATGCCACATGTTATAGTGAGATTGCAGTCTGTGATTGTGTTTGAAGTAGACAAAAAAATCATTACTGACCTAGTTATGCCACATTTTATAGTGAGATTGCAGTCTGTGATTGTGTTTGAAGTAGACAGAAGAATCAATACTGGTCTGGTTATGCCACATTTTATAGTGAGATTGCAGTCTGTGATTGTGTTTGAAGTAGACAGAAGAATCAATACTGGTCTGGTTATGCCACATTTTATAGTGAGATTGCAGTCTGTGATTGTGTTTGAAGTAGACAGAAGAATCAATACTGGTCTGGTTATGCCACATTTTATAGTGAGATTGCAGTCTGTGATTGTGTTTGAAGTAGACAGAAGAATCAATACTGGTCTGGTTATGCCACATTTTATAGTGAGATTGCAGTCTGTGATTGTGTTTGAAGTAGACAGAAGAATCAATACTGGTCTGGTTATGCCACATTTTATAGTGAGATTGCAGTCTGTGATTGTGTTTGAAGTAGACAGAAGAATCAATACTGGTCTGGTTATGCCACATTTTATAGTGAGATTGCAGTCTGTGATTGTGTTTGAAGTAGACAGAAGAATCAATACTGGTCTGGTTATGCCACATTTTATAGTGAGATTGCAGTCTGTGATTGTGTTTGAAGTAGACAAAAGAATCAATACTGGTCTGGTTATGCCACATGTTATAATGATATTGCAATCTGTGATTGTGTTTGAAGAAGACAGAAGAATCAATACTGGTCTGGTTATGCCACATGTTATAGTTATATTGCAGTCTGTGATTGTGTTTGAAGGAGAGCAAAGAATCGATACTGACCTAGTTATGCCACATTTTATATTACATTTAGCAGTTTTGCAATTTGTGATTGTGTTTGAAGAAGAGAAAATAATCAATACTGGCCTAGTTATGCCACATTTCATGTTGCATTTAGTAGTATTGCAATCTGTAATTGAAGAAGAGAAAAGAATCAGTACTGTTCTGGTTACAGTTAAGCCATATTTTATATTGTATTTAGTGATATTGCAGTCTGTGATTGTGTTTGAAGAAGAGAAAATAATCAATACTGGTCTGGTTACAGTTAAGCCATATTTTATATTGTATTTAGTGATATTGCAGTCTGTGATTGTGTTTGAAGAAGAGAAAATAATACTGGTCTGGTTACGGTTAAGCCACATTTTATATTGTATTTAGTGATATTGCAATCTGTGATTGAAGAAGAGAAAAGAATCAATACTGGCCTAGTTATGCCACATTTTATATCACATTTAGTGATATTGCAGTCTGTGATTGTGTTCGAAGGAGAGAAAATAATCAGTACTGGTTACTGTTAAGCCACATTTTATATTGCATTTAGTGGTATTGCAATCTGTGATTGTGTTTGAAGAAGAGAAAATAATCAGTACTGGCCTAGTTATGCCACATGTTATATTGTATTTAGCATATTGCAGTCTGTGATTGTGTTTGAAGAGGAGAAAATAATCAATACTGGTCTGGTATGCCACATGCTATAATGATATTGCAGTCTGTGGTTGTGTTTGAAGGAGAGCAAAGAATCAATACTGACCTAGTTATGGCACATTTTATATTGCATTTAATGATATTGCAGTTTGTGGTTGTGTTTGAGGGAGAGAAAAGAACAGTACTGGCCTAGTTATGCCACATGTTATAGTGATATTGCAGTCTGTGATTGTGACTGAAGAAGAGAAAATAATCAATACTGGTCTGGTTATCGTTAAGCCACATTTTATATTGCATATAGTGATATTGCAATCTGTGATTGTGTTTGAAGGAGAGCAAAGAATCAGTACTGTTCCGGTCAGGCCACATTTTATATTACATTTAGTGATACTGCGATCTGTGATTGTGTTTGAAGAAGAGAAAAGAATCTATATGGCCTGGTTATGCTACATTTTATGAATCTGCCATCATCATCTGTGCAGTCACTGTTCAAAGCTTTGGGCCTGGATGAAAAGGACTTCAAGTTTGGTCTCACTAAGGTCTTCTTCCGGCCTGGCAAGTTTGCCGAGTTTGATCAGATCATGAAGAGCGACCCTGAGAACCTGGCTGAACTGGTGAAGAAGGTCAAGAAATGGCTGCTCTGCTCACGCTGGAAGAAAGCTCAGTGGTGTACTCTGTCTGTTATCAAATGTAAGTGTGTGTGTTTGTGTGTAAGTGTGTGTGTGTGTGTGTGTGTGTGTGTGCATATGTGTGTAAGTGTGTGTGTGTGTGTGTGTGTATAATTGGAGATGCGGTAAGTGAACAGTGTTGGTTTGTGTGTGTAGTAAACAGTTCAGGCAGTACATATGTTTCACCAATGTCAAGAGTTGATCTTTTTTTTTTTTTTTTTTTTTGTCAAGAGTTGGTCTTCTTAATAGGACATACTTCTGCTTACCTCATTACATTTTTTTTCTTAGGGAAAAATAAAACTTGAATTTATTAAATGTAGGGATGAAAGTTTAGATTTTATTTTCTTGCTGTTAAAGAATTAACAGGAATGAATGCATAACTGATTAGAAAGTACTGTGTCTAAGAGGAGAGAGAAGGTTATTTTTATGGGGTTTTTTTCTGTTACAAGTAATGTTTTTCTTGGATGCATTTTGTTTGACCCTTGCTGTGCAGGCATTATGTTGCTGCGCAGTCTGCATACTGTATCTGTTTGGACATGCATACTTGATGTTTTCATGTTTCATAAGTTAGGAAAGCTTGAAGGAAAGAGAACACCAGGTAGACCCAGGGAGAAAATATTGGACGGACTTGTAGGGTGGCTGAGGACATAGAGGGTGGGAGACGCACTTGCAGCAACAATGGATAGATTCGTATGGAGGGCCATAATCGCCAATGCCTTGCAACAGGGCTCATGATGATGATTATAGGTTACCAGACACTACATGGCTTACAGGATTGGGTTTGCATGCGTTTAAAGGAAGTTCAGACACTAGCAGTTCTGCACATATGTTGACATGGGAGAACAGGATGAAAGACAGCTCTCCTGAAATTATTCCAAAATATAATTACAAGCGTTCTGACTGGTCCTTATTTCGAACTGCTCTAGCTAATCAAGATTACAGACATTATGAAAGTGAAAATGTAGACATTATGTTTTCTAAATTCCAAGAGTCAATTTTAGCCGCTGCAGACCTATCGATTCCGAAACTCAAATCTTCTAGATCAAATAATCGATTGGGTAATGTTTGGTGGACAGAGGCATGTGAGAAAGCAGTTCAATATAAAAGGGAGAAATTCAAAATCTACATCAAAAGCCGGAAACCTGAGGATCATGTCGAAATGAAAAAAGCTAACATCCAATGTAACAAAATCATTGCTGAAGCAAAGAAAGATTATTGGGCATCATTCTGCACAAAAGAAATTTCAGATTTCAAAGATTTCCGTAAAGTCTGGACGAAAATGAAACAAATGAAGGATGGAACCAACTTACCTAGGTGTCCGATAATGTTTGAAACATGTAACACATTTCCTTCAGACATGGACAAAGCAGAAACTTTTGTGGATCTGTTCGCCAAAAACAGTAAAGTTGAAGGTTTATCTCCTGACTGCAAACATCACAGAGAAATGGAAGATTACAACCCAATCTACACTGATCCAGTACCACAGAATGATCTCTGGTTTAATTCTCCAATCACCTTAGAAGAGCTAAAAAACACAGTACTGTCTCTACACAACAAAAAGAGTTCGGTAGGTGTTGATGCAGTTTCGACTGAAATGATTAAACATCTCCCTGAAAACTACCTTATTTTCCTACACAAAATTTTGCAGAAATGCTGGGTTACTGGAACTGTGCCACAAATCTGGCAAAAGTCTATAGTTATACCAATCTTAAAAACAGGAAAATCGAAAACCGATAAAAACAGTTACAGACCTATTGCTTTAACGTCCCACACAAGCAAACTAATGGAAAGATTGGTCTTAAACAGACTTTTACACTACTGTGATAAAAATAACGTTATTCCGGTAAACCAGGCAGGTTTTAGAAAAGGAAGATCCGCAGTTGAGCACCTAGTTAAACTTACAACTCAGATCAAACAACAGTTTGCCCGCAGAAAAAGTGTTTTAGCTACTTTCTTTGATGTGAAAAAAGCTTACGATCAAGTTTGGCATAAACGTTTATTGTTCAAGCTAAAATCTGTTGGTTTATCGGGCAATATGTTCAATTACATTAAATCTTTTTTAGCTAATAGAACAATTCAGGCAAGAGTGGGAGCTAGTTATTCTTCTTCACGATGCCTCGACATGGGGATTCCACAAGGTTCAGTGATAGCACCTATTTTATTTAATATCCTTATACAGGATCTTCCTAAAGCTCTTTCAAATCGTGTTGTTTTAGTACAGTACGCTGATGATATATGCACTTGGATGAATATCACTTTAAAAAAGACAACTCCACAGAGAACGCGAAATTACATCAGGAAGTTGTATCAAATTGATCTTGATAATCTTGGAAACTATATGTTAGAAAATGGGCTGTCGTTGTCAGCAGAAAAAACTAACATGATGCTGTTTGATCCTGGTGGTAACTCAAATAACTTGCCTATTTTCAAATTGCTTGGTGAAGTGTTAAATTACAAACAGGTCGTAAAATTCCTGGGAGTTTACATCACGTCCAAATTAAGCTGGAATGTCCATTTTGATTATATTTTAACAAAAGCGCGAAAAACCTTAAATTTTCTAAAGATAATAAGCAAATTACCCTGGGGAATGGATACAAATGTACTGATTCATCTGTCAACAGCGCTGGTCAGGTCTAAATTATCCTACGCGCAAGAAGTTTTCTTCAATGCACCCAAATATTTACTAAAAAAGATTCAGAGCTTGGACTGCAAAAGTCTTAAAATTGCACTAGGTGTACCAACTCATGCTTCTACTCTGGAAACGTACAAAGTTGCTGGAATTCTACCTTTAAACAACCATCGTGAGTTAGCTACAGCAAAGTTTGCAATTAGAACTACTTCACAAGTGGATAATTTTGTGAGCAAAGAAATTAAGATCAGGTCTGATACTGACTTTCCAAAACGAGCAAAAAACATTTCATCACAAATTACAGCCGCAACTTACATATCTGGCCTGATCAAACAGTCCAACATAACAATGGATGAAATTGCTGAGAAACCAACGATAACGCCTATCCCTACATGGGAAATGCTAAATGCCACATTTGATCTCGATTATGCAAAAGTTAAAAAAGATGATAATGTCAACATTACGCTATCCACAGCTTGTGAACACATCGATGAAAAGTACAGTACCCACCTCCACATTTTTACCGATGGGTCAGTCTTAGCAAACCAGAGCGCTGGAGCAGCCTTTTATGTTCCAAAATTTAACATTAAAAAGTCTTTTTTCATTGGGGCAAATGTATCTATATATACAGCAGAATTGGTCGCTGTTGTTCAAGCGTTGCATTATTTAATAAGCCTTCGGCCTGTGTCATTCAAAGTAGTTCTCTTTGTTGATTCAAAATCTGTATTATATGCCTTACAGTCTTTTGATACAGACACAAGACCTGACTTAATTATTGAGGCAAATCATCTAATACATTGTTTAAAGATAAATGGTTCGGAAATCAATTTATGCTGGGTGCCTTCTCATGTTGGTCTTCATGGCAACAACGTAGTTGACAGAGCAGCTAAATCCGGTGCCCTCCATTCTGAAAATTCCATAGAATTACATGTTAACACCTCGGTAAAAGAAGCTTACAACTCGCTAGAATTAGCATCATGGATTCGATTTCATGAACATTTAAATGAAAAATGTGTGTCTCAAAAAAGAATCAAACTTTCAGTTCAAAATATCTGTAAAAATTTGCAGTATTCCTCGTTATATCATTTGAGATTAATTGTTATGACATATTTACGCATTCAACTGAACGCTTTGAAAACAAAATATTGTAACAACGTTTTATGTATTTGTGGCGAACAATTCACATTGTATCACTGTTTGTTTTACTGCAGAAAGCTTCGTTCCTTTTTACCAAAGACGTTTACACAAGGAAACTATCTTGAAACGCATTTTAAAGAAGTAGTATCGGATCAAGTTTTGTTAGTTAAAATTTCAGAATCATTGGTTCACAGTCCTGTTAATGCGTTACTTTAAGATTATTATTATAATTATGAATATTTTTGTTTTGTTTTGTTTTTATGACGATTTTTCTTTTACATTATTGATGTTAGCGTTGTTCTAGTTTCATTTCTCTGTTCATCCATATCCTTTTTCTTAAGACCTTGCCGCTTCCTTTTAATTTTTTTTTACGTCCCTTACTCTGTTCCCCTCTCCCCTCCACACCCCCCCCCCCCCTTATTTCATCCTCCATGCCATTTTTCCCCGTCTAATATCACTTATAGTGAAAAGACGTTAAATCAAGCAACGAACGAGAACAGGAATATCATCACCCTTTGCCTACCAGGCGTTACCCAAGCAAGTTCGAACCCAGACTTTCCATTTAGAAGCCCATTGTCCAAACCACTAGATTACTGCATCCATGTCTTAACAATTTGAAAAGTTTGGTAGCTAAAATCAAGTCATGAAATATGAGTATGCAAGTGATGACGGGTTTGAGGAGTTTTAGTTGTGTACCTTCCAAAGCATCTGTTCAGGTTTTCTTGTTCCATTTATATGTCATAATAGGTGGCTTAGAAATGTTGATGTTTATGTTTTGTTTGGGTTTTTTCAGTGAAGAACAAGATCCTCTACCGTGCTGAGCAGTTTGTGATGATCCAGAAATCCATCCGCATGTGGATGTGTGTGCGCAAGTTCAAACCGAAGTCAGTGTCATTGTTTTTTTGTTTTTCTTCTTTAAACTGTTTGTGTGCATGATATTGAAGTGCTGAAATGATGTCTGTGTGTGACTGGGTTTTTTTTTATGTGTGTATGAATGTATGCGTACCTCTCTGTGTGTGTTTGTGTGTGTATCTGTATTTGTGTATGTATGTGCATAAGTAAAGTCATGTGCACACAAAAAATTGCAAAAACACTGGAGAGAAGTAGAATAAAAGAAAAAAGGTAGAATGAAAAAAAGAAAAGGGGAGGAGGGAGAAGGCAGAGAGATAGAGAAGGGTGATGGTTAGAGGGAAGGAGAGAGGAAGAGAGAGCGAAGGAGAGAGAGAAAATTAATTTCAGAATAGAAAAACTGGAGATAGAACAGTAGAAGGACTACACATTTGAATGGTTTTGTTCTTAAAATGAAATAGTCCTTACTAGAGTCAGTCATTTGTCAAGTTGTTGACGTTTGAGTTTATCCCGTCTTCATCAGGATGAGTGTGGGCTGCACCAGGTATTAACCCTTTGACTCCCACACCCTGTTCACCAGCATCCTGCATTGTCAACCATGACAGCAAAGCAAAAACAACCTCTCGATTCCCTCATCCTATCCATTAGCTTCTTGCAGAAAGCTGATGGATAGGGTAAGAGAGAGAAAGGGTTAAGTTTTTGCAGTTGGTGGATAGGGTGAGGAAGTCATAGGGTTAATCTGCACTCCCATGTTTTCACTTTGGTTGTGGATATTTTCTTTTTATTTGTGTCTCTCTCTGTCTCTCTCTCTGTGTCTCTCTCTCTCTCTCTGTCTCTGTCTCTCTCTCTCTCTCTTTTTCTTTTAATTTTCTACTTTACATATGTTTTTGGACATACCCAGGTATGAGATGATCCAGAAGGTGAAGTCCCTGCAGACCCAGCTGGGCCTGATGAGTCAGATTGTGGGACAGATGAGGAAGGACAAGGAGACTGCCAGCAAGCAAGTGAAAGAAATTGAAGCAGCTCTTGCTGGATACATCCAGAAAATCAGGGTATGCTGTTTTTATCTCTTTGTTTTGTGTGTGTGAGAGAGAGAAAAAGAGAGAACATGTGGTGTGTATGTGCGTGTGTGTATATCTGTGTGTGTGTGTGTGTGTATCTGTGTGTGTGTATGTATGTGTGTGTTTTGTGTGTGTGTGTGTGTGTGTATATCTGTGTGTGTGTGTGTGTGTTTTGTGTGTGTGTGTATATCTGTGTGTGTGTATATCTGTGTGTGTGTGTGTGTGTATATCTGTGTGTGTGTGTGTGTGTGTGTGTGTGAAACTACTTAACCCTTTGACTCCCGCACCCTGTCTACCAGCTGCAAAAACTTAACCATTTGACTCCCTCACCTATTCAATAGCTTCCTGCAGATAGCTGGTGGATAGGGTGAGAGGGTCAGATAGCTGGTGGATAGGGTGAGAGGGTCAAAGGGTTAAGTTGTTACTTTGACAGAGTGGTTGACAATGCAGGGTGCTGATGGATAGGATCCAGGAGTCAAAGGGTTAAGTGAGTTTTTCTAAATGCATCATCCTATTGTAGTTCAGAGCATGTGATATTCATAAAATTGTCCAGACCACTGCATGAAATCTTGGACGATTTGTGATCTAGGAAGATGAGAACGAATCCGTTACCTTTTCATACTGAAACTTCTGATACCTCTTGCCACTGAAGTGGCTACACATTCAAATCAAATAGCACCCATCAGTCCGAAGAGACTGTGGAATGGTATGCTAGGATAGGTTGGAGGTATGTCTCTGATTTTACGTTGCACTCTCTTCCTTCTGCTGCCTGGTGCTTTTCAGTCTCGGTCTTCCTCACTCCACCTTTCACCTCTTGTCTCCAATGAGCATGGTCATTGGCACACTCTTGTCTCTGGGCAACATTGATATCCATGGACTTCATGTTTCACTTGCATATGTCCTTAAGGTGAAGATGGGGACACTTGTGTGATCTGGAGCTATCAGCCAGCTTGTATAGCAGATTGCATGACTTTCCCCCTGTGAAGACACCGGGAGGCTTTTTCAGTATGAATAGTAATCCCCACCTTCTGGAAATTCTGTGTGTTGGAAATGTCCCCTTTTCTGTCACTCTCTTCATTTCAGCCTCATTCCTTTGCTTTCTGTCCTGTCATTTCTTCCTATTATTTTCTGCCTTGCTGGTCCATTACCTGTATGTGTTCAGTAAAGTCTTACATACTTTCTCCTAGGAAGGATAATTGGTTACATGCATTAAGTGCACTTTTGGCTCTAGGGAAATATGATATGCGGAAGCAATTTTAAGTAAATTCGGGCCCATTTTTGTATATGTTTTGGTGTTCTTGGTTATGTTTAAATTTCTATTCAGGTATATGGATGGAGTAATTGGTGCCAGGGGCGTCTCCTTGGATTGTGTGCACAAGTGCATTGATATGTTATTTAATTTCCTTTTCCTTTTATCCTGGTGAAGTATTGTGCATTTTTTTAAATGGTTATAGCCCTAATATGGCTCTGGGCTTTAAACCAAAATAACAGCAAGATTACATGACTGATCATATTACTGATGACATTATTTAGTGTAAATTCATCAGGTCTGCTTGAACATCAGAAAGACTATACAAATAATAGTTTGACATGTCAGAGATTAGGACGGTATAATACATGAATAATACTTTGACATATCAGGGTTATGTTTCATAATAGTCATTATCATACATTTATTTGAACGAAGTTGGCTAGATTTTTTCATTTGAATGCATGCATGTGTTCAGACAACGAACATATCTCGTGAGGAGATGTCGCGCACGACCAACCAACTCATGAGCAATATTGACGTCACACTGGGTGACCTGAAGAAGAAACTGGAGCAACAGAAGGTGGCAGAGGAGCAGGAACGTCTGCGCAAAATCCAGGTCAGTACTGTTTACACTTTTATGTGTTGTCCAGTAGATAAATTCCATACATTTTAAAACCAGTTGCCGTGGTGTAGTGGTTAACACAGCGGAATACCGACTGGAAGGTTGTGGGTTTGAATCCCCATCAATCCCTTCAAAACTGTATCATGTGGGATTTTTCAGCTCTAACCGGCTCCTAACCAGAGTTGGACTGCTATGGGCTCATTGGCAAAAATTGGGACCACGCAGTCGAGTCCCATCCACTTCACAGATGCATCATTGAGGGCGTTGTTGCTCAAATCTTCTGACCAGCACCGCAGGTGTCAATATCTCTCAGACCTGATTGACACCAGGATGTATTATGATAATAAGCTTAGAGTACAGCCCTGTCACGCAGTCTCAATCCTAGATGGAACTCTATAGCATCATGATTATCATCCTCATCGCCATCATCATCGCATTGTATAAAAAAAAATGTGCTAGCTTTGGTGGCCATTAAGATGGTGTTGAAAATGGGATGAAAAAGAAATGGTGAACACAAAGGTAACCTCCCTGAGTGTGATGGTCCTGAAAAAAAAAAAATTAATCCATACATTTTTGTGTGTGGTTTTTGTTCATTTTTAGTCGAATCACACCAGTAATGTTCTGGTTGCTGCATTTTGTAGTTTGTCAGGTATACATATGCTGTCTTTCCTTTAATTCTTTGTCTATGTGTCTCTTATTTCAAAGGATTTCAGATTACATTGCATGGATGTATAAAATTTCATAGGCTTTTCTGAGAAATGGCTTTGAAATGCATATGTATTCCTTGATTTTCTATGCAGTTGGACTTTTTAAAAAAGATATTAAGGATTACATTATTCAGGTTTTAGTGGTTTTAGATAATCTGAGAATGATACTCAAAGAGGCTCAGATTAGCTGATTCTCTTGTGAAACTTGAAATGGCTGAAGAGTACTACATCTAGAACTAGAAATGTTTTCATAGCTGCTTTAAACATATTGACTATATCATTCCAGTTTTTACACATGACCTGTTCTAAACTTGCAGGAAGAGATGGAGAGAGAGAGGAAGATGAAGGAGGAAGAGGAGAGGAAGCGCAAAGAGGAAGAGGAGCAGAGAAGACAGTAAGTGAAATTTGTAGATTTATTTTGAAATTGTTGAAAAGAAAAAAAAATATTTCTAAACAAAAAAATCATATGACGGCTTACAAGGCATTAAAATGTGTTCAGTCTCAGTGTGTAGAAGGTATGTGAAAATGTCACGTTGTATCTTAATACTTCAAAATCTGCGTGCAAGATGCTGAGTTGTGGTAGAAATTTTGGTTTTGAGATATGAAAATTAAAAAATGTCTAAGCAAAAGTATTTCTTTGAGTTTGATGCAAAGCTGTTGTTATATACATCGTATAAGCCTGATCAGGAAGTATCTCTCTGTGGAAACAACTGCAAAACTCGTTCTCTCCTTCATAATGTCTCGCATTGACTATTGCAATTCACTCCTGTCTGGTCTTCCTGCCTCCACCATTCACATCCTACAGCGCATTCAAAACAATGCTGCATGCCTTGTACTCAAAAAGAAAAAAGCTGACCACATATCTCCTCTCCTGGCACAACTTCACTGGCTCCCTGTATCAAAGCGCATACAGTACAAACTAATAATAATAATATATTTTATTTATTTATTTTTATTTATTTTTTATTTTTTGTTTTATATAGCGCAAAATCTTGATAAAATCAAATCTAAGCTCTGACCGTATACATGCATACATACCTACATACATATGAGCGTATACATGCATACATACATACATACATACATAAATCTAAGCGTATACATACATACATACATACATACATACATACATACATACGTACGCACATGCATACATAATAATTACAATATTTATATAGCGCAAAATCTCGACAAAATCAAATCTAAGCGCCGAAAAGACACACACACGCACGCACGCACGCACGCACGCACGCACGCACTCACACACACACGCACACACACACACACACACACACACACACACACACACACACACACACACACACACACACACACATGGCCACAAATGGGGAGAAAGAATAAAAGCAATAAAAGCAAGAATAAAACCAATGAAAAACCACAGAGAGCACATCATATACAATTATATATTAAAACAAAGTGATTCCCCTCCGAGCGGAGACAGGCTGCAGAGGGGGGTTGAGTGAGGTTAGGATTTTATGCAGAGGAGAAAAGGTGAGTTTTGAGAGCGGACTTGAAGGAGGCAAAAGTAGATTGCTGACGGACTGAGAGAGGAAGTTTGTTCCAGGAGAGTGGACCAGAAACAGAGAAGGCTCGTGGACCATAGGTATTGAGCTTAGTGCGTGGAAAGCGAAAAGTCAGAGGATCGGAGGCAGAGCGGAGGGTACGTGAGGGAACATAGATCTCAAGTAGGCTTGACAGGTAATCGGGGGCTGCGTTATTGAGGCTTTTGTAGCACATGGTGTCTAGTTTGTACTGTATGCGCTTTGATACAGGGAGCCAGTGAAGTTGTGCCAGGAGAGGAGATATGTGGTCAGCTTTTTTCTTTTTGAGTACAAGGCGTACAGCATTGTTTTGAATGCGCTGTAGGATGTGAATGGTGGAGGCAGGAAGACCAGACAGGAGTGAATTGCAATAGTCAATGCGAGACATTATGAAGGAGAGAACGAGTTTTGCAGTTGTTTCCACAGAGAGATACTTCCTGATCAGGCTTATACGATGGAGATGATAGTAGCAAGATCTGGCAGTTTGAGAAACAAAGTTGTTCATGGACAGGGTAGAGTCAATGCAGACACCAAGGTTTTTAGCTGAATCAGAAATTGGGACTGATGTGTTACATAATGGGAGAGAAAGAGGAGGCAGCTGGGAAAGTTTCTGACAGGTGCCAATGAGGATAGCTTCTGTCTTGTCGTCATTAAGCTGAAGTCTGTTGTGTGTCATCCAGTTCTTAATGTCCGAGTAACACTCAGTGGTGCGAGTCAACAGGCGCTGTATATTATCAGGTGAGTCACTGTCTTGAAGTTGGGTGTCATCAGCATAGAAGTGGTGTTTTATAGAGTGGGAGTTGATGATGGTGGACATGGGAGAGGTATAAAGAGTGAAAAGAACAGGGCCAAGGACAGATCCTTGTGGAACACCACAGGTCAGGTATGCAGGTTGAGAGTAAGTGCCATTGATGAGAACAGTTTGTTTTCTGTTTGATAAATACGAAGTGAAAAAGGAGAGAGCAATGTCAGAGATGCCAAAAGTATGATGAAGTCTAGAAAGGAGAATACCATGGTCATTGGTATCGAAGGCTGCAGACAGATCAAGGAGTGTGAGGAGAGAGACTTTGCCAGTATCAGTTGCAAGGAGGAGATTGTTGAGAATGTGTAGTAGGGCAGTTTCAGTGCTATGGCACTGGCGGTAGGCTGACTGGAAAGGATTGAGGAGATTGTTGGCAGACAGGTGAGAGTTCAGCTGGTTGAGGACGACCTTTTCAAGGAGTTTTGACAAGAAAGAGAGATTAGAGATAGGCCTGTAATTTTTCAGTTCATTTGGGTCTAAATTGTGTTTCTTGAGGAGAGGGTGAACAATAGCAGACTTGAAAGAATCTGGGACAGTTCCAGTTTGAAAAGAAGTGTTGATGATGTCAGTGATGAATGGGAGGAGAGTAGGGAGACAGACGGAGTAGAGAGAACCTGGAAGAGGATCCAGCTCGCAGGTTTTGAACGACATGGATCTGATTGTGTTGAAAATTTCTTCTTGTGAGACTGGGGTAAAAGTAGTGAGAGGTGTGCCAGAGAAGAAAGGGTCAGGTGGGCATGGTTGACAAGGTGTCCTGTCAAGCCTGTCACGAAGAGTTTGTATTTTGGTGGTGAAATACTTGGAGAATACAGATGGGAGTTCTTCATTTGTATGTTTTGTTGGGAGAGGTAAGTCTTTTCGTGTGCCAAGGAGATGATTCATGGTTGTAAAGAGTTCTTTTGAAGAAGAGGCATTCAGGATTTTGGTTTGGAAATAGCTTGTTTTTGCAGATGCAATGAGGGTGGATACTTTTGTTTTAGAGGCTTGGAAAAGTTGCCTGTGTACAGTGAGTTTGGATTTGCGCCAGCGGCGCTCTGCTCTGCGGCGGGCACATTTTGCACAGGCAATCTCATGAGTGAGCCAGGGGGTAGGGGGGCGGTCAGGTAAAAGACGGGTTGTGGCTGGAGCATGAGTGTCCAGAAGATGGTGGAGAGTAGTATAGAATTCATCGGCAAGGTTATGTGACTTTTCAGAAAGAAGACGGGAGGCATCAGATGAAAATGTGGAGAGGTCGATAGATTTGAGATTGCGTCGAGTCACTGTGCGCGTGGTATGGGAAGGAGGAGAAATGTCAAGAAAACAGAGAATTGCAGAGTGGTCAGATGGAAGGGCTGAAGTTAGACGGGTAGAAAGAACTAAGCAGTTGTCAGTAGCTGAATTGTGGTGATCACGAGAAATGATCCAGTCAAGAATGTGACCTTTTTGATGGGTTGGTTCAGAAATGTGTTGAGTCATATTGTGATTGGACAGAGAGTTGATGATATGTCTTGTGTCATAACGGTGAGTGTTGTCATAGTGCACATTGATGTCACCTAGAATGATGAGATTTCCAGGTAAGAGGCAGTAGTGGTCAAGCAGTTGGTCAAAGTCAGAGAGAAACGTGGATGTGGTGAGTTTGTTGGCAGAGCTAGGTGGAGGTCGATAGACACAGGAGAAGGTGATGGGGTGAGGGGTGGATTGGAAGGATACTTCAACGTGCTCGAAAGAAGGATGGGAGAAAGGCAGAGACTGCGAGAAAGATAGGCGGGAATGGAGTGAGTCGTTGTAGAGGATGGCGATACCGCCACCTCGAGATGAGCGATGGAAAGAAGCAAGCCTGTAACCACTCGGAGTGAGGCTAGCATGTATAGGTTCATGACCAAGGGGGTTAAGCCATGTCTCTGTGATAAAAGCAATGTCAACGTGCTCATCAGCGATAAAATCGGCAATGACTTCGGCTTTGCCATCCTTGCATGTTGACTGAGCGTTAAAAAGGCATAGTTTATCACAGTCATATGGCGGCGGCCGAGGTGGCGACGAAGGCGGCACCGACTGGACAAAAGATGAAGGCGACACCAGCAGTGCAGAAGACGAAGGCAGCAACGATGGAACAGAAGAAGAAGACAAAGGTAGCATCGGCGGGACAGAAGACGAGGGCAGCGCCGGCGGGACAGAAGACGAAGGCAGCACCGGCGGGACAGAAGGCGAAGGCGGCACCACCAGGACAGAAGGCGAAGGCGAAGATGGCAGAGGAGGAGACGAAGCCCACAACAGCGAGGTCGAAGGCAGGGGCAGTGGAGGAGACGAAGAAGCAGAAGAAGAAAAGTGGCGTCGGGCTGGCACAGCAGGAGGCCAAAGCCATGTGCTACAAAAGCCTCGATAACGCAGCCCCCAATTACCTGTCAAGCCTACTTGAGATCTATGTTCCCTCACTGAGCTCAATACCTATGGTCCACGAGCCTTCTGTGTTTCTGGTCCACTCTCCTGGAACAAACTTCCTCTCTCAGTCCGTCAGCAACCTACTTTTGTCTCCTTCAAGTCCACTCTCAAAACTTACCTTTTCTCCTCTGCATAAAATCCTGACCTCACTCATCCCCCTCTGCAGCCTGTCTCCACTCAGAGGGGAATCACATTGTAATATATAATTGTATATAATATGCTCTCTATAATTTTCCATTGCTTTTATTCTTTCTCCCCATTTATAGCCATGCGTGTGTGTGTGTGTATGTGCGTGCGCGCGCGTGTGCGTGTGTGTCTGTTTCAGTGCTTAGATTTGATTTTATCAAGATTTTGCGCTATATAAATATTGTAATTATTATTATTTATTTATTATTATTTACCACACACACACAAAAATAATGACAGGTATATGACATAAACCTCTGTTAGTGCTGTGCTGTTGGAACATATACACAATATGCTTCATTTGTAGATTTTGACATGTGGATGTTGTATGTATTTTTCTGTTCAAATTGTACATATGCACAGTTGAATATGAGTGCACATGGACAAAGAGAGACAGCAAGAGAGTAAAAGTGTGAATGGGGAGGAAATGGGGATTGGCTGGGTTGAAAATGTCTTATGATATCTCTTTTTTTCAAATAATACATTTGGATTCAAATTTGCCTCTAGCTTACTTTTAGACTTTGCTACATGATATATCAATGGCATGATATAAATTCATGTACATTGAATTGTTTTGAATTGCCTTGAGTGTGAAAATTTATTGTGGCCTTATTTTCATATATTTCGAAAGAAAAGAGACTTCATTACAACAGAAAAGACAATTTTAGTTGACATGACGGTGCAGTCCTGAAAGAAGAAAATGCTAATCATAAAGATGAGGAAAAAAGTGTAAAACAAATTAAACTCTTGAAGATGAGGGGAGGGGGTTTGCTTTTCTTTTGTTATTGTTATTACACTCTTAAAATTTCATACTGCTTTCCTGAGGTGAGGTACAGTATTTTTAATTTTTTAATAAAAGGGCAAGGAAACAGAGACAGCAAGTAGGTTTGAAATTTCCTATTTCAAGACTAAGGCACACATTTTTGTTTGAGATGTTAGATAAGTAAATAAAGAACACATGAAGAAGATTGGATTGACTATATGCAATCCATCATTCTGTAAGGAGGATATTGTCATCCACATTGACACTGTGGTTTGTTTTCACCACAAAAAAAAATTTGACGGTTAGATGAGCAAAGTGTCTTAGCCAAACGCTTTTCTTATTTCTAGGAAAGCAGAGATGGAAACACAACGAAAGAAAGAGGAGGAAGCTCGCAAGAAACAGGAAGAGGAGGACAGGAAAGCGGCTGTGAGTTGTTTTTTCTACTAAATTTTTATGAGTAATCATTGGTCCTGTATAATGTTGCACAGGTTCATATATTATACACATGTACATAGCAGCGCATGCACGTACGCACGCTCACAAGCACGCTCACACAAACACGCACACACACACACACGACACACACACACATTACACACTGTCGAAACCATGTCAGTTACTTTATTTCGAAATCATCCCGACTTACACAAAGAAACTGTGTAGAATTAGCATTCATCCTTGTGGTAAAATTTCTAGAATTGATTTGAGAAGTACTTACTTATTTGCTTACTGCCTGTTGTGCTGTAGGTATGTAGGACAGCAGGGACGATTGTCCGCTTCTGTGTGTTCTGGGCCAGCCTTGTTTAGGTAACCCAGGTTTGCTGCAATTTCCTTCAGACATTAATTGTGGGGTATTCTTGGGTTTTCCTCTCTTGCTACCCACCCTAAAAACTGACCCAGAGCAGTGAGGTCTCTACCATCTCACCCTGTTATGACCTGATGTGATGGACATGCAACAAACCTTCATCATTTAAAAAAAACAACAACTTTTTATCATATATGCCTCCTAGTGCATCTGTTTCACCCAAAACAAATTTGTGTGTTAGGTATAAAATTGCATGTTACATCATAGGGTATATGTGTGTAGAGCAGCATCTCAGATACTTTCACCTTTTATCTGTCTAGGAAGCCCTTCAAGTTGAGCTGGCCAAACAAGCCAAGGAGCAGGCCCAGAGGTATGTGTCATAGCTCTTAGGATCATAGCACTCTTCTTAACCCTTTGACTCCCTCAAACCATCTACTAGCATTGTGCATCATCACTGATAGCAAAGCAAAAACTTAACCCTTTGACTTCCTCACCCCATTTACTAGCATCCTGCATCATCACCAGTGATAGCAAAGCAAAAACTTAATCCTTTGACTTCCTTACCCTGCAGGAAGCCGGTGGATAGGGTGAGGTAATCAAAGGGTTAAGTTTTGCAGCTGATGGATAGGGTGTGGGAGTCAGAGGGTTAATAAATGTGTGATGCATAGACCTGTGTAACTGCTTCTGAAAATGTGTGTGCTGGAATCAGTGTACAAGCTTGTGATTGCTGCAGTCTGTAGTAAGGCAGTAGGAACTTGTGCTCTCTGTATTTTGTAAGGAAAGATTTTGACCATGCCATTGTGTTGTTTATGCACTTTTGTTGATAGTCGACTCTCATTTACACCATTGGAATGTTTGTCAGCTGTTGATTCTAAATCTGTAAGGAAAACTCCAATATTCTATATATTGTGTATGTTATATGCCATTCATATGTCAAAAGTAGTTTTTCCTGTGTGTCTGAAATGATATTATCTTTTTTACTACATCTCTTGTTGATGTTTGTTTATTGCAAACAAAACGAAATGATTAAAAAGAAAAGTTTAGTGAAAAGAAAATCTCCAACATTCAAACTGGTGGACATGTTTTTCAACACTGATGCTTCCATTGCAGAAAACATTGAATAAAACCTTTTGGTTCAGTATCTCAACACTAAGTTCACAAAATTAAAAAAAACAACAACGAATATTGCTTTGTCTCAACTTCAGGTAAATTGACTAGGAGGCCACATCTTCACCAAGAATCTGTGACTGTTTATGAGCTAAAAGTCATGCAATACATGGTCAGCTGATGTAAAATCGCTGCTTCTAGAACAGTGACCTATGAACTGCAAGAAGAAGCATGTAGAGCATTAGGTAGTAACTAGGCATGATGAGCAATGCATGCAGAGCATAAGCAAACATGTAAGTGTGACATGCTTTTCATACTCTTCCCATAGACAAGCCCAGCTAGACCAGGAGCATAGGGACCGAGAGTTGGCCCTGCGACTGGCAATGGAGGATCAGAACGCTGTGGAGGACATCAACCTGCCTCCCCCACTGCCCAGGTATGTGTGTGTTTGGCTTCTGGCTTGTCTAGTTAGCTCTGTGTGTGTGTGTGTTGCCACATGGATGTGTAGAAGATGGTTGAAGGCATCAAAAGCTCTTTCCAAATTAAGCTGAAATTTGTGAAGATCTGGCTAAAGAAAGAACTTTAATTCATGTCTTAGATCTTCTGTTTGTTCAGATTCAGAAACTGTATTTTTCTCTGAGTGGAATACTTTGATTTGCACAGATTCAAAAATTTTATTTTTTTCTGGCTTGTATCATACACTTTTCTTGCTGTGTCCTGTGTGCATAATTAGTCTGGGGATCGTACATTAGAAATGAAGGGTTTCCTTAAAACTCTGATTTTCAATGGAAAGAAACTAAAAACGTAGAATTGTTTAACAAAGAAACAGACAAACAAAAATGTCTACAACAGGTAGTAAGAGTTCCTTTCCCTATGTCATCTTTTTTTTTTCCATATGGATTTCTACAGCAGTATATCTATAGCAGTAAGCTGATGTTGTAGCAACCATACATGCAGCTTGTAACCTGCTGTTGAGTTTCTTTGCCGTTGCTGTGTCAGGTCTGAAGCTGTGCGAGCCATGCAACAGGCTGCAGCCAACAAGAAGTATGATCTGCAAAAGTGGAAGTATGCGGAACTGCGTGACGCTATCAACACTTCATGTGGTGAGTATCTCTTGCAGTCAGTTCCCAACCAGATTCTTCCATATATGTTCATGCATCCCATTTGATTCTGTGTGTTTCTGTTTTGTGAGTAAGCGCCACCCAACATCCTGTCCATTTAACAGTTTGTGATGGTTGAATTGTGACGGTTGAATTGTGATGGTTGAATTGTGATGGTTGAATTGTGACGGTTGAATTGTGATGGTTGAATTGTGATGGTTGAAGAATCAAAGGCATGTAAGTAATATAGAATAAAGGAAAATATCAAAGAACGAAACAAGAAATCCAAAACAAGTGTGACTGCCTGCGTTCAAGCAAACAGGAACCAGAAAAAAAAAAACACGAAAAAAGAATAAGAACATGTATTTAATACAACAAGACAAGACAGGTGCAAATTTTCGGCCATCTGGCCTTTGTCGAGCGCAAGATCACAACCAAACAAACACCAGATACAAAAATTAGGAGAAAAAGACTGAAACTTCCCTGCTGCTTTGGTCAGTTTGAGGTATTGAATATGCGTTCTGATTCTTTTTTCATGTTTTTTTCTGGTTCCTGTTTGCTTGAACGCAGGCAGTCACACTTGTTTTGGATAACGAAAGAAAGGTCAAGCTCTTCAGTTCTTCAGTTCCATTTTCATCCCCGCCCTAAAATACAAGTGCCAGACTTGGACCCTGACAAGCCTCTAGAACAGAAAATCATCACATGTGAGACACTTTGAACGGTACTGTCATCAGGACCAGGCCATGATCAGCATCGGTCTACTATCATGTTCATCAACAGAGAATTAAGTGGTTTTGGTCATTTGACCAGAAAGCAACCCCACCAGCTGGCTTAACGAGCATATAAGAAAAAGATAAATAGATTTAAAGTGAGAGGCAAACCAAAGAAGACCTTGATTGATGGTGTGAAAGAAACTTGGATGAAAAGGGAGAATGTGTCAAAATGTTGAACCACTAATATGAAAAGGGAGATTGTGTCAAAGAGATGAACAGATAATATGAAAAGGAGAAGTGTCAAGAAAATGAACAATTAATATGAAAAGGCAGATTGTGTCCAAAAGATGGACAGTTAATATGAAAAGGCAGATTGTGTCCAAAAGATGAACAATTAATATGAAAAGGCAGGTTGTGTCCTAAAGATGAACAATTAATATGAAAAGGCAGATTGTGTCCAAAAGATGGACAATTAATATGAAAAGGCAGATTGTGTCCAAAAGATGAACAATTAATATGAAAAGGCAGATTGTGTCCAAAAGATGAACAATTAATATGAAAAGGCAGATTGTGTCCAAAAGATGAACAATTAATATGAAAAGGCAGATTGTGTCCAAAAGATGAACAATTAATATGAAAAGGCAGATTGTGTCCTAAAGATGAACAATTAATATGAAAAGGCAGATTGTGTCCAAAAGATGGACAATTAATATGAAAAGGCAGATTGTGTCCTAAAGATGAACAATTGATATGAAACAGGCAGATTTAAAATGTCCAAAAGAATGGACAGATTAATATGAATAAAAGGGCAGATTGTGTCCAAAAGATGAACAATTAATATGAAAAGGCAGATTGTGTCCTAAAGATGAACAATTAATATGAAAAGGCAGATTGTGTCCAAAAGATGGACAATTAATATGAAAAGGCAGATTATGTCCAAAAGATGAACAATTAATATGAAAAGGCAGATTGTGTCCAAAAGATGAACAATTAATATGAAAAGGCAGATTGTGTCCAAAAGATGAACAATTAATATGAAAAGGCAGATTGTGTCCTAAAGATGAACAATTAATATGAAAAGGCAGATTATGTCCAAAAGATGGACAATTAATATGAAAAGGCAGATTGTGTCCAAAAGATGAACAATTAATATGAAAAGGCAGATTGTGTCCAAAAGATGAACAATTAATATGAAAAGGCAGATTGTGTCCAAAAGATGAACCTCACCTGTCACCTGTCACCTGTCAGCGTCACCGGGAACAGTGTTGGCCGTTGCACATGATGTCCTCACAAGTTGCCTCCAGCACTCTCGATCTTGGCTAAGTCTGACCACCTCCTGGAGTTTCCTGCCACTGATGTTTGTGATGTTTCTAGCAAGTGATGCAGGTGGCCGTCCTCTGTTTCTTTTCCTTCCACTTTACCTTGGAGGACAGTGGACATCAAGTCTGTTCTCTCATTACGGATTGCGTGTCCAACATATTTCAGTCTCCTCCGTTGTATGAGTACTAGGAGCTTGCGTGTAGTACCCAACTCATTCAGTATGCTTTCATTTGAGCGCCTATCCGTCCATTTGACCCTCAGCAGTCTTCGGTAAAACCACAGCTCTGCTGCTTCCACTCGTCTTTCATCCTCTTTCTTCATTGTCCATGCCTCGCAGCCGTATAAATCACTGGCCAGACAAGACATTTTAAGAGTTTTATCTTAAGGTCTGCTGTTATGCTGTGGTCTTTCCAAATATTGTTCAATTGAACCATACTGTTCTTGGCCATTCCAATTCTCATCTTTATGTCTTTTGAGCATGTTCCATCGTGTGTCTTGACTGAACCTAAATATTTAAAGTCCTTGACATTTTCTAGAGGGACTTGGTTTAGCATGATCTGGTCCTGTCTAGTGTTATATTTGCCTGCAACATGCATAACCTTTGTCTTCTTTGAATTTAAGTCCAGCCCAGCTGCCTTTCCAACCCGGTCTACCCTGCTTAGGATCCTCCTAGAGCCTGTAATGTTGTCTGCCAGTAATCCTGTGTCATCTGCGTAGCGTAAATTTGACAGGTTTCTACCACCAATATTTACTCCCATGTCTTCTATGTCTGCTTCTCTCATGATATGTTCAGTATATATGCTGAAGAGATGTGGAGACAGGATGCAACCTTGCCTTACCCCTTTAGTGATGTTAAAAAATTTGCAGTTTTGATTATTCCATCTGATTGTTGCTTTTTGATCATTATATAATGAAGCTATGAGGGAAACCAGATGTCTTGGAAAACCCATTTTGATCATGAAGTGGAAAAGACTTTGGTGAATCACGCTATCAAACGCTTTGCTGTAGTCAATGAAAACGATGAACATCTCTTGGTCTGTGTTTCTAATCTTTTCTATCAATATCTGGAGTACAAACAGCATATCTACTGTTCCCCTGTTTTTCCTATAGCCTGCCTGACAGTCGGATAGCTCTTCCTCTACTTTTGGCTTTAACCTGTTTAAAATTATTATCAGCAGTATTTTACTGGCATGACTGATCAGTGCAATTGTTCTATAATTGTTGCAGTCTTTGACATTTCCACTCTTATGTAACATGACAAATTCTTGGAGCTTCCAGTCTGTAGGCCATTGACAAGTCTTCCATATCTTGCAGCATAAGTGATGCATTACTTTGAGTCCACCATCACCTGAGTGTTTCAACAACTCTCCAGGAATATTGTCAAGACCAGGAGACTTTCTGCATTTTAGATCTTTAATGGCAGATTCAACTTCGCTGAGCAGAGGTTCAGGTTCCATATCTCCAGGGGTCAATTCCAAATTTGGCTCTAAATTATTTTCATGGCTGTCAGGCTTGCCAAAAAGTGATGTGCCATATTCGTTCCACCTATCCAAGACATCATCTGGTTCAGTCAGTGTGTGACCATCCTTGTTGTTGATGCATTGGTTTGTTGCTTTGAAATTTATTTTTTTCACTTTTTTTATTTGTTTGAAGAGCTCCCTCGACTTCCTGTTTTCGTTGTGTTCATTGATTTTACTGCATTCTTGTGCCAGCCAATTTGCTTTGTCTCTTCTGACTTTACTTTTTATTTCCCTTTTCAAAGATGAACAATTAATATGAAAAGGCAGATTGTGTCCTAAAGATGAACAAATTAATATGAAAAGGCAGATTGTGTCCAAAAGATGAACAATTAATGAAAAGGCAGATTGTGTCCAAAAGATGAACAATTAATATGAAAAGGCAGATTGTGTCCAAAAGATGAACAATTAATATGAAAAGGCAGATTGTGTCCTAAAGATGAACAATTAATATGAAAAGGCAGATTGTGTCCAAAAGATGGACAATTAATATGAAAAGGCAGATTGTGTCCAAAAGATGAACAGTTTGTATGAAAAGGCAGATTGTGTCCAAAAGATGAACAATTAATATGAAAAGGCAGATTGTGTCCTAAAGATGAACAATTGTTATGAAAAGGCAGATTGTGTCCAAAAGATGAACATTAATATGAAAGGCAGATTGTGTCCTAAAGATGAACAATTGATATGAAAAGGCAGATTGTGTCCAAAAGAGGGACAATTAATATGAAAAGGCAGATTGTGTCCTAAAGATGGACAATTGATATGAAAAGGCAGATTGTGTCCAAAAGATTAACAATTAATATGAAAAGGCAGATTGTGTCCAAAAGATTAACAATTATGAAAAGGCAGATTGTGTCCAGAAGATGAACAATTGATATGAAAAGGCAGATTGTGTCCAAAAGATGGACAATTAATATGAAAAGGCAGATTGTGTCCAAAGAATGAACAATTAATATGAAAAGGAGATTGTGTCCTAAAGATGAACAATTAATATGAAAAGGCAGATTGTGTCCAAAAGATGAACAGTTTGTATGAAAAGGCAGATTGTGTCCAAAAGATGAACAATTAATATGAAAAGGGAGATTGTGTCCTAAAGATGAACAATTAATATGAAAAGGCAGATTGTGTCCAAAAGATGAACAGTTTGTATGAAAAGGCAGATTGTGTCCAAAAGATGAACAATTAATATGAAAAGGCAGATTGTGTCCAAAAGATGAACAGTTTGTATGAAAAGGGAGATTGTGTCCAAAAGATGAACTTCCATAAACTGAGTCTTATACATAGTGTGTGTCATTGTTCAGATTTGGAGCTACTGGATGCTTGCCGTGAGGAGTTCCACCGCCGCCTGAAGGTTTACCACGCCTGGAAGTCCAAGAACAAGAGACAGCAGGGGAGAGACAAGGGAGAGCACCGTGCTCCCAAGGCTGTGGAACAAGCAGGTAAATTGCTGTCCTTGTTAGTAAAAAGCAAGTGATCAGTGTGCTCTGTTCATATTGTTGTATTTTCTTTCTTGTTATCAGTTCAATTGTGGTGGTGTTCTTTGTAAATGTACAGTAATTGGTGGGTAATGTTTAGAATTGGGTAAATCATAAGATGCAAGAGAAGACTGCATGGCAACCATTTTTCAAGGAAAAACAGTGGTGAAAGGGAAGAAAGACAGACCTCCAATCTCACACATCAAGAACATAACCAACATCAGTGGCCTAAATATTCAAGAAGGGTCCACAAAAGTCAAGACAGCCACTTGGAGGCAGGTGGCTGTGTCACAGAGTGCAGCGGCCAACACTGAACTTGGTTACGTCGACAGGTGAGACAGGTAAATGTTTAGAAACTATGTTGTCAGACCAGTTCATAATGTCTGCTTGAGCAGATTGAGCTCAGAGTTTTGTGTAGAGTTATGAGAACATGTTAAGGAAAGATCTGGATTAGTGGTGTGAAGGACACTTTGATATCACATGGCATTTCTACTCTTCAGGCCTTTGAGCTCTTTGCTGACTATCAACTCTTATCTTCCTGCAACAGCCAAGATGGTAAAAGGAGACAGGTGAAAAAAAGAGCTTTTAGGAACAATTTAGTTTATGTGCCAAAGATCAAAGAAGAAAAATGGGAGGTTTTTGCTCCATCACACTGGAAGTGTGTATTTACACATATATGATAGTTCTATTAATGTATAAAACAAAATAAACATGATTATCATTACAAAGGTGTTTTAGCTGATGGTTATGAATGATGTGATCATGTTTGTCTTGAAAGGAGCTGAGCCACAGAAAGGTGAGAAATCAACACTTATCTCTTCACTGTATTGTTTGATGTCCAAACATTTAACCCTGTTTGTACCTGATGAACATAATCCACTCCACCCTGTTGCAGTGTGAACGATGCTTACAACAGACTTGACTTTCCGGTTTCCAGTATAGATTTATGTAATCCATTTATTCTGGTAGCAACCCCAGTTTTATTGAGATCATTGCATGTACACAGCTGACACACAAATTTGCATGCATTGTCAACACAAAAGTTGCATCTTTTTCAGCTGAATAATTTTTTTTTTGTTCCGGTCAGTTGTAAAATAGTTCTAGCGCATGTTTTGCATGGTGTGATTTCTTCGGTGTATTTTTTTTTCAGAAATTTCTTTTTTTCTTTACATAATGTGAACTTAGAAAGCAAAGAGCCAGACATTTATATTTTCTATGATTTTATCAAGTAAGGGAACTGATCTAGAAGGCTATAAAAGTTCTTTTGTTAGTGTATGTTTGGAAAATATAGACCATTGTAAAATCTAAAGGCAGATTTGTCCACAGAGGAGAAAGTGGTGAAAAAAAAAAGATTTGAATACAACAGCAGTTAATCTGACAAAAGGATTGTTCAACTGAATTGAACTGAATTGAAGAACTGTCTTCCAGGCAGGTCCTAAAGCTAACCTGGTTTTAGTTTGGTTTGGTTTGTTTTGGTTTGTTTTCAGAGAGTGTGTGTGTGTGTGTGTGTGTGTGTGTGTGTGTGTGTGTGTGTGTGTGTGTGTGTGTGTGTGTGTGTGTGCATGCGCATGTGTGTGTGTGAGTGTGCACACGCATATGTGTGTGTGCATATGCATGCATGTGTGTGTGTGTGTTGTGTGTCTGTGTGTGTGTTTGTGTGTCTGTATGTGTGTGTGTGTTTTGTTTGTGTGTGTTGTGTTTGTGTGTGTGCATGGGCGCATGTGTGTGTGTGTGTGTGTGTGTGTGTGTGTGTGTTGTGTGTGTGTGTGTGTGTGTGTGATATACAAGTAGGTGTCTTCCTTCCTGAATTACCAACTGCCATGTCATGTAGTAAATAAAGTACAATAAAGAGAACATCACACAAACTGTGACATCAGTTTTATATATTTATTATCTGAACCAAGGACTAAAGGAGTCATGCTTAGTTCTATGTATTTGTGAGTATGTATATGTTAATGTGTATGAATAAGTGTGTGTTTTTGTGGTTAAAAAAAAGTTTCAAGAAATGGTTTGTAATGAGTTTGCGGTGATAGGTTTACCTCAGGGAGGACAGTGAATTTCTTATGGTAAATCCATTGTAACAAAAAAACAAAACAAATATGTCCATTGTGACAAAAAGCAAAACCAATAAGTGTATATACAAAATACAGATACACTTTGTGAGTGCATGCAGACATATATTTTGTGTGTTGATTTCATATTTTTGTTATTTCACAACTATTAACATTTTAACAACTGTCACTAATTCTCTCTCTCTGTGTGTTTGTGTGTGTGTGTGTGTGTGTGTGTGTGTGTGTGTGTGTGTGTGTGTGTGTGTGTGTGTGTGTGTGTGTGTGTGTGTGCATGCATGTGTGTGTGTGTGTGCATGCATGTGTGTGTGTGTGCATGCATGTGTGTGTGTGAAGGCAGAGTGTGTGAGTTTATATATCTGTGCATGCATGCCTGTATTTACATTTATCAATACTCATTTTTTTTGTTTAATAATATTGTTATACAGCAGTTAAAAGTTGTAAATGAAAACATGACACAAACGCATGGTGCTGGTCTGTATGATACTAACTCTTGACCTTCCATTTCTGTTTGATCACCATTTGTGTCATAAGTGACAATGCTAAATTATATTTGTCTTCCAGAGCCTATTTAAAACAATAGTAGATCAGTATTTGTCTTCCAGAGCCTATTGAAAACAACAGTAGATCAGTATTTTGTCTTCCAGAGCCTATTTAAAACAATAGTAGATCAGTATTTGTCTTCCAGAGCCTATTGAAAACAACAGTAGATCAGTATTTTGTCTTCCAGAGCCTATTGAAAACAATAGTAGATCAGAATTTTGTCTTCCAGAGCCTATTGAAAACAACAGTAGATCAGAATTTTGTCTTCCAGACCCAATTGAAAACAACAGTAGATCTGTATTTTGTCTTCTAGAACCTATTGAAAACAACAGTAGATCTGTATTTTGTCTTCCAGAGCCTGTTGAAAACAACAGTAGATCTGTATTTTGTCTTCTAGAACCTGTTGAAAACAACAGTAGATCTGTATTTTGTCTTCCAGAGCCTATTGAAAACAACAGTAGATCTGTATTTTGTCTTCCAGAGCCTTTTGAAAACAACAGTAGATCTGTATTTTGTCTTCTAGAGTCTGTTGAAAACAACAGTAGATCTGTATTTTGTCTTCCAGAGCCTTTTGAAAACAACAGTAGATCTGTATTTTGTCTTCCAGAGCCTGTGGAAAACAACAGTAGATCTGTATTTTGTCTTCCAGAGCCTGTTGAAAACAACAGTAGATCTGTATTTTGTCTTCCAGAACCTGTTGAAAACAACAGTAGATCTGTATTTTGTCTTCCAGAGCCTGTTGAAAACAACAGTAAATCTGTATTTTGTCTTCTAGAACCTGTTGAAAACAACAATAGATCTGTATTTTGTCTTCTAGAACCTGTTGAAAACAACAGTAGATCTGTATTTTGTCTTCCAGAGCCTATTGAAAACAACAGTAGATCTGTATTTTGTCTTCCAGAGCCTGTTGAAAACAACAGTAGATCTGTATTTTGTCTTCCAGAGCCTGTTGAAAACAACAGTAGATCTGTATTTTGTCTTCCAGAGCCTATTGAAAACAACAGTAGATCTGTATTTTGTCTTCCAGAGCCTATTGAAAACAACAGAAGATCTGTATTTGTCTTCCAGAGCCTATTGAAAACAACAGAAGATCTGTATTTGTCTTCCAGAGCCTATTGAAAACAACAGTAGATCTGTATTTGTCTTCCAAAACTTATTGAAAACAACAGTAGATCTGTATTTTGTCTTCTAGAACCTGTTGAAAACAACAGTAGATCTGTATTTTGTCTTCTAGAACCTGTTGAAAACAACAGTAGATCTGTATTTTGTCTTCCAGAGCCTATTGAAAACAACAGTAAATCTGTATTTTGTCTTCCAGAGCCTATTGAAAACAACAGTAGATCTGTATTTTGTCTTCTAGAACCTGTTGAAAACAACAGTAGATCTGTATTTTGTCTTCCAGAGCCTTTTGAAAACAACAGTAGATCTGTATTTTGTCTTCCAGAGCCTATTGAAAACAACAGTAGATCTGTATTTTGTCTTCTAGAACCTGTTGAAAACAACAGTAGATCTGTATTTTGTCTTCCAGAGCCTATTGAAAACAACAGTAGATCTGTATTTTGTCTTCTAGAACCTGTTGAAAACAACAGTAGATCTGTATTTTGTCTTCCAGAGCCTGTTGAAAACAACAGTAGATCTGTATTTTGTCTTCTAGAACCTGTTGAAAACAACAGTAGATCTGTATTTTGTCTTCCAGAGCCTATTGAAAACAACAGTAGATCTGTATTTTGTCTTCTAGAACCTATTGAAAACAACAGTAGATCTGTATTTTGTCTTCTAGAACCTATTGAAAACAACAGTAGATCTGTATTTTGTCTTCTAGAACCTATTGAAAACAACAGTAGATCTGTATTTTGTCTTCTAGAACCTATTGAAAACAACAGTAGATCTGTATTTTGTCTTCTAGAACCTATTGAAAACAACAGTAGATCTGTATTTTGTCTTCTAGAACCTGTTGAAAACAACAGTAGATCTGTATTTTGTCTTCCAGAGCCTATTGAAAACAACAGTAGATCTGTATTTTGTCTTTTAGAACCTGTTGAAAACAACAGTAGATCTGTATTTTGTCTTCCAGAGCCTATTGAAAACAACAGTAGATCTGTATTTTGTCTTCTAGAACCTGTTGAAAACAACAGTAGATCTGTATTTTGTCTTCTAGAACCTATTGAAAACAACAGTAGATCTGTATTTTGTCTTCTAGAACCTATTGAAAACAACAGTAGATCTGTATTTTGTCTTCCAGAGCCTATTGAAAACAACAGTAAATCTGTATTTTGTCTTCCAGAGCCTGTTGAAAACAACAGTAGATCTGTATTTTGTCTTCCAGAGCCTATTGAAAACAACAGTAGATCTGTATTTTGTCTTCCAGAGCCTGTTGAAAACAACAGTAAATCTGTATTTTGTCTTCTAGAACCTGTTGAAAACAACAGTAGATCTGTATTTTGTCTTCTAGAACCTATTGAAAACAACAGTAGAGTCTGTATTTTGTCTTCTAGAACCTATTGAAAACAACAGTAGATCTGTATTTTGTCTTCTAGAACCTGTTGAAAACAACAGTAGATCTGTATTTTGTCTTCCAGAGCCTGTTGAAAACAACAGTAGATCTGTATTTTGTCTTCTAGAACCTATTGAAAACAACAGTAGATCTGTATTTTGTCTTCTAGAACCTGTTGAAAACAACAGTAGATCTGTATTTTGTCTTCCAGAGCCTATTGAAAACAACAGTAGATCTGTATCTTGTCTTCCAAAACTTATTGAAACCAACAGTAGATCTGTATTTTGTCTTCTAGAACCTGTTGAAAACAACAGTAAATCTGTATTTGCCTTCCAGAACCAATGACACATAATAAAAAGGTAAAGCATGTAGCATGCCACAAACAGTGAATTGATCAGGTTAAGGAATGTCATGTCTGTATTTCTGTATTTCTTTCAGTTTGTTTGTTGTTGATAAATGGTTGCCACATGGAATGCATTTTCTGACTTTATGCTTCAGATCATCTCTCTTTGTTTGCTATGTTGACTCCAGAGAGTTGTCTCAGGATCTTTTGACTCTGGAATATTTGCTTTGAAATATTTTGCTCTGTTTCTCTCCTTGTTGATTATGTTGATAACATCAGTTGAATGTTTTTAACTGTCAGTGTTTTAACAACTTAAACGCAAAAACACTTGGTAAAATATATGGTGCTGGTCTGTTTATACTCTTAGCAAGCCCCCATGGGGATGCCTGGGGCTCTTTCAGTATAAATAGTATCCCCACCTTCTGGAAATTTTGTGCTAGGCGTTTCCTCTTTTCTATCACTCTTTGTTTCTGCCTTGTTCCTTTGTTTTCTGTCATTTCTTCCTGTCATTTTCTGCCTTGCTGGTCCATTCAGCTGTATGTGTTCGATAAAGTCTTGCATACTTTCTCTTAGGATTGATATTTGAGTACATGTTTTAAGTACATTTTTGGCTCTAGGGAAATGAGATATGCAGAAGCAATTTCAGGTAACTTAGGCCCATTTTTATATATGTTTTAGTGTCCTTAGTTATGTTTAACTTGACTGTGTATTCAGGTATGTTTTTTAATTCCCCTGTGTGATAAATTGGACAGAGTGGTCAACGCTAAGGGCATCTCCTTAGATTATGTGCGTGAATGCAGTGATATGTGTACTTTATTTTCATTTCCTTTTTTCTATTGAAATATTGTGTATGTTTTTAACTGGTCATGGCCCTGATATGGCTCTATGCAGTCGGCTGGGCTTTAGAGAACAATAACAATAAACAGTTTAGATTGAAACTGTCATGGCATTGTGTGGAATATACAGGGTATTGTGTCATAAGGAGAAGTTTCATATTCTTGAAACTATATATTCAACATTGTAAACCTGTATGTAAATGGTGCTTGTTTTTAGTTTTAGAATATGTATATTTTAGAGTGTTTAAATGGAACTAGTTTTTCTACCATGGTGTTGCTGAATCATGTGGGAAAAGAGTGTGTGTGTGTGTGTGTGTGTGTGTGTGTGTGTGTGTGTGTGTGTGTGTGTGTGTGTGTTCAAGAGAGAGTCTTCAAACTTCAGAATACTTTATTACATGAGAGAGAGAGAGAGAGATTCAATAATGGTAAAGTTTAATGATCTGTTAATGTCAAATGAAAGCTCTGAAGTATGCCTGTTTCTTTAACAGTATAGTGCAATGATCTTTCATAAGCAGATAAGTGAGAAAAATCTATTCATGATTGACATGTTGACATTAAAAAAGATATACCATGCTATGTACAGCAAGTTTAAAGTTTGGCTGTAATTATATGATGTGGTATGGCAGTTTCTCTGTTTATGTATTCAAACATCCTTTGGTTGTATTTATATGATGTTACATGGCGGTTTCTGTGTTATATACATATTCAACCAACCCTTTGTCCTGACTTGAAAAAATGTTGTTAAAAAAAGCGTACCTTGCATACCTGTAGTTTCATTGTCATGCATGTGAGAGCAAACCTGTAGAAAGATTTCCTTGTAGCCACCACCCCCTAAAAAAACCAAAAAAAACCACCACTGTCATGACCATCACATCTTCATGTCTATCATGTCTGACCATCCCTTTTGCTCAGAGAACTGTTGGACTTGCCCCTCCTTTTGCTATGATTGCTTCTTATAATCATCTTATTTTAATCCCATATTCAGTGTAATTGTTAGGAGGGCTAATGAGATGCAGGATTTTCATATTTGCCTCTGGGGTACAGCAGCAAGCAGTTCATTGAGGTTTGTCTGGTTTGTAATATTTACCACACAGCTCCTCCTCGGTTGACTTTTGCGACATTGCCTTCAAGAGTATCGTAGAGCATAATGTTGGAAGTATGTCAGGGTGGGTGGTGAGGCCAAACCATACAAACTGACATGATTTCACTGTCGCAAGAAGCAGTTTTTCTGCACCCGTCAAGGTGTTTGTGTTGTTCCTTCTGTACCTGTTGGTTATATCTTCAGGGTAGTACCTACGAAGCACTTTCCTCACTTAGCATTGCTGACCACTATTTCCATACATTGATCATAAAATGTTTAGAGTAACCAGAAAAGTTTCCATTTTCATTTACAGCAGAGAAAGTGATGGCTCATAGACAACAGCCACAACAAGACAAGAACGCTGTCCAGCGTTACTTCAAGATCCCGTTTGCTCGCCCGGCTGACGAGTTCCGTGACGGCAACGACAAGCATGGCATGTGGTACGCTCACTTTGATGGCAAGTGGATTGCTCGTCAGATGGAGGTGTATCCTGATAAGCCTGCCATTCTTCTACTGGCTGGTATGTTTGATGATATGATGTCTGTGGTGTGGTTTGGTTGTTTTTTGTTGATTGTTCCTTTTTTGTGTGGTTATTTGTATGTTTGATGATATGATGTTTGTGCTTTGGTTTAATTTTTTTTTGTTTTTGTTCTTTTTTCTCTCTTTTGTTGTTTGTTGTTGGTATGTTTCATGATATGATGTCTGTATTTCGGTTTGATTGTTTTTTGTTGATTGTTCTTTCTTTTCGTTTCTTTGTTGTTGTTTGTGTGTTTGGTGATATGTCTGTGGTTTGGTTTGATTGTTTTTTGTTGATTTTTTTTTCTTTTGATGCTGTCTGTTGTGTGTTTGGTGATATGATGTCTGTGTTTTAGTTTGATTGTTTTTTGTTTGTTCTTTTTTTTTTACATTGTTGTTTGTATGTTTGATGATATGATGTCTGTGGTTTGGTTTGATTGTTTTGTTATTGATTGTTCTTTCTTTTTGTTTCTTTCGTTCTTGTTTGTATGTTTGATGATATGATGTCTGTGTTTTGGTTTGATTGTTTTGTTTGTTCTTTCTTTTTCTTTTTCTTTTGTTGTTGTTTGTATGCTTGATGATATGATATCTTTGGTTTGGTTTGATTCTTTAGTTGTTTGTTCTTTCTTTTTTTATTTCGTTGTTTTTGTTTGTTTGTTTGTTTTTTGTTTTGTATTCCCTTAGGTTTGTGAATTTGAATTAGAAGAACAAAAAACACAGGCTAAAGTTGTTATTTGTGAGAGTTGAAGGTTTTGAGACGCTGACTGTTGCTGTCTCTGTGTATGCATCGGTCTCTCTCCTTTTTGCTTGCTTACTTATTGGATGGTGTAAAAAACACAGACACACACAGTTGATTTTATTATAACCATTGTTTATAACATTCCGTCTTTCCTTCTATCTCTGTCTGTTTCTGTATTTATGCATAGTGAGTTTAAATGAATTTGGACAAAAGCGTTATACAAGAGTGGTTTATTGTCATTAGTATTATTACGGGTTGTGATTGTAAATATAATATAACCACATGAGTTGTAGATCAAGGACTGGACAGCAATAGACAAAGTGACATGTACAGCTGTCTGCCTTCTTTATTTCAGATACACACATACACTCACAAATACATATTTAACCCTTTGACTCCCACACCCTGTCCACCAGCATGCTGCATTGCCAACCATGCTAGCAAAACAATAACTTAACCCTTTGACTCCCTCATCCTACCCACCAGCTTCCAGCAGGAAGCTGGTGGATAGGATGAGGTAATCAAGAGGTTAAGTTTTTGCAGTTGGTGGATAATAATAATAATAATAAATGGTTATTTATGAGCGCTTTCCACTTGCACAAAGCGCTTTACAACAACAATAAAAAGTAAAACAAGCACACGAACTCACAGACACACACCAACACACACACAAACACGCACAGACACACACACACAAACCACACACACACGCACGCACGCACGCACACAAACACACACGCGCACGCATTCACACCCAAAAACACGCACATCAAGAATACAGAGCGGCAGAAAGAGGGTCTACAAGAAATGTTGCTGGAAGAGAAAAGTCTTCAGACTAGTTTTAAAGGAGGGAAATGAAGGGCTGTGACGGAGATTGTGAGGCAAGGAGTTCCACATCTGCACAGCAGATGATGAAAAAGCTCGACCACCATGCCTCTCTCGTTTATATTTTGGAACGCGGAATGTTCTATCATCGGTAGCAGAGCGAAGAGATCTGGGTGGTACATAGATCGTAAAGATGTCAGAAAGGTATTTAGGCGCAGTGCCAATTATGACTTGGTAGCAGAGACAAGAAGCTTTGTATTTGATTCTTTGTTCAATAGGTAACCAGTGTAACTCTCGTAGAAGGGGTGTACAATGTGCCGATCTTTTTGCTTTGCACACTATTTTGGCTGCTGAGTTCTGTACTTGTTGTAGTGGTCTGATCAGGGTATGTGGAGAACCGACAAGAAGAGAATTGCAGTAGTCTAGTCTAGATAGTACACAAGAACTGACAAGTGTTTTTGTTGCATCAACTGTGAGGTAGCGACGTATAGAGCTGATGCGTCTGAGTTCATGGTAGGCTACTTGACAGGTTTTACTGATATGATGTTTCATGGACATCTCTTTATCAAGGAAAAAGCCAAGGTCACGTACATTGTCTGAAAATGAGACGGGCGTATTTCCTAGGTCAAAAGTAGGAGGTAGGGAAGTGGCATCAACTGATGGAGGAAGGAGTCTAAGAGCTTCAGTCTTGTCATCATTTAGTTTCAGTTTGTTTTCGGTCATCCAATTTTTAACTTCTGTGACACTATCTTGGAGAGATTGAATGAGATTATCGTAGTTTGAAAGCGTATCAGAATGTTCCAGTTGAGTATCATCAGCATACATTTCATGACGAATGGAATGAGTATCAATGAGATGAGTGAGTGGAGTGGTGTAGAGTATGAAAAGAACAGGGCCCAGAACAGAGCCCTGAGGAACGCCGAAAGTGAGAATAGATTCAGAGGATCTATTTCCGTCTACTAGAACAATTTGCTTTCTGTCAGAGAGATATGATCGAAACCAGTTGAGCACGATATTTGTAATTCCAAATGTTGTATTCAGGCGTGAGAGAAGGATGTCATGATCTATTGTGTCAAAGGCAGCAGAAAGGTCCAAAAGTAGAAGAACAGATATTTTGTCTTGGTCAATAGCATTCAAAAGATCATTTACAATGCGTAAAAGAACAGTTTCTGTAGAATGGCCAGGCCTGTAAGCAGACTGGTGATCGCTGAGAAGTGAATGAGAGGTCAAATGGGAGAAAAGCTGGCGAAGCACAAGTCGTTCAAGAAGTTTAGAGAGGTATGGAAGGTTGGAGATGGGTCTGTAATTTTTCAACTCGTTGGGGTCCAGATTTGATTTTTTCAGAAGGGGTTTTAACACGGCTGTTTTAAATTCAGTTGGAAAGACGCCGGAAATGAGTGATTCGTTCATGATATGAGTAATGCTAGGCAGAAGAAGGTCTAAATGCTGAATTAGAAATTTGGTGGGCATTGGATCTAGTTCACAAGTCTTTGGAGTTGTCTGCATGATCGTTTTTCTCACTAGATCTTCACTAACGGGAACAAAAGCAGACAAAGGGGTGCTAGAGAAGAGCGGGCTGATGTTATGAGACTGTAATGTTGACGGGAAGTTGTTTCGAATGGTTGCAATCTTGTTGCTGAAAAATTCGGCAAACATATTCGGAAGGAGCTTTATATCTGAGACAGAAGGTAGTGAAACGGACTTATTTTTACCAAGAAGGTGTGACATATTTTGGAAGAGCTGCTTGCATGTGCGAGAACCTGACACTAGCGACGAATAGAAGGTCGTTTTTGCAGTGTGCACTATGTCCGTGACATTGCGCTTCGCAGCATCGTAGATTTGTTTGTGAACAGTGAGCTTTGTTTTTTTCCACTCACGCTCTGCACGTCTGCGTGCGGTTTTAGCTTCGCGAAATGGACCAGAGACAGCGTTGTACCAGTGGCTTGGTTTTCCATCGCGAACTTTTATCTGTCGCATAGGCGCATGCTTGTCAAAAATAGATGAAAGATTTGAGTTTAATTCTGAGATTGACAGATTTGGTGTTAAGAACTGCGCGATGTCGTGTGCAAGTTTATCGTGATCAATTTTTCCGATGGAACGAGTGGAAGCATATTTCGGAGGACGTTTAAGTTTAGGTGTAGATAGATGGCACAAAATGGCAAAATGATCAGAAGCAAGATCATGACACACATTGGTGGAATGAATGATATCGTCATCATTTCTATGTATAACTAGGTCAAGAATATGTCCACACTTCTGAGTTGGTTCGGTGACTGTCTGTATCAGATTAAACATTTCAAATTGTTCTATCAACTTCAAAGCATTTGTGTTAGTAGTGTCATCAACATGAAAATTAAAGTCGCCAGAAATCACAAGTTTGTTTGGGCATTGTAAACAAAAATCAAGGAAACCGGTAAGTTCAGTAAAGAACAGAGGCGTCGTGAGTTCATTTTTCTGGTTTGGTGGAATCCTGTACACAAGGAAGAAGCTTACACGTTGTTCGTTTACTGTTAGTGTTAGCTGGGCCAGTTCAAAAGACACATGATTAAAAGGAAAATTAGACACACTGAAACAATTCTCAGCAAGATGGTCTTTGATGATGACAGCAAGGCCGCCACCACGCTTGATCTTGGTTGTGTGTTGTCTCGGGAAGGAGAGCAGCTTGTAGCCTGGTGGAGTCAGGTCGTTGAGCTTTGCTTCGTCGCCAGTCTTACGAAGCCAGGTTTCCGTAAGGAAGAGGACATCAATGTCGTGCTCGTGAATAAAGTCACGAATGGCCGAACGTTTGACAGAAGGGCCTACAGACTGCGCATTGAAAACACCCATGCACAGCTGATTGGGAATTGTTTTTGCTTCTTGAAGAGGAACGGTGATTAGGTTGGAGAAGTTGGCGCCCTGGGGTCGTGGAGGCAGTGAGGTGATGTCAGACAGGATGGAGGGCGGTACAGGTCCATGGACAGCAGCCGGATCCCTATCAGGTATGCCGCAGACAGCCTGAATCCTGCGACGCTTCCTCGTGCCCCCACGACACGAGCGTTTGCGGGGAAGATTTACCCCTATCGACAGCTCTTTCAGTCGGGCAATAACAGAGACATCGAGTCGGGCGCCTGTGGTTTTAGCCGCTAGCAACTGCGCTCGTGTGTAACATGTCGGCTGGCTGGGGTCAAAGGTCAAGATCTCACACGCCGCTGGAGGGTAGGGGAAGTGAGGGGGGTGGGTGGATGGAAGTAGGGGGTATGAGAAAGTTACGTTAGGCTTACCACGGACAGCGAAGGCAGCAGCATGCGCCGAACTGGGTTGAAGTGAGTGCACGTGCACGTGGAATAGCGAGGAACATGGCGGGCGTTTAAAATAGCTGACTAAGGCCAGACGTAGAAACAAGAAAATAAACAGAACCTTGAAGTAAGGTGGCATGTCGACATCTCTTGCTGACCACATCTTCATCAACACTTCCCACAACACCACAACAAATCATTCAGTTGAACACCTACTGTAGACAGAGAATAACGCCACAAAACACGAGAGAAAGGTGGCCGTGCCTGCTAGGCCTCTGAACCGAACCACAGAAGGGATAGAGTGCAAGAGTCAAAGGGTTAATGCATGCAGGGTGACAGATCCTTGTGTTTGTATGCATCCATCCAACTTACCTTCCATAACAAAGATAACTATGTTCTTGCTATTTTTCTACATACGTTTGCTTGTTATTTTCTGTCAGGTGTGGATGACATGCAGATGTGTGAGCTGAGTCTGGACGAAACAGGACTGACCCGTAAGAAAGGGGCAGAGATTCTGGAGAACGAGTTCGAAGAGGACTGGCAGAAGTACAAGGGGCAAGACTACCTGAAGAAAAATGCCTCCAAAGTTTCATCCAAGTTCCTGCAGACAAGGCTTGGTATAGCCAAATAGGCCTTGACATAGACTGCAGAAAGATCCAAGTTAGATGTCTGTTTCTTGTAGCGGGAATGTTGGGTGGTTGGGTGGGAATTCATGTCTGCTGTCCATTGTGCTAGGGCTGTTGTTATTATCGTTTAATCCTTCATGCTATTTAGTGACAGCTTTTTGTCAAGAGTTCTCTATGACGATGGTGATATACATTTTGTGTTCATTAGAAGACTGAACATTCCATTAGTCTGTATTCTTTGACATACGGTTGTGAAAATGTATATCCAGTAAAAGTCTTTACATTTTGATACATTTGTTATTTTCTATTTGCATTTAAACCTTTTGTTATCAGACAGTTTGCATTCCTTTTTACAGCCATAGACTTGTGTTTGTCTCTCACCATCTTTTGGACCAAACCACTTTTGTCCTTTTTTTTTCTAAAACTGTGGTGATAACTAATGTTTTGTTTTGTACATCGTTTCTTTTTTTCTTTTTTCTTTTCTTTTTTTTTCTGCATCAAAAATTCTTTATTGTTACTCATGGAGAAGTCGTGAGTTGTTTTTAGCTTAAGCCAGCAGGTTCTCTTTTTATCAGAAAATGTTTTTGTCGTTGTGTATTTTTCTTGTTTATTTTGTACCAGGCTGTCTCAACATATCCCTGTCAGTTAAATGAAGTGTGAATGCTTATGGAACTAGGCTTTCTTTCACAGTGTGACTGATTAGTATATTTATTGTGGGGTTTATCAGGATGTTTGTGTAGTGATATACGTTTGATGATCATTATTCTTGTAGACACTGTTTGGGGATCTGTTTCAGTGAACATGGTTTGTTGACACGTTCATTGTCGCTAGTATTGCTTTAGATGTGCTTAGTGGTTTTGTGCTGTTATTTATTGTGGCTGGTCACAAGAACTATTATTTAGAGAATGAACTTAAAGTATTTGAACTTAATGGCGCCTGGAAAGTGATTGTGCCATTCTTAAAAGCTTTTCTTGCTGCTTTCATGTCTTGTATGAATGTTGAATTTTTGTTGCTATTGTTATTTTATATTTTTTCTGTTTTCTTGTGTTGGCTGCCCTAAGTACAGCTGTGGATCTGTAATTTGGTGCATTTTACACTTTTGATACTGAAACTCTAATTATACAAAGATATTCTATAAGGTTTTTGAGGTGATACATGCACTGTTAATGAAGATCTGATCAGTTGTTTTTTTTCTTGTTTTTTTTTTAAAGATATTCAAGCTACTAATTCTGGAAATGTCAACGATTAACAACACTAAATGATAACAAAATGTTGAACAAATAAAATCATGATGATAATAACCACACCCACTGTTCCAACTAACTTTGTCGTACCACAACAAGAAATGCCTTTGACTCTTTTTAGTTTGAATGTGATCAGGTTTTTGTATAGTGTTGGTGATGGGTAGAGAATAGCTGTATTATAGATCTGTATGAATTTCTCTCGTTATTGTTACGTGAAGTGTTGATTGTACTGATCTGCCCACTGTAGCTTACAGTATGCATACTTTGTTAAACCACACCCTATGAATGGTCCCAGTTTTAGCAGTTACTTCAGCCCTTGCAATGTCCCATTAGACAATGGAGTTCCATTCTACTTGAGGTCCAGCCATTAGGCCAGTAGAATGATTTTGTCGCTTTGTAATGATAGTTTTATGATAAACACTTTATGATAAACACTTTTCATGCATGGTTCCTACAGCTGCTTTCTGGACTGTTGTGAAAAGCCTTCCTTGTTATCGAGGATCACCTGCCATGGAATAAACGTGTCAAATATAGGTTCTTATATATGCAAACACTGTCTGTGTTTGGATGTATACATAATGATGGTTTTAGTGCGACAGGAATCATATACTCACCTGCCTGACATGCAGGTTCCTTTGATCAAAAGTTTGAATGAAGATCTTGAGGACTGTGGTCGCCACGTATTGTTCATACATATCATTTTCATGGCACTCGGTCCCTCACTTTACCTTGCAGGAAGTCAGGGGACAGGGTGAGGGAATAAAACAGTTAAGACAGTATTGCAATGCGTGGCTGATGCCTACATAACATTATGGATATAATACATATCAGTCTGATGCCTATATGACATTTTGGATGTAATACATATCAGTATGGCTATGTTTTTCTGGTTAAAGACTTGAGTGTTTATCATGAGCAAACCCACTCATGAAAAGTGGTTTTATTCCACAAACAATTTTAACCATAGAATTTTTGGTAATGAATTGAGTGTTACCAGTACATATCAGTTTATTTGCAAAACCATGCTCAGAATGGTATACATTTCATAAACAATTTTAACCATAGAAGTTTTAGTGATGAATTGATTGTTGCCAATACATATCAATCATGTGATATGCATTCTTATTATCGAATTGTTACCAGTACATACATGTTATTCAATCTTGTTGAAGGAAACCGTTTTGGTACAAGAGTTTTACTGGTGGTTATGTGTAAAAATGCGTCCCTTTTTTGGGGGTTGTGATTGGTTTAAAAGAACAGGAAATAGATCTGATGATAAAACTTACAAATCTGTAAACTGTTACCTGCACAGTGGACGTTTTTGTTATTTTGACTTGTTCTGTGATCCTTGTTAGGAATATAGTACTTACAAATTCTGTGGTTTTCTGTGTTGTTTGCATTTATGTTTGTTACTATGATTATTCAAGACGTTTATGCATCATTAACCTCTTGTCCAGAACCATTTCATGCCTTGAAAATTGCCTTAATCTCTTTCGTCCAGATCTCAAATTCGTCCAGGCCTTTGCCTCATCGGATACATTGAGAACTGTATCATCATGCTGGAACATCACTTTTTGTTTGGTCTGTCTCTTCAAGTCTTTAGATTTCTGTTGGAGTGGATCTGTCTTTCATCTTTGGATATATTTCTGTATAGGTCTGTGTAACAACTTGTTCACATTTGTTTCTTTTTGGGGAAAAAAAAAAGCAAAAATCCTGTCATGATATTAGATGGGATTGTTCAGATTCAGCATTTGTCTTTGACAGTTGCATTTTATATGTTGTTTGATATCATTAAAAATTGTGTATTGTTTGGCGGAGCTTCTGTTGCTGTGCTTCTTTTGTGATGGTCAGTCTGTGGACCGCGAGTGTGGTTTGTGTCATTGTAGGGCTAAAACAATGGGCTGGTAGTACCTGTGGTTCCTTTGTTTAGAGCTTGTTAATCCAATCATCGTGTCATCACTTCTAACTGAACGGCACTGGTGCTGTACCGTAAAAAGACACTTGAAAATGAAGTTGGACAGCAGCATTAGTATTATTACCATCATTCATTTTTGCATGCCACCGTTCACGTCTGCTCTGTTTCTCTCAGTCTTTTACAGTCTTTCCTTCACTCTGTGCTGAAACGAAAAGAACAAAGCGTTCCTTTTTCAGAAGTTGCTGCCTTGCATGTGGCGTCTTTTCTGTGTTGTTGCCCCTGATTCACATCCTGATTTCTTGATTCTTATCTTATTATACTTTAACGGGTAGCTGATGAGGTAATGTGAGTACTGTTGCTTTCTGTCCTGATTTGTTTTGCCTTTTAGCCATGAATGAACACAGACTCACAAAAAGTGTACCATAACATTTCAGCTAGCCCCAAAAGAATTCCTTGGTGAAGCAAACCTTGCTGTTTGGATTCTTGAAACAGAGTTTCTTGCTTTTGAATTCTTAAGGCACTTAGCATTTTAGCTAGTCTTGATTCAGAAATCTGTGCTCAGCTTGTGTGTTACCTCAATGCAAGTTTGACATTTGGCATGTAAGGTGGGAAGTGAAAAGTAGTGATTGAGAGGGTTAGTAATAGCAGGTAGGCAGGCTGGCTAGATTTTGTAAGAAACTGTTGCTGTTCCTTTCTGAACGTTCTAACGTAAAGTTGGCAAAAAAATATGCATTTGTCATCCCATTGTTGATTCTGTGAGGTTTGCTGTTCTTGTGACAGTTTATTTTTACTGTGTATTTTTTTAAATTGCTTTTTGTTGTTGCTAGACAGCCTGTGTGTTGCCAGTCTAGTGATGAATATCTGCTTATTTTGAATAATTTGGTCATCAGCGTATTTTGATTATTTTGGTTGGTCAGTCATTGATTGTTCCTGGTGTGATGAATGTTTTCTGTTGTAATGATTGAAGGTATTGCTGTCCGTTTTATTTTTTGGTTCCAAACAAATGAAATTCTGTCTTGTTACATGCTGATTCAGAAAGAGTGGAGAATCTGTCATAAAGTTGGATGGACATCAGGAATTGTTTTCTGAGATTCTGAATATGAGATGCAGATTTTCCAGTTTACAATATGCGAAGAAAGCTTGTGAATTATCTTAGCCATTCCAACGTCAGCACTATACAGACTAACAAGAGCACATACTTATTTTCGCCTCTGTACCCGAAAAAGGTGCTAACAGCAAGAATGGTCAGCGATGCATTAGTAACTGTGAGACTACATTGAGGGAAAAATAATGAAACCAACCAGACCTGCCATTATTGATATTATTAAGACAAAGAGGAAACGGACGCCACTGCTGTTCTGCATTGTTCATTAACCAATGACTGCCAAATCTGCTCTTCCCATTTAATTTAAGCAGATTAAAAACACCAGTATTCTTGTTTTATAGTCGGCTCTGCAGTGTAGTTCATTGAATTTAGTTTTTCAGAGATATCTGTGACATAATGTAAGTCTTTTTAGCGTCTGCATGAAGAAATTTATCAAGAAAACAGTTTTCAAGTGCTCTTTATAAATCAAAATCAAAGTATGAAAAAAACCCCTTAAATACAGAAACCTGTAAAATGACAGAATGGCACATCCATGCTTTGTTATTTGATTAAAGAGTGGTTAGGATTACAGTCTAAAGAGGGAATAGATAAAAGAACATATATATTTTTCCTCACAAGAATGAAAAAACTTCTTCACAAAGCTTAAATTAAGGAATCAATTTAACGTATGAAATTCATAAAACAACAAACAGTTTTTAGTTGTTCCCTGTGAGATTGTGTGGCAGATAGTAATTATTAGAGAAAAGCATGAAGTGTTACAAATTTTCAAAAAAAAAACCATCACAAGATTTGTCTTTCATATATATATGTATGTCTCGTTACACATGTTATACATGTTATTTAAAACTTTCACTCCATTCATCCTAACCATCGGCCTTTTACAGGTTATACCCACAGAAAGCTGGTGGATAAGGTGAGGGAGGGAAAGGGTTAACATAGTCCTGTTTATCTTGTGCTAGTGCTGTAGTCTTTAACTCTTAACCTTGTCACCCCTGCCTGGCTTGGTGTATGATGTGTACTGGAAAGAGAGTCGTAGTTATCGTGGATCATGTGTTGTCTGACGGTGTCCAGTAAAAAGATGTCAAGGTGGACTCTTCTTTGTATTTCTCTGTGTGTGTGTGTGTGTGTGTGTGTGTGTGTGTGTGTGTGTGTGTGTGTGTGTGTTTGTGTGTATGCCTTTGTGCCTTCGTGTGTCTGTGTGTGTGCATAAAAATAATTAGGTGAACTCAGTGTATTTGTGTGTGTGTGCCTTTGTGCGTGTATGTGTTGTGTGTGTGTGTGTGTGTGTGTTCCTGCATGTGTGTGTATGTGGGCGTGCGTGTGTCTGTGTGAGAGTGCGTGTGCATAAAAATGATTTGGTGAACTCAGAGTGTGTGTGTTGTGTGTGCCTTTTGTGTGTGTTCTGTGTGTGTGCATAAAAATAATTAAGTGAACTCATTGTGTGTGTGCCTTTCAAGTGAGCCAGTCAGCTGTGTAGAAAAAAAGAGAAACACACACAAACACACATGCCCACACACAAGCGTAGAAAAAAAGAAAAACACATGCGCAGTGCGCGCGCGCGCACACCACACACACACACACACACACACACACACACACACACACACACACACACACATACTTACGAAATAAGAGAGAGACAGAGATTTCACAGCAATGTTGAATTAAATGCTAGAAAACAAACAAGCAAACAAAGAAAGAAACAACTGAAACAACAAATGTATTGTGTGAAGTGCACGCTTTTATTTCCATCGAGGAAAACAATCGAACAAATATTTCAATATTCTTCAGCGAGGTTACTGCAAGCATATCATATATTATCACAGGTACGGTGAGGCTTCTATTCAGAGTATAATGAGCCAAGTTCAATGGGCGAAGAAATAGAATATAGATAAACTAAAACATAAATTAAAAAAAACGCTTAAAAGTTATGGATTCACCTACAATTTTCACAAAAAGAGAAAGAATCCAATCTTTAATTATCTTGCCTATAATTTTCACAAAAAAATAATCCAACCAAATTATGTCGTTTATAGTTCTCACAAAAAGAGAAAGAATCACGGAATTATCTCGCCTATACTTCTTACAAAAAAGGAGAAAGAATCCAACCAAATCATCGAACGGTCACACCAAATTCTAGACTATTCAACACAAGGAGTTTGGCGCAGGTTCAAGGGTTTGTCAGATCACCACAGACAGAATTGGACAGAGCGTAAATGCCATTGCCCGAGTGCCACAAATCCCTTTGAATAAATTGAAATAGAACTTCCAGACCGCAGAAGTAATGTTTCTATCAGTAATACGGTCGCTCAGATTTAATTTTTTTTTTTTTTATCAATTTCATGTTAAGACACATCCCAGGCCGCAGCAGTAGTGATGTTTCCATCAATATTATGGTCACTCAGAATTTTGTTCAATTTCATGTTTCTTTACCCAATAACCAATGCTGTTAGAGGCACTGCTATATACACATCCTATTTTCCCTTGAAAAACGTAGGTGAGCGTGGGTTTGCAAGCACCTAAAAAATAACATAGGACCTTCTTCCATAGGGGCTTACACTTTTTTCTTCGCCTTTATTTTGTTTATCTCCACTCGTGTTACAGACGAAAGGCCCAACACTGAAAATCTATACAGGTTTCCAGCATGCTTTTCTGTTTTGTACTTATGCGCACGTAAGTTTATATTACTTTTGTTTTTGTGGCACATTTTTGCACAGAGCTTCAGTTTGAGAGTAGAGAAATCGTGAAGATTTCCTTGATTTGTTCTACGTTATTCGGTTGAATTACTCCACTCTACTGTGTCCAGATACAGAAACTTTAGAAAATAAGAGCAGCCACACACAAAATGATATTCAATTATTCATTAAAACAATCATAGCCTTCCCATGTATGTGTGTATGAGCGATTTTAGCATTCATTATCCTTTGACTGCCACACCTTCTCCACCAGCATCTTGCATTGTCATCCATGCCTGCAAGTCAAAAGCTTAACCTTTTGACTCCCTCGCCCTTTTCACTAGCTCCATACAGGAAGATGGTGGATAGGGTAAGCGAGTCAAGTTACGGTTGCGTTGTAGTTGGTGCGGGAGTCAAAGGGTTGAATGCATTGTCAGCTGGAAAGAAAAAGAACAGTATACCATGTATTTGAACACACAAAGCAAATCAACACGCTTAAATAGGGTGTGAAAGCAGTGATGAGTGAGTCTATTAAGGACGCCTTTGTAAAAAAAATAAAAAAATTCAAGTCAAAGAATGCATATATCTCTACAATGCGTGTGTACAATCTCCTTTTTCCTGACTATAGCAGAGAATTTACTCAAACATTTTAGGGGACGTAAACATTCTTTGTGTTACGATGTGTTCTGCCTTATTTGTACACGTCGCGCTTCTACGACATAAATGAGACTCGATGGTTGTTACTTCAATTCATTCCATTTTCTCTTCATCTCACGTCTCATTTGCTAGATCACACAGGAAAAAAAAAAATTTATCTGTCATACATATATGCATAAAAATATCAAATACACGATACCCCCCCCCCCCCAAAAAAATCTAACATATTTCTGTTTATGCTTTCGTTTAAGTGACTTATCTTCACAGCGAAATTCGAATTGTGTTGAAAAGTCATCTGCACTCCGCTACCCCCGCCAGAAACTTGTTTCTGTATTTGTACTACACCTGTGAACAATGGTCGGTAAAACAGACAGTATTTGTATACTCTTTAGTATGGCTTCCATTGTGACTTCTTTAAGCCCTACAGCAAAAGTGGTGTTTAAATAACTTGGAGAGCATAAAATGGACGACTCTGTGTGTGTGTGTGTGTGTGTTTTCGAGGTGGTTCCTTGCTTTTTGTACCCCCTCACCACCCACCACCCCCAAGAAAAAAAAAAACAAAGCAAAAAAAAAAAAAAAAAAAACACACACACACAAAAAACACTCAGTCCCATATTAAACCTTACCACAAGACTGTAAGCCTCGTTAAAAAAAAAAACGCATAGAGCTTTTTCATTTCCCTGAAAGATTCAACAAAACTACACACGAAAAAAATGTCACTCTCATTTTCATCATCATAATAATATCATCACGTTTATCACAGGATAGGTGACTGTGTCAGTGTACATCATATTGGTATCTTCCTAGTGCCCTCCTTGTGTGGTCAAAGCATCCTTGGTACCACCTATGCAACGGACTGGCCACTTTGCTTCCTGAGAGACCGTTGCATGCAATAATACTAAATGATTCTGTGGGCCAGTCCCTTCACCTCCCTTCCCCCATGGTCTGGTCAATACAGATCCATGGGTTGTTTATTCTGGCACTTCCACAATGAGGGGCGCCAGGTACTGGAGTGACGGATGCCGAAACTGTACTCTGGTCGTTTGTTTTTGTTGATGGTCACCTGTGGCAACAAATAGACCAATGGGGTTATCATTATACAGTATCAAATAAATGACACCGACAACAACAAAAATAAAAATAAGAATAAAGATGTAGATATAAACATATGAATAAATAAATAAATGAATAAATAACAAACAAACAAATGAATGAATAAATAAGTAAATCTCAAGTATGTGTTTCTGTAAAAAAAAAAAAATAAATAAAGAAAACAAGTAAACAAATAATCAAATAAATGAATGAATGAATGAATACATGAATGAATGATGAATGAATGGTTAAACGAATGAATGAATGAACGAATGAATGAATGAATGAATGAAATCCAACATGTATTTCTGCAACAACAACAACAAAATACAAATGAAAAAACAGGAAGTGGTGAGGTTTTTAACATATACGCTAAATTTTGCAAGAGTTGATTCTTCTGATTTTAAGAGTCCAAGATTTAGTTTGAAATTATTTTTGCTGGAATTAACAGCGAAGTAAAAATCTATATGTGATTCAATATAACTATTCTGCTTCGCTCGTGTCGTTTTTTGTTTGTTTGTTGTTGGTTTTTGTTTTGTTGTTTGTTGTTGTTGTTTTAATGTTTACCAATGTGCCGTGTTCAAAACAAATAAAATTCTGACAACAAAGAAACAAAGAAAGAAAGTAAGAAAGACAGAAATAGAACAAACAAACAAACAAGCAAACAACCCCCAAACATCAACAGCGACAACAAAATACAACTAAAGATAGAACAGGGGCAGGGAGGAACCAAACCTGACAAACCAAACCTAACTACACAAACATGGTGGGGAGAAACCCAACCTGGCAAACCACACAAAACCAAACCAAACCAAACCAACAAACAGAACAAGCCAATCAACCAACCAACCACTTAAATCCAGACTCACATTTTCGGGGCTGTGCTGTCCAGGACCAGGCTTCTTGGTGGTGTCACCAGGCATGACGTTACGGCTGGTCATGCTGTACAGAGGCGCACGGTCCTTGAAGCTGCTGGGGTCAGTCGTGTTGTACGTGCCGGGTCCAGGGGCCTGGTTGTGGGAGGGAGGGCCATGACAGAATGGTATGATTATTGTAGTTTTAATTGTAGCAAAATAGCATAGTCTGGTCAGTTAGTCGATTCTATGAGTAATTGTTTGATTGCTCGCTCGGTCAGTCAGTCAGTTGTTGTTTTTTTCAGCCGGTTGGTTGGTTGTGTAAGTCAGTCGATCAATCGATCAATCGATCAATTGATCCTCGATCAATCAATCAATCAATTAATCAATCAATCAATCAATCAATCAATCATCAATCAATCTCACCAACACCCAGACAGCCAGCCACTCAACCAGCCAGTCAGTCAGTCGGTCAGTCACTCACTCACTCACTCACTCACTCACTCATCATTCACTCACTCACTCACATCACTCTCACTCATTCATTCACTCACTCACTCACTCACTCTCTTACTCACTCTCTCACTCTCTCACTCACTCACTCACTCACTCGCTCGCTTGCTCACCCATTCATTTATTCAGTAAATCAACCAACCAACAAACCAACCTATCAATGAATCAATCAACCAACCAACCAACCAATCAACCAACCAACCAACCAACCAACCAACCAACCAACCAACCAATTGTATTTTTTTTCAATCATGACTGCATCCTACCCAAAAGCTGAGCGTGCTATGGCTTCTTTATTACAACTAGCACCACACGGTCACGTGTCATCCACTTTGAACAAGCATTATTGATGGTGTTGCACAGATTTACTCACCAACGCTGCCATCTTGTATCTGTTATCTCTTGGATCTGGTCGACGCCATGATAATTATCTTATCAAAGTAAATTTAGAGTACAGCCCTGTCACGCAGTCTTACTTCCGAAACGGAACTCCATGCCATCATCATTGTCATTTCCATTCTTATCATAAAATAATTGGGGGGGGGGGGGGGGGGAGGAAGCGTTCCTGATTCTGTGGACCTCCATGGCCCTGTTGTCATGGGGCAGCAAATCAATAACAATAACAATAACATAACAATAACAATAACAATACAATAACAATAACAATAACAATACAATAACAATAACAATAACAAAAAGCCACCCAGAAGGGGAGAAAGAGAGATGAAGAAGGATTAATAAATTTATTTCAGTTATTCAGTTTTTCAATATGACGTCTCCGCGCTCAGAACGAATTCCATATGAACTAACGTCACAGGTGCCATGCGTATGGTGATCATGGTACAAGTCTAAAGCCTGCACATAAACCTATGAACTGGCCAGGTCCTGAGGTCCCACCTAGTCTATGTTTTACCCAGTGCACATTTTTTATACTAGTATTGTATCTGTCTCTCATTGGAACAATATTGGTTACATGTAAATTACATGTATATCTGTGCATCTTATCTTCAAAGGAAACAACGGATACATTAAGTAAGTATATAAGATACATAAAGGTCTGAATCACAGCACAACTAGCCGCTCAGTGTAAACTTGTCTCACATCACAGAAAGCCCCCCAGTCAATGCACAAAGCCTCAGCTGCCTATCAACAAGGTCAAGACAATATTTCCTTAGTTTAATTAATCATAGCATCGCCAGTCTGTACAAGAAGAATGAGTGAGGACGGAATCAAAAAAGGAAGTGGACAAGGTCAACACAAAATTCAAAAGTTACTTGAACAAACTAATTAACGAATTAATCCTCTAAGCACTTACCGAAGTGACCAACTAACCAACTAACTAACAATGACTAAAATGCTGGAAAAAAAAAAAAATCAAGTGCCCTCACTTTAGCCAGGTCCTCAGCAAAGTTGCCAGTGGTTTGTCTGCCCCTGAGAGAGTAACATGGCGCCTGTTTCTTTGCACTCTGCACTGTTGGACCAGTCATGGTGGGCAACGTGTAGCGGTTAGCAGCTGCACAACAACAAAAACAACAACACATAAATAGACATACACAACAACAGAACAGGTTTTTCTCGCATCCCATCCACCAGCTAGCAAAAACTTAACCCTTTCACTCTTTCACCCTGTCCACCAGCTGCAAAAAGCTGAACCCTTTCACTCCCTCCCCTACCCACCAGCTTCCTGCAGGAAGGATAGGGTGAGGGAATCAAAGGGTTAAGTTTTTGTTTTGCTAGCATGGTTGGCAATGCAGGATGCTGATTGACAGGGTGCAGGAGTTAAAGGGTTAAGTTTTTCCTTTCCTAGCGTAGTTGGCAATGCAGGATGCTGATTGACAGGGTGCAAGAATCAAAGGGTTAAGTTTTTGCTTTGCTAGCATAGTTGCATAGTTGGCAATGCAGGATGCTAATTGACAGGGTGCAAGAATCAAAGGGTTAAGTTTTTGCTTTGCTAGCATGGCTGGCAATGCAGGATGCTGATGGACAGAGTGCGGGAATCAAAGGGTTAAGTTTTTGTTTTGCTAGCTTGGTTGGCAATGCAGAATGCTGGTGGACAGGATGCAGGAATCAAAGGGTTAAGAAAAAACTGGTGAACAGGGTGCGGGATTCAAAGGGTTAAGAAGAAGAAAAAAAGGTTCTGAGACTCACCAGGTGTGTTGTCAGTGCCCCTGTTTCTGTGTCGGGTGCCGAAGCTGTAGGCGGGGTGCCTGAACTTGGCCGTGGGGCCAGTGTGCTCTGGGGAATAGGCGCCAGGCCCTGGGGTTTTGAACCCATGCGCATCGTCCTGCCGGCTGTACAGGGAGTAATGGGGAGTGCCGTCCATCCCATTACGGTAGACCTGTGTCATGAAACTTATGTCAGTCATTGGGGTTTTTGTTTGGTTGGTTGCTTTTTTGTTTTGTTTTGTTTGTTTCTCTCTCTCTCTCTCTCTCTCTCTCTCTCTCTCTCTCTCTCTCGCTCTCTCTCTTCTCTTCTCTTCTCTCTCTCTATCTATCTAGCTAGCTAGCTAGCTCTCAATCTCTCTCTTGTTCGTTTCTCTCTCTCTCTCTCTCTCTCTCTCTCTTCTCTTCTTCTTTCTTCGTTTCTTTCTTTTTTTTCTTCCTTTCTTTCTTTTTTCTGTTTTTCTTTTGTCCTTCCTTCCTTTCTTTCTGTCTTTTTGTCTTTCTTCCTTTCATTTTTTCTGTCCTTTTTTCTTTCTTTCTTTCTTTCTGTCTTTCTTTCTTTCTGTCTGTCTTTCTTTCTTTCTTCCTTCCTCTCTTTCTTTCTTTCTTTCTTTTTTCCTTCCTCTCTTTCTTTCTTTCTTTCTTTCTTTTTTCTTTCTTTCTTTCTTCCTCTCTTTCTTTTTTCTTTCTTTCTTTCTTCCTGACTTTCTTTCTGCCTTTCTGTCTTTCTTTCTTCCTTTCTTTTACTTTCTTTGTCTTTCTTTTCTTCTTTCCTTTCTTTCCATCTTTTCTTCCTTTCTTTCTTTCTTTCTTTCTTTCTTCCTTCCTTTCTTTCTTCCTTCCTTCCTTCCTTTCTTTCTTTCTGTCTGAGGATAGGACATTGTGGCCTACTCCAACATGTGTGACCAGTTGTTGTCCACGGCAGACTTGGAGCACTATATCCAGAAAACATTCTACTGTTTTGCCTGTATTTTTTTCTCTCCTAGATTTAGAAGAATGAACAGTGGTCAGACCGAACACTTCAGGGAAAGCAGCTGTAGGACAGCAAGGGGGATCAACTTGATGAAAACCACATCCTTTTATTTTTTTTCCTTTAGGATTATCACACTCAGGGAGGTTACCTTAGGTGCTAACATTTTTTTTTCGTCTCATTTTCTACGCCACCTCAATGGCCACAGAAGCTGGTACAATTTTTACAATGTGATGATGATGGTGTCAATGAGAATGACAATCATGATGCTATGGAGTTCCCATCTAGGATTGAGACTGCGTGACAGGGTTGTACTCTACGCTTACTATCATTATATATCCCGGCGTCAACCAGGCCCAAGAGAAACAGACACCTACGGTGCTGGTCAGAAGATTTGAGCAACACCCTCAATGACGCATCCGTGAAGTGGACGAAACCGGACTGTGTGGTCACAAGCCTTCACAATGAGCTCATATCACGCCCAACTCTGGGTAGGAGCCAGTTAGAGCCGAAAAATCCCACAATGATTCTTTTGAAAGGACTTATAAATGGGGAATCGAAACCAAAACCTTCCAGTCGGTAGTCCATTGCACTACCACTACACCACGGTGACTGGTTAGAAAATCACATCCTTCATCGATATCACCAGACCGACTATTTGAGGCGTGAACGTGCTCGAACACATTAGAGAGAAAGAGAGAGAGAGAGAGAGAGAGAGAGAGGGAGAGAGAGAGAGAGAGGAGAGAGAGAGAGAGAGAGAGAGAGAGGAGAGAAGGCAAAAAAAAAAAAGAACAAAAAAAATATCAGTCACTTGTAGTACAGTCGAAGAGAAAAAGAACTCAGCAAGGACAACTATAGGGCAAAAGCTGAGTTAGAGACTATTTGCAAAAGTCATGAAAGAGTAATTCTCAATCGACGTAAGACGACTCAGACAATGAAATGGCTTCTCTGGTACGCGTACTCTTTCTCAGCATTTCTAAAGAGTGGAGGGGTTTGAGTTTCTTCCACTCTGGGCACTTATGACGCTCGAGTCAAACGTACAGTGATTGCCACAAAACAGAAACAACAAACACACACACCACAGAGAAAAAAAAAACAGAAAAAAAACAGAAACACAGAACAAACACACAAACCAACAGAACAAACACACAAACCAACAGAAACACAAACAAAACCAACAGAACAAAACACACAACCCACAGAACAAACACACAAACAACAGAACAAACACATCAACCAACGAAAGCACACACAAACCAACAGAACAAACACAAAAACCAACAGAACACACACACAAACAACAGAACCACCACACAAACCGTAACTCAACACAAAACGACGAACCAAACCACAACCCACAGAACAACACACAAACGCACAGAACAACACACAAACCAAAGAACAAACACACAAACACACAGAACAAACACAACAAACCAACAGAACAACACACACAAACCAACAGAACACACACACAAACCAACAGAACAAACACACAAACCACAGAACAAACACACAAACCAACAGAACAAACACACAAACCAACAGAACACACACACAAACCAACAGAACACACACACAAACCAACAGAACAACACACAAACCAACAGAACAAACACACAAACCAACAGAACAACACACAAACCAACAGAACACACACACAAACCAACAGAAAAACACACACAAACCAACAGAGCAAACACACAAACCCACAGAACAACACACACAAACCAACAAACACAACAAACCCACAGAACAAACACACACACCAACAAAAACACAAACCAACAGAACAAACACACAAACCAAGAGAACACACACGCAAACCAACAGAACAAACACAATAATTCAACAGAACAAACACACAAACCAACCAACAAACACACAAACCAGGGAACAAACACACAAACGAGCGAACACAGACAAATCCACGAACAAATACACAAACCAGCGAACACATACAAATCCACGAACAAGCACACAAACCAACCAACAGACCTTGGTGTTGGGGTAGTAGCAAGGGCCAGGGCTGCAGTCGTCCTTGAACTTGCCGTGGCGGACGCCGAAGGAGTAGGCGGGCTGCTTGTAGTGGGAGGAGCGGGGATCATGGGTGTTGTCCCCGGTGAGGGCAGGCAGCCCGTAGCACGGACCTGGACTGCTGTACATGGCCGCTATGGGCGCCCGGGGCTTGACGTACTCGTACACCATCCTGACTGTTTGCTACCTGCTGACAGTGAGGGCAGTTTGAAGGTTTGTTTTGGAGTTTGTTTGGTGTTTGAAGTTTGGTTTTGGAGTTTGTTTGGTGTTTGTTTGGAGTTGTTGTGTTTGTTTGTTTTGTGTTTGTTTGGTGTTTGTTGTGCTTTTTGGAGTTTGTTTGGGGTTTGGGTTTGTTTGGAGTTTGTTTGGTGTTTGTTTGGTGTTTGTTTGGAGTTTGTTTGGTTGTTTTGTGTTTGTTTTGTGTGTTTGTTTGGAGTTTGTTTGGTGTTTTTTGGAGTTTGTTTGTTGTTTGGTGTTTGTTTGGTTGTTTGTTTTGGAGTTTGTTTGGTGTTTGTTTGGAGTTTGTTTGTTGTTTGGTGTTTGTTTGGTGTTTGTTTGGAGTTTGTTTGGGTTTGGTTTGGGTTTGTTTGGGTGTTGTTTGGTGTTGGTTTGGGTTTGTTTGGTGTTTGGTGTTTGGTTTGGGTGTTTGGTTTGTTTGGGTTTGTTTGGGTGTTGGTTGTTTGGGTTGTTTGGGTTTGTTTGGGTTTGGGTTTGTTGGGTTGTGGTTTGGTTTGGTGTTTGTTTGGTTGTTTGGTGTTGGTGTTTGGTGGTTGGTGTTTGTTTGGGTTTGTTGGTGGTGTTGGTTTGGGTTTGGGTTTGTTTGGGTGTTGGTTTGGAGTTGGTGTTGGTGTTTGTTGTTTGGGTTGGTTTGGTGTTTGTTTGGGTTGTGTTGTGTTGGGTTTGTTTGGGTTGGTGTTTGGGTTTGGTGTTTGGTGTGGGTTTGGGTTTGGTTGTTGGGTTTGGTGTTGTGTTTGGTTGTTTGGTTTGGGTTTGGTTTGGTGTTGTGGTGTTTGGTTGGTGTTTGGTTGTTTTGGTGTGTTGGGTGTTGGTGTTGGTGTTGTGGTGTGGTGTTGGGTGGTTGGGTGTTTGTTTGGTGTTTGGTTTTGTTGGTGTTTGTGTTGGTGTTGGGTTTGGTGTTGGTGTTTGGTGTTTGTTTGGGTTTTGTTGGGTTTGTTGTGGGTGTTTGGTGTTTGGTGTTTGTGGGTTGTTTGGGTTTGTTTGGTGTTTGTTTGGTGTTGGGTGTTGGTGTTTGTTTGGTGTTTGTGTGTGTTTTGGTGTTGTGTTTGGTGTTTGTTTGGTGTTTGGTGTTGTGGGTTGTGTTGGTGTTTGGTGTTTGGTGTTTGGTGTTTGGTGTGGGTGGTTGTTTGGGTTTTGTTTGGGTTGTTTGGTGTTGGTGTTGGTGTTGTTGTGTTTGGGTTTGTTGGTGTGTGTTGTTTGGGTTTGTTTGGTGTTTGTTTGTGTGTGGTGTTGTTGGTGTTTGTTGGGTTTGGTGTTGTTTGGTTTTGGTGTTTGTGGTGTTTGGTGTTTGTTGGTGTGTTGTGTGTTGTTTGGTGTTTTTGGTTTGGGTTTGTTTGGAGTTTGTTGGGTTGGGTTTGTTTGGTGTTTGTTTGGTGTTTGTTGTGTTTGTGGTGTTTGTTTGGTGTTTGTTTGGTGTTTGTGATTGTTTTGTTTGTGTTTTTTAGTTTGTTTGGTGTTTGTTTGGTGCTTTTTGGTAGTTTGTTTGTTGGAAGTTTGTTCAGAATTGTTTGAGTTTTGTTTGGAGTTTGTTTGATTTGTTGTTTGAAGTTTGTTTGGAGTTTGTTCAGAATTGTTTGAAGTTTGTTTGGAGTTTGTTTCAGAATTTGTTTGAAGTTTGTTTGGAGTTTGTTCAGAATTGTTTGAAGTTTGTTTGGAGTTTGTTCAGATAATTGTTTGGAGTTTGTTTGGAGTTTGTTCAGAATTGTTTGAAGTTTGTTTGGAGTTTGTTCAGAATTGTTTGAAGTTTGTTTGGAGTTTGTTCAGAGCTCGTTCAAGAGGAATTCATCGCACTCAGACAATTCCACATGCGCGTTCTTCAAATCTGCCAGCTGTGCTAAGCCCTAGCATATGCCCCGCGCCCGGCAAGGTCTTGAAATGGGGAACAGGAGGTGGGCCATGGGCTAGGGGTAAGAAGGACTTACGAAACACTAACCAGACACCACCTGAATGATGGAAACATTAAAATGGACTGTTTCAAAATTTGTGGACTGGGATTCAACTTGAGATATCAAGTTTTGAGTCTTCAGCCCTATAAAAAAAAAAAAACAGAAGTCAGAGAGAGAGAGAGAGAGAGAGAGAGAGAGAGAGAGAGAGAGAGAAGAGACAGAGGAGGAGAGACAGAGACAGAGAGAGACAGAGACAGAGAGAGACTGAGAGAGAAACACAGAAAGAGAGACAAAGAAAGATAGAGATAGAAAGAGAGAGATGGGGGTAGAGAGAGAGTGGGAGAGAGAGCGAGAGAGAGAGAGAGAGAAAGAGAGAGAAAGAAAGAAAGAAAGAGAGAGAGAGAGAGAGAGAGCAAGTCAGCCAATCAGCCAGCCAGCCAGCTAGCCAGACAGACAGACAGACTGATAGAGACTGAGACAAAGAGACAGAAACTTCAAAACGTTCATTATTCTATGATAGTCACACTGGACCTGTATTACAGCTGTCTTCAAAGAGTTATCTACTGGATCAAAGTGACTGTCAGCGTTGAAGCAAATACGAACAAGACACACACGAAAATAGAATGAGAACTCTCCATGTCAGCGCTTTTCTTCAGTCGAAGGAAAGATCAGGCATTCTAGCGATTCTATTGTTGTTTATATCCTAAGTCTGGCGACTTTATGACTTTTCTGTCTTTTGTATACGATTAACCCTTCGACTCCCTCACTCTGCGCACTAGTATCCTGCATTGTCAATCATGCCAGCAAAGCAAAAACATAACGCTTGATTCCTCACCTGCCACCAGTATC
>JAPXFY010000017.1:44506556-44509056 GCA_030674185.1 Monoplex corrugatus
AGAATATGAGGAATACTGTGATGAGACTCAGCGCCAAGTATTATGGGAGCAGAAGGCAGCCATGTTGATTTGAAAGTTGGATTAACTTGCGGCCTGTGCTTATGAGAAGGTAAAATATGTCATATCCTGGTACTACAATTAATGGTACCGATTGTTCGAAAGAAAACAACAAAAATGAACTGGAACAAAACAAAACAAAGTAAAATGAAATAAGGTAAAACGCAACAAACTAAACTAAACTAAACTAAACTAAACTAAACTAAACTAAACTAAACTAAACTAAACTAAACTAAACTAAACTAAACTAAACTAAACTAAACTAAACCAAACTAAACTAAACTAAACTAAACTAACTTAATAAATAAAAAAAATTTAAAAAAATTAAAAAAAGATGAAATAAAATAAAATAAATGAAAATAAAACAAAACAGATTAAAAATGAAATAATATCAAACTATTAGAGTTAGGATTATAATAAAACAGCATTTTGTCGGTTACAACACATCATCCAAGTAATATAACGCAACACCAATTCTAGAATTCTACAGAAAGAGAAAGAAATGAGAATTGGAAAAAAGAAAAAAAAAAAAAGAAAAAAAAAACAACGAAAGAAAGGAAAAAGAAAAATACACCAAGCCTCTTTTAAGTACACCACCACTAAAACCAATCACTAATCACACATCCGAAAACCAACCAACCAACCAACCAACCAACCAGCCAACCAACCAACCAACCAACCAACCAACCAACCAACCAACCAACCAACCAACCAACCAACCAACCAACCAAAATAATAACTAACCAACCAGCCACAACCAACCAACCAACCAACCAACCAACCAACCAACCAACCAACCAACCAACCAACCAACCGGTCAACCAACCAACCAACCAGCCAACCAACCAACCAGCAACCAACCAACCAACCAACCAACCGATAAAATAACCAACCAACCCAACCAATCAACAACCAACCAACCAACCAGCCAGCCAGCTAAACATCCATCAGCCAACCACTCAGCCAACCAAACATGGAAACAATTCTATTACTTACTTGATAGTATCACCACTCCGAGTAACAGACAAACAAACCGACAAAGGGAGAGAAGAAAACAGAAGTGAACGGCGCAGAGGTCAGTAATTAAGTCTGGCACCAAAGTGACCAGCTCTGATGGCGATGCGATCGAGGGAGGAATCGATTAATTACTAACTGACCACTCCCGCCCGACCAGCCAGCTGCCTAATACACAGAGCAAGCGTTGAGGCTGTCAGCTGGTCATTCCAGCCTTAACTGGTCCATTGTGTCTTGACGCTGTTTCACAGTCATTTGACAGACCCTCGCCGACAGCTTAGACAGTTATCAGCTAACAATTTTGAGGGCGAGTTGACATTCAAATGAACTCACAATTTTAACTCCAAGTTTCAATCGAGTAATCATAACATTATAATCAGTCCCCCGGCCCTTGTACCGACTCAGCTGAATAACTTGGACTATGCAGCTATGTAATTGAATCTCAAAAAGAAAAGATGGAGCGTATCTTTGGCATAAGGCCATACGTTTCGTGTTGAGAGGAAGAGAGAAAAAAAGAGACAGGGGAGAGAGAGGGGGGGAGAGAGAGACAGAGAGAGGGAAAGAGGAGAGAGAGAAAAGAGGGAGAAGAAGTATAGAGAGAAAGAGAGAGAGAGAGAAAGAGAGAGAGAAAAGAGAGAGAGAGAGAGAGAGAAGAGAGAGAGAGAGAGAGAGAGAGGAAGAGAGAGAGAGACGAAAGAGAGAGAGAGAGAGAAAGAAGGCTAATTCTGTAATGGTTATGATAAGTCGTACGTCATAACTTATAAATTGTTGTATTAAATTTCAGCTGACATTAAGTTTTAATCACAATTGTAATCAAGGCTCTTTAATCATTCTGTAATTTCTGGTGTGATCGCTGCATTTTGTATAAATTAGGCATGTTTCTCGAGTTGTTCTCATAAAGTGATTTCCAAAATTGAGTTATTTCTATTTTCAATACTGTATTGGTGTTCATCTGACAATAAATGGTATATGATAATGACGATAAGCCAAAGCCAATATTCTACTAGATGTGGCTAATGATTAGCCAAAGCCACAGTGCTATTACATATGATTGCGATAAACCAAGGCCAAAATGTGGTCACATTAATCAAAGCCACAGTAATTTGTCAAGGCAACTGCCACCTATGTCGCTTGGAATATAGCGTCACTAAAAGTTTTGTTGATACACCATCTATTAGCAAGTTAACAAGAAACACCACGAGGGTGCAAATGGGACCGGGGGCATCAAGGCTCGCCACTCTCTGGACAGTCACCTCCCAAGCTCCCAACACCACTTGACAGTCTTTTCATCAAGCAAAGGGGGGGGGGGGGGGCTGTCCATGCGTTGATGACCTATTCGGACCCAGTCATCAGTTATCTAGTTTACAAACCCAAATGGCAAGATGGAGAGATGACAAACCCCGGACACAGCCACACAACGCGCACCAAT
>JAPXFY010000017.1:44526556-44564056 GCA_030674185.1 Monoplex corrugatus
GCTCGAATACACTTTTAATACTTTAATTCCATAACATGGTGGATAGGGTGAGGGAGTCAAAGGTTAATTTTTGCAGCGTGGATAGGTGCGGGATAAAATGGTTAAGTTTTTGCATCAGCTGGTTACGGTGCGGAAGTCAAAACGTTTTAAGCTCCGAAGAAAAGCGTTAGGGTGTCAAGGTCGAAATGCGATGATATCTCTGTGAAGAAAGGACTGTGGTGAGGATCTAGTCTTTTCATAACATATTTCTTTTCTTGAGTGTGTGTATGAAACACTGAAAGACACACGAGTGAGAACACCAAGACACAGCACAGCAATGGACACACACTGAGGTAAGGGACAGTGAAGAAAACATCAGTTCTGTCCCTTGTAGGACCAGTACGTTGATCGTGTGTCTGTCCTTGTCAGTTGGTTCCTGTGGACAAACCTGAACACACACACACACACACACACACACAACGCATGCACGCACGCACGCACGCACATACGCACGCACGCACGCACGCACGCACGCACGCACACACACACACACACACACGCATGTCACCAACATAACATCCCCACTAAATACGATAGTCTACCGGACATGTTCCATATATCACTTAGTTATATCACAAATGGATACAACACACTGCAAATCATATTCCACATTATGCTAGATAATCTCTTATTGACATAATAGACTACAAATCATGTTCCGTATAGCACCTAGGTTTGTCCACAATAGACTACAACACATGTTCAATAGATCACCTAGGTGTATCTAAAACAGACACAATAGACTACAAAACGTCTTCCATACATCACCGAACTATTTCTCCAATAGACTCAATAGTCTATAGAACGTTTCATAGAGCACTTAGGTGTACCTTTAACAGACACAATAGCCTGCAAAACATGATGAGATTCACCATTGTTTCGGACTGGATGGCACTGAATAGTAGTGTATTTATTGTACTGTTTGAGTCGTATTGTGTTGTATCACACTGTGTTGTTGTATTGTACATATAGCGTACCATACTATAATGTACAGTATTATATCGTATTTTATCGTTGTGCATTGTGCTTTTATTGTATGGGATTGGTCAGATTATTGTTCACAAAATCTTAATTAGATAGTGACACACATGCATACACACAATTATACTCACACACACACACACACACACACACACAACACACACACACACAGATACAGAGTACACACATGCACATACCCCATCCTTCTCATACACACACACACACACACACATACACACACACACACTCACACACACACACAAACACACACAAACACGTATACACATACACACACACACACACACACACACCACACACGCACACGTACACACACACCACACACACACACACACACACACCACACACACACACACACACACACACACACACACACACACATACGAGCACACGAACATACATACCTCCCCTTCTTCCCATAAAACATCCGCTAAGTCAGGCACCTCAACAAGACACAACAGGATACCAAACACAGACTGCATTTCTGCACCATCACTCCGAGCAAGGTTCCATAATGACAGGCGCTGTGTACTGAGAATGTCGAATACCGAAGGAAAATTCTGGCGCTGACTCTTTGTTCTTGCACTGAAACAGAAACAGGTTTCCGGCACCAAGGGAGAAGAGTGGCAGAATGGTTCAGACGTTCGCCTGCCAATAACTAAACTCGAGGTTCCAGGGTTCGTTCCCCGTAGAGGCCTCGACTTTTCTCCTCAGTTTGACCGGAAAATCGAACTGAACGTCTAGTCCTTTGGACGAGGGACGAAAAACGAGTCGGACCCGTGTGCCTTCTGGCTGCACGCGCTAAAGATCCCACGGCAGTTGAAAATCGTGAAGAGCAGGACATAGCCCAGCTGCCTTGGTATAAAACATTGGAGAGATAGGTGGATTTCCCAGGTCCCACCAGTTGAAGACCAATTAGCCTTCCTGCCTTTATGAAGTCTTGGTTTAAAACACAAATGAAACTGAAAAGAACACGAGCAGAGGAGAAGAGAATGAGCACACAACAGGTGAGACTAAAACAAAGAATGAAAAATCACAGAGAACATAACAGAACACAACAGATCACACTACGATAGAACAGAAGGGACAGAATACAATAGAACAATACAGGATAGAACAGAAAAGAATAGAAGAGGATAGACTAGAAAAGAAAAACCGAAGAGAAGAGAAGAGAACAAAACAGAACATAAAAATAGGAGAACAGAATAGAATAGAATAATTTTGATAAACATGGACAAGAATGTTTATTTAAAATCACAACTATTGTTCTTTTTTTTTTTTTATCAGAATTGAACCAGAGACAATTCTTTTTTTACTGTTGGATCTTTTACGTGCGCTAACTGCATGCTGCACATGGACCTCGGTCTGATCCAATTATTTTAACGATTTTCCTTTTCTGTACAAATAAAACTAATCCAACCCAACCCAACCCAAACCAAATCAACCCAACCAAACCCAACCCAACTCAGCACAGCACAGCAAAAGACAGCACAAAACAACACAGCACAACACAAATGCAGCACAGCACAGCACTTGCGAGACAAGGCAAGGCAAGGCAAAGCAGGGCAAGGCAAGACAACGCAACACAACAGCACAACAAACACATCACAGCAAACCAACACAACACAACACAACACGACACAACATACCACAACACAACACACTACAACACAACACAACATACCACAACACAACACACTACAACCCAACCCAACATACCGCAACACATCACAGCAAATCAACACACTACAACACAAACCAACACAACACACACCACACCACACCACACCACACCACACCACAACACAACACAACACAACACAACACAACACAACACAACACAACACAACACAACACAACACAACACAACACAACACAACACAACACAACACAACACAACACCGTTGACTGCTAACCAACACAACACAACACAACACAACACAACACAACACAACACAACACAACACAACACAACACAACACAACACAACAAAACACAACACAACACAACACAACACAACACAGTTGACTGACGTTTTCGGGTCGGTGTGCGCCAGGTCCTGGCTTGATAGTTGGGTCTCCTGGCGGAAACACGCGAGCCCCCATGGAGTACAGAGGCAGACGGCGTTTGTAGTTGGATGGGTTCGTCGCATCGTAGGTACCTGGGCCGGGAGCCTGTAATAATAACAATGATAATAATAATAATAATAATAATAATAATAATGATAATAATATAATAATGTAATGTAATGATGATGATGATGATGATAGCAATGACAACAATAATACTAACAATAATAGCAGTAGTATTACTATTACTACTACTACTAACAATGATAATAACAACAATAATGGTGATGATGATAATGATAATGATAATAATAAAAGCCATCATCATCATCATCGTAATATTGTCCTACTACTACAATTATTGTTGTTGCTGCTGCTGCTACTACTACTACTAAACAGCAGTACAAACAGTAGCAGAAGCAACAGCAGAAGTAATCGCAACAGCAGCAACAACATCTGTAACAGTACTTGCGGTAATAGTAGTAGTAGCCACAGCAATGTAATAGTAGTAATAGTTGTAGGAGTAATAGTAGTGGTGGTGGTGGTAGCAGTAGCAGAAATAGCAATAATTATTTTATGGTAGTAGTATAGCACAGCAATTGCATCAGCTGTAACAACAACAGCAACAGCTGTTGAAATAGTGGCAACAGTAATAGCAAGAGAAACAGTAACAGTAGCCGTAGTAATAGTAGCATTAGCGGTGGTCAAGTCCGTAAATGTCAGATTCCAATGGGAAGATCTTGGCTTCCATTCACCTAGGCGCATCTGCCTGGTCAGTAAACGATGGAGATTTTTGTGATCTCTCAGACCAGCATGTGTGTGCAGACCTGCCAGTGATCAAACTACCTTTGTGAGTGCACACATTCAGAAAATGGAACATGCACGTTAAAGATCCTACAAGTCATGTCGGCGTCTGTTGGCTTATGGAAACACGAAAACACCCTGCATGCACGGCCACCAAAGATGCAGACTGTGCAACAACATAGTGGTCGCTCAACAGCTCGAGTTCTCTGTGCTCCACTAAAAAGTCTAATTAGGTGTAATGCACAGTGAGTCCAGTTGAGTTTGGCTGCGCACACCAGTTGAAAATCGTGAAGGGCAGGGCACTCCCCGGCTACCCTGGTATAAAACATTGGAGAGATAGGAAAAACTTATAACGGTAGTAGCAAGCAGCAACAGAAACAGCAGGAGCAGCATGAGTTTTTGTTTAGTTGGTTGGTTTTCGTTTTTGTTCTTGGGCTTGGTTTTGTTTTATTTGTCGGTTTCAACTTCATTATATACTCGAGTAAACGAGTCGCCTTTTATGTGTATGTTCTTTTGCAGTTGTGTTCTTTTCTGTTCTCTTCTGTTCCGTTTTTCTGTTCTAATCTATTCTCTTCTGTTCTTTTCGGTTCTCTCCTGTATTGTTCTACTGCATTCTGTCCCATTCTGTTCTATCGTAGTGTATTCTGTTTTGTTTTTGTTTGTTCGTTTGTTTGTTTGTTGTTTGTTTGTTTGTTGGTTTGTTTGTTCTCTTTTCCGGCCATTAAGGCAGTCATAGACTGTGTTCGGGGAGTGTGCTTACTTAACGTTTTCGTGACCAAACTATGGTCCATAAAACAGGGTTATTCTCCAGTGAAAAGACCTGACACTGACCTTGGCCAGGTCCTCTGCAAAACCTCCCGTCTTATGCTTGGGCCTCATGGTGAAGATGGGCATCTGTCGTTTGTTACTCTGTACTGTGAAGCCCAGCATGTTGGGCAGTGTGTACCTGTTGGGAGCTGGAAAGAAAGAAAGAAAACAAAAAAGGAATAAATTAATGAATAAACGAATAAATAAAGGAATAAAGGAAGGGTGTACAAAGGAAGGAAAAACGAAATAAAAGGCCGAAATAAGCTTGTCGTTTGTTAGTTACTCTGTACTGTCGAATGATGAAGGGAAACAAGCTGAGGATGTTGCTACTGAAAGTCTCCAGCGCTATCTCCGCACGTAGGTCGTTATGGGGTGACGGTAATCCATCGTAGACCTCAGGCAGATGCAGTGTTCGTATCCTCCCCCAGTGACAGAGCGGCTCTTTCCAGGAATAGTATTGCACTTCTGAAATGGGAAGGTGGAGGGAAGAGGAATAGGGTGAGGAAACAAAAGGAACATCTGAACAAAGCTGGTTGTCATAATGTATCTGTTATATAGCCGCGTCTGCCTTGTCATCCCACTTTGCAATCGAAACAGTTGATGCTGAGTGACGCTGTACACCTCCAAGGCTAGTTCTGCCTTTAAAAGGCTGACCAAGAGAATGTGGCAAAACCATGGCGACAGGCTCGCCACAAAGATTGTCGTATACAGAGCAGTAATTTTGAGCACCCTGCCGTACTGCTGCCAGACATAAGTTACCTTGTGATGGCACACTGAACGGCTGGAGCTGTACCAACCAAAGATATTTGTGCGACATCTCCAGCATCACGTACAAGGTTGGATGTTCAGCCTTCAAGATCTGAAGAAGTGTGACTTGCCAAATATAGTTTCTGTTCATCAAATATCAGCTTTTGACGAGCTGGACATGTCTGTATGGAATATAAACACATCTCAAAAATGCTCCTGTAAGCATAACCAAAGCAAGGATACCGTGACCAGAAAAGACTACTAACTGATACAAGCATACTCTGAAGGCCAATTCATGAGCTGTTGCATCAACACCACAAGACAATGCTCACAACAGAGTAAACTGGCGACAGCCGTACAAGCAGGGTAAAATCACACGTGAACAACACAGAACAGCTGTTATTCAACAGAAGAAGGGTTAAGGGAAACAGAACCCAAGGTTGAAGGGCTCTGTCCGATGCAGCGCCTGTGGGAAAAATAATGTACCTTCAGAATCAGTCCTGTATCCTACATAAAAATAAAAAAACCAACTATAACAGGCGAAAAGAACCAGTATGCCTGCTTATCTGTCAGTTCGATGGGAGAGTTCATCATCATCATCATCATCATCATCATCATCATCATCATCATCATCATCATCATCATCACCACCACCATCATCACCATCGTCGTCGTCGTCGTCATCATCATCATCATCATCATCATCATCATCATCATCATCATCATCATCATCATCATTGTCGAGCCCATTTTGTTGGGCTGAGCGTATCTCGTGAAACCTGGAAAATGAAAGAAGGAAGGAAGAAGAATGGGAAAAAGGAAAGGAAGGAAGGAAAGAAGAAAGGAAGGAAGGATATCGGCTAGGCACAAGCTTGGGCACTGACACACGGCTGTTGGCCATGTTCTTCACAGAGAGAGAGAGAGGGGAGAGAGAGAGAGACAGAGAGAGAGAGACAAAGAGACAGAGAGAGAGACAGACAGAGAGTCGCAGGTTTTTTTCTTCTACTGATAGAAGAGTGAGTGGCCCAGGGTATTTTCGTGGGCTAGTTGGCAGAGCCATGGACTCAAGATCTTGAGTTCAATCCCAGCCGGCAACATTAAAAACTGGCCTGTTGACTGCCCATCTTAAACATCTCCATCATTCTGGTGGTACCAGCTTAATCAGTTAATGTTTCATAGGTCCTTCATCCCCCTTCCGCGTTTATCAGACCTTGCCAGCGCATGGGGTTTCGCGCTGGCTTGGGAAGTCTGTCAGATAGTTGCTGGTGAATTCGGCTAGAGCGCATATGGAGCTTTCCGAGTGCAGAAGATCCCTGTTGAACAAACTCCAACTAAACTCCAAACTACTGATAGATTGATGACTAAATAAATGAATGACCAGGCGTCTTGTCCAGAGAGCGGAGTCTGGTCCTGTCTCCCAGGCTGTAGTGTGGAGCCGTGGGCTGAGTGCTGCAGGGGAAGTTTTTCTCGGGCTTGTAGGTACCGGGCCCCGGGATGTTGAAAGGGACCAGTTCAGGTCGCTTGGCTGTCAGAGAGTAATGGGGTGTGCCGTCCATCCCATCACGGTACATCTGGTACATAACACCAAAAACTCAACGTGCAGTTTACGCATAATAGTTGAGACATAAGAAAGGTTTGGTTTCTTTAACCCTTTGACTCCTGCACCCCGTCCACCAGAACCCTGCACTGTCAACCATGCTAACAAAAGCAAAAACTGAGCCCTTTGATTCCCGCACCCTATCCACAAGCGTCCTGCAGGAAGCTGGTGGACAGGATGAGGAAATCAAAGGGTTAAGTTTTCGCACCTGGTGAAGATGGCGCAGGAGTCTATGGGTTAAAGGTAATGGGTGTCCCATAGCAGTTTAACGTTTCGTGCAGTTTACACACATAGGCTGACACATTTTTGTAAGATAAAGGGTGTCTCCTCGCAGTCTGGTGTTTCGTGCAGTTTACATACATAAACTGATACATAAAAGATGTTTGTTTTTTTCATTTTTGTAAAGGCAAAGGGTGTCCCAAAGCAGTTTGGCGTTTTGTGCAGTTTACACACATAAGCTGATACACACAAAAAAGTGTTTAAAAACATTTTTAGAGGTAAAGGATGTCCGATGTCAGTTTTTGCGTTTCGTGCAGTTTACACATGTGGGCTGATAAAAAAAATTAATTTAAGGTAAAAGGTGTCCCATAGCAGTTTGGCTAGTGTTTCGTGCAGTTTACACATAATTATAAGCTGATGCATAAGGAAGTTTTTTTTAAGGTAAAATGTGCCCCAGAGCAGTTTGGTGTTTCGTGCAGTTTACACATACAAGCTGATCTATAACGAAATGTCCCTTTGGCCATGGTGGCTATGATCTTCGTAACGGGGATCTCTGGACTGAGCGATTTATCATCATCATCATGTGCCCTGCTGCATGGCGTTGGCGATCATGGCACTCCATAGGAATCTATCTTTTGCCGCTGCAAGTATATCTCCCATGGCTCACACTCTCTGTCCTCATTCACTCCGCAAAACCATCCAACATTTTCTCCCTGGGTGTACCTCGTGCTTTTCCCCCCTCCGGCTTTCCCTGTTTTGACTAGGTGCTCTAATTTCTCTTGCCTCATAAAATGTCCTATAAATGTTGCTTGTCTTTTCTTGATTTTCATCATTAAAGTTCTGTTTGTGTTTGCCTCTTTCAATACTGTCTCGTTTGTCTTCTGAGCGATTACTGTCTTTAATAGGAGGCTTGGTAGGCTGTATCCTTAATAAGTTGGATTAGAACAGGCATTCCACTGGTCACAAACCAAACCAAACCAAGCCTAACCAAACCAAACCAAATCAAACCAAACCAAACACCAAACCAAACACCAAACCGCACCACAACAATTAAAACCAAACCAAATCAAACCAAACAAAACCACACCAAACCCACAAACAAAATCAAATCCAAAACGAAATCCAAACCAAACAAAACCAAACCAAACCAAACCCAAACCAAACCAAACCCTTAAAACCAAACCAAATCAAACCCACACCACACCAAAACACACCAAACCAAACCAAACCAAACCACACCACACCACACCACACCAAACCAAAAAAACCACACCACATCAAACCAAACCGAAGAAGTCATATTACTCACTTTGCTGGCAGGCAAATACTTGGGCCCAGGACTGAAGTCGTTGCTTTTGAGGGTCGGTTTCAGACCGAAGGTGTAGGCAGGGTTCTTGAAGTGGACGCTGCGGGGGTCGTGGGGGTGGCTGATTTGACCGACCAGGGTGGGCAGTCCGTAACAAGGCCCTGGGCTGGCGTACATGGCCGCTATGGGCCTTCTGGGGATGGTGTAGTTGTACACCATGGCGATGGCCGCTTAGGATGAGGTGAGGTAGTAGAAAAATAGTAGTAGTCGCTGGTAGCACCGGTTGCGAGTGCGTATGTTTGCGTTTGTTGTGTGGTCTTGGCGGGGTAGGGTAGGGTGGGTGGGTGGCGGGCTGGGGGAGGAGGGGGGTAGAGCGGGGAAGCCCACCCACACTCGAAACGATGTGGACTGGATACCGGCTGGAAAATGGACGAAAATCTTGAGTGGTGAGACGGGAGAGTGAGAGGGTGTGCATGTGAAAAAAAAAATGAAAGAAAGAAAGAAAGAAAGAAAAAGAGAGAAGAAGAAGAAGGAGAGTGGAAACAAAGAGAGAGAAAGAGTGAGAGTGGGAGAGAGAGAGAGAGAGAGAGAGAGAGAGAGAGAGAGAGAGAGAGAGAGAGAGAGAGAGAGAGAGAGAGAGAGAGAGAAAGACAGACAGACAGACAGACAGACCGACAGAGACAGCGAGAGAGAAAGACGGAGAGAGACAGAAAGTGAGACAAGACAGAGAGAGATAGCAAAAAGGGAGAGACAGAGAGAGACAGAAAGGGAGAGAGAGACAGAGAGACAGACAGACAAAAAGAGAGAGAGAGACAGAGAGGAAATGTGACACAGAGGAAGAGATAGAGATAGAGAAAGAGAGAGAGAGAGAGAGAGAGAGAGAGAGAGACAGAGACAGAGACAGAGACAGAGAAAGAGTGAGATATAGATGGCAAGAAACGAAATGAAACCATTTCCTAACAGGACAGATGCTGCACGTAGGTAACTTACCCATTTGTTATTATTAATCTGCATGTATCAAAACAACAGAAAAAAAATGTGTGAGAGAGAGAGACAGAGAGACAAAGAGAAAAAGAGCGAGATAGACAGACAGACAGACAGACAGACAGAACGTTGATAATATATATATAAAGAGTGGGCGACAGTTTGCTCAAGAGGGTTTCATTGCAGTTAGGCAGTACCATATGCGCTCCATCTGCTTTTCTTCGTCGATTATTGTCATAGGCCCTAGTAGTACATGTCGTGGCTATAATAGTAGTAGTAATAGCCATGATGGTAGTCTTAGTAATAGTACATGTGGTATGCTTTCCGGCCTTTCTATGCTTCTCTTGTTGGTAGCCTACTTTTTGCCAGTTTTTGGATGCGCATGTATGAATTTGTTTTAACAGCAATATTAAAATTACTGTATTACCATATGCATTATTCACCAGAACCAAAGTTACTATTAATATTATTGAAACTATTAAGTATTATCAATCCATTGTAAAACCTACTGTCAAAACTCGGCGGAAAACAGGAGAATCCTAAAATTCATATTTGCCTTTGTGTGGATTTTTTTTTCTTTGGTGTTCCGATTTTTTTCCGGTTACGAGTACATTTTGCCATCTTGTGCGAACAGTAGCTTGAGTTGCTGCATATTCCGCATCCGCCATCTCCGGTGGGTGTGTATGCTGGATGTTTTCATGTTTCCATAAGCCACCAGATACTGACATGACTTGGGGGATCTTTACCGTGCATAGTCAATGTTCTGCGTGCCTATATACACAACGGGGGTTTAGACACTATCAGGTCTGCACCAAAGAGGGAGATAGGAAAAATCTCCACCCTTCACACACAAATTCCAGAGGTACCCGGGCAGGATCGAATCCAGACCTTCTGATGGGAAGTCTTAACCACTTGCCCATCGCTTCTTTGAAGTGTGTATCAAATACGAAAGAACCTCACCTGTCTAACCAGTGTTTCAAAACAAAAAAAGACGACAGCGAAGTACACACGAAACCAGTCACTTTAAATGAAATACTATTTCTGCGTCGTTTTTCGCTTCAGTGAACTTGTAGTCTGTCCGTGGAATAGATTTCATCTTCCTGCATATTTCATTCATTCTGATTCAGCTGGTGAACCCAAACCCAGCGCCCCATTGTTTCAAGGAAATAGGCAAAATCGTGCATATCTGGGTCTGAAAACACAGCCGTCTGCTGACGTTTATCTTCGCTTAACTTTGGAAAAACGTCAAAGATTGCAGATAAATGTCACCGTGAAATATGACGTAGCGCGGAGTACCTCGAATTTGACGTCATTCTGCTGGATTTCTCTTCCCCCTCCCCTTCCCCTCCGTGGGGTTGAAACCACGCTGCCCATTTAGTTTTTACATCACAGCATCAACTCCTGGTTCATTCAGTGCCTGGAAACCTGTAGAAACCAGAGATATCGAGCTGCCGTATGGCCACACACCACAGTAGACCCCTGCACAATAATAATAATAATAATAATTACAATATTTATATAGCGCAAAATCTTGATAAAATCAAATCTAAGCGCTGAAACACACACACACGCACGCACGCACACACGCACGCACGCCCGCACACACACGCACGCCCGCACACACACACACACACACACACACACACACACACACACAGGCGCTGGCTTTCTAATTCCTAACTTTAAAGTAGAAAAGGCTTACTCTTTAGGACAGGGACATTCAATCTTCACTTCTGAATTAGTTGCCATCCTAATGGCACTGAAATATATAGTAGATCTACCCATAACTTTGTTTAGTATCCTATTATGTGTAGATTCGAAATCTGCATTACAATCCTTAAAATGTTGCGAACATAAAGTAAATAGTTCGTTAATATTTGAGATAAAATTTCTAATTCATTGTTTAATAACAAATAATACACAGGTTACTTTTTGTTGGATCCCATCACACTGTGGTATCCTTTTTAACGACCGGGTCGACAGAATAGCAAAAAATGCAGCAATGAATAGGGCTGGCAGTACTAAACTTGATTTACCACTGTCTGAACATGAAATGAATGCTATATTAGAAAACAAAGTAAAAGCGCAATGTGACCTTCGCCCCTTCTCGGTAACTTACCAGGGTTTTACAAGACAAGAGATAACTTTAGCTTACAGATTAACTCTCAATTCACTTCGAACTAAATTTAGTAAAACCATCAAATGTATCTGTGGTGATTTTATAACAGTTGATCACCTTTTGTGTTGTCAGCGAATGCGACCTTATTTCCCTGCGTCATTTACAAACTTAAAACAGAAACATACTGATTTCACTCTGTATTTACACATTGCTAGACGTTTACTGCACAGTCCTGTAGGTCGTTTTCTTTGATTCAGCCCAACTGTTTTATACCTGTAACTCCCACATAGCCCCGAGAAATCCGATGAAGCCTGACTGATATAATGTTCTGATTGTTTTTCTTTTGTTCGTTAATTTGTTTGATGTTACATTAATTGTTACCTTAATTGATACAATGCCTTCATGATTACATAGATTCATTCATCCCTTACGCACCTTTTTTTTTTTTTTTTTTTTTTTTTTTTTTCCCGTCTAAAAGCACATATGTGAATAGACGTTAAAAGAAATAACGAACACACACACACACACACACACACACGGCTATAAATGGGGAGAAAGAATAAAAACAATGGAAAATTATAGAGAGCATATTATATACAATTATATATTGCAATGTGTTTCCCCTCCGAGTGGAGACAGGCTGCAGAGGGGATTGAGTGAGGTCAGGATTTTATGCAGAGGAGAAAAGGTGAGTTTTGAGAGCGGACTTGAAGGAGACAAAAGTAGGTTGCTGACGGACTGAGAGAGGAAGTTTGTTCCAGGAGAGCGGACCAGAAACAGAGAAGGCTCGTGGACCATAGGTATTGAGCTTAGTGCGTGGAAAGCGAAAAGTCAGAGGATCGGAGGCAGAGCGGAGGGTACGTGAGGGAACATAGATCTCAAGTAGGCTTGACAGGTAATCGGGGGCTGCGTTATTGAGGCTTTTGTAGCACATGGTGCCTAGTTTGTACTGTATGCGCTTTGATACAGGGAGCCAGTGAAGTTGTGCCAGGAGAGGAGATATGTGGTCAGCTTTTTTCTTTTTGAGTACAAGGCGTGCAGCATTGTTTTGAATGCGCTGTAGGATGTGAGTGGTGGAGGCAGGAAGACCGGACAGGAGTGAATTGCAATAGTCAATGCGAGACATTATGAAGGAGAGAACGAGTTTTGCAGTTGTTTCCACAGAGAGATACTTCCTGATCAGGCTTATACGATGGAGGTGATAGTAGCAAGATCTGGCAATTTGAGAAACAAAGTTGTTCATGGAGAGGGTAGAGTCAATGCAGACACCAAGGTTTTTAGCTGAATCAGAAATTGGGACTGATGTGTTACATAATGGGAGAGAAAGAGGAGGCAGCTGAGAAAGTTTCTGACGGGTGCCAATGAGGATAGCTTCTGTCTTGTCATCATTTAGCTGAAGTTTGTTGTATGTCAATCAATTTTTGATGTCCGAGTAACACTCAGTGGGTCATTTCGGTGTAGTTCAACAGTACCGGTTCTGATCAATCTTACTAAGGACACCGTCTGCCTAAAGAATTCACTGCAACAAAATGGTTGTCCCTGGCTGAAATTCTGTAGAAAAAGAATCGAATTTAATTGCTAAATAAAAATACAAAATCAAAACAAACAAAAAAGTGACTGCCCGCGTTCAAGCAAACAGGAACCAGAAACAAAACAAAACAAAACAACAAAACAAAACAAAACAAAACAAAACAAAACAAAACAAAAACTACGAAAAAAAAATCAGAACGCGTATTTAATACAAGACAAGACAGGCGCAAATTTTCGGCCAATTTTGTCAAGCGTAAGATCACAAACAAACAAACACCTGATACAAAAATTAGGAGAAAACGACTGAAACTTCCCTGCTGCTCCATCCAATGTCGTCGTCATTTTTTGGTTTGAAACACTGATTAGACAAGTGAGGTTCTATCGTATTTGATACACACTTCAAAGAAGCGATAGGCGAGTGGGTAACACGTTGGGACTTCCCATCAGAGAGTCTGGATTCGATCCTGATGGGGTACCTCCTGACTTTGTTGGTAAAGGGGGGATGGGTTTTTTTTTTTTTTTTTTCCTTCGTTTTTTTCGGTCTTCTTTTTTTTCGGTCTTCCTGGTCAACATGTGTGCAGATTCATGCATCACCATAGCCAAGAGAGGGAATTACTGTGGGCTATAATTGTTCAGTTGTGAGGTCAGATTGAGCGACAGATACCCCTCCCCCACTCCTTCCCCCCCCCCCTCCGGTAAAGAAATCATCACCACGGCTTTCCACTGACATCCTCCATGGACCACTGACACCCAAAACATCAACTCTCCAATCCACTTGACGCACGGAAATTAACCCTTTGACTTCTACACCCTATCCACCAAATGCAAAACCTCAAGCCTTTGACTCCCTCACCCTATCCACCAACTGCAAAAACTTAACCCTTTGACTCCCTCACCCTATCCACCAACTACAAAAACTTAACCCTTTGATTCCCTCACTCTATCCACCAGCTTCCTGCAGGAAGCTGGTGGATAGGGTGATGGAGTCAAAGGTTTACGTTTTGCTTTGTTAGCATGATGAATAAGCCGTTTGGGCCAACATGATGATTCAGCCGTTTGGGCCCACATGATGAGTCAGCCGTTTGGGCCAACATGATGAGTCAGCCGTTTGGGCCAACATGATGAGTCAGCCATTTGGGCCCACATGATGAGTCAGCCGTTTGGGCCCACATATGGCACCTGGCCCACATGATGAGTCAGCCGTTTGGGCCACATGATGAGTCAGCCGTTTGGGCCCACATGATGAGTCAGCCGTTTGGGCCAACATGATGAGTCAGCCGTTTGGGCCCACATGATGAGTCAGCCGTTTGGGCCCACATGATGAGTCAGCCGTTTGGGCCAACATGATGAGTCAGCCGTTTGGGCCCACATGATGAGTCAGCCGTTTGGGCCCACATGATGAGTCAGCCGTTTGGGCCCACATGATGAGTCAGCCGTTTGGGCCAACATGATGAGTCAGCCGTTTGGGCCCACATGATGAGTCAGCCGTTTGGGCCCACATGATGAGTCAGCCGTTTGGGCCAACATGATGAGTCAGCCGTTTGGGCCCACATGATGAGTCAGCCGTTTGGGCCCACATGATGAGTCAGCCGTTGGGCCCACATATGATCAGCCGTTTGGGCCACATGATGAGTCAGCCGTTTGGGCCCACATGATGAGTCAGCCGTTTGGGCCCACAATGATGAGTCAGCCGTTTGGACCCAAATAATGACTCAGCCGTTTGGGCCACATGATGAGTCAGCCGTTTGGGCCCACATGATGTTCAGCCATTTGGACTCAAATGATGATCAGCCGTTTGGACCCAAATAATGACTCAGCCTTTGGCCAACATGATGAGTCAGCCGTTTGGGCTCAAATGATGATTCAGCCGTTGGACCCAAATAATGACTCATCCGTTTGGGCCCAAATGATGAGTCAGCCGTTGGCCCAAATGATGAGTCACGCCATTCAGACTTTTCATGTTGATGACAGTCCACCTACTTCTTACTTTACTTCCCGCTCATTAACCCTTTGACTCCTGCACCCTATCCACCAACTGCAGAAAAATTAACCCTCTGACTCCCTCACTCTATCCACCAGCCCCCTGCAGGAAGCTTGTGGATAGGGTGAAGGCGTCAAAGGGTTATGTTTTTTTGCTTTTGCTAACAGGGTTGACGATGCAGGATGCTGGTGGACAGGGTTGCAGGAGCCAAAGGGTTAATTATGCCGCGGGAAAGTGGGGCAGCAACGAACGTTCTCCGCTCCTGTTTGTTCTGGATCAGACTCTGTACAGTAACCCTAGGTGTGTTTTAAGACCTTGAGATCTCCTGTTTTTTTGTCGCCAGGTACATGTATACTTCGATCTTCTTCTCTTACGTATTCCATCTAGTGTACAGAAAAGGACAATCTTCTGGGCTGGGCAAAATATTTCTTCCTCTTCCTCAGATGTAACAGCTGTTTAACCCTTTGACTCCCGCACCCTATACACCAACTGCAAAAAAGAACTGAACCCTTCGACTCCCTCAAACTATCCACCAGCTTCCTGCGAGAAGCTGGTGGATAGGATGAGGGAGTTGAAGGGTTCAGTTTTTGCTTTTGCTAGCAATGCTGACAATACCGATGCTGGTGGACAGGATGCGGGAGTCAAAGGGTTAAGGAGGAGAGTATTTCAGGGTCACAGAATGGTAAAACAAAGTGCACTTGTCTGCTTGTAGTTGCAATCGATGGTATGTGTCTTTGTGCAGGAGGATTGTATATGTTGATTATGAACTTTATCAAGTTGGGAATAGAATTTTCATTTATTGTGTGTAGTGTGGGAATGGGTATTATGTATACGAACATATTCTGAACTAGTTTCTGCAATACATTTTCTGTAACACAATGGTTTTTGCTTCCAGAATACCCAGACTTTTGACGACAGCACATCAACAGAAGAAACAAAACACCGAAGGACCAACAGCAATAAAACAGCATTGGCAACAACAACAACAACAGGAGCTGCAACACAACAACAACAGAACAACAACAGCAGCATCGGCAACAACCATACCAACATCAGCAACAACAACAACAGCAACAGCAATAACAAAGGCAACAGCAGCAGCAGCAGCAGCAGCAGCAACAACAACAGCAGCAATAACAACAAAAACAGCAACAACAGTAACAACAACAGCAACAGCAGCAACAACAGCAGCAGCAACAATGACAACAGCAACAATCATAACAATAGCAAGAGCAACAACAGCAGCAGCAGCAACGGCAACATCATCACCACCACCACCAGCAACTACAGCAAGAGTACCAGCAACAACAGCAGCAGCAACAACAGCAATAACAAAAACAGCAGTTACAGAGGAACAAGAATCAGAAGAAGAAGAACAACAACTGAGCGGCAGCAGCAGCAGTAAGAGCAATGAAAACAGTGAAAACCCAGGTAAGTTTGTTACTGTAGTGTCGCCTTTATTACGCAAAGAACCACAATATGTGACAACACTAACACAGAAATCACAGCTGTAAACATGGTGTGCCCCGAGATAATACTATCTGAATCACTTTGAAGCAAATATATGGAATCCAGTCATCTGAACTGTTAAACAAAAGCAACACACGACATTGTGATATGAAACAGCGTATTACATATTTCTGTCTCCTATCCAGTTTCAACGAATGTTCTTTCAGACAAACAAAACAAGAAATTAAGCATAATGGCTTTTTAAACAAAATCATCCTCAAAATATCAGATTCAGATGACTTTTATCTGTGAATATGAGAACAGTCTGGTTACCACAAAGCACAAGAATATGTCATTTGTCAAAACACTGGAATGGTGCACAATAAAATTTATTTATCACACCAGAGATACAAATATCAGTGAACATTAACTGTCCAATTTTCTGACTGCAATCAATTTTGTTGTACAAACATGATTTCAAAATTTCTAGATCCTGATCACTTTGGAAACAAAAAACAAAAACAATAACAAAAACAAAAACAAAAAAAACCAAAGAGCTGTATGTGTCTACGTGTGGCAATGAAATGATATTGTCTTAAGATGAGCGAACGAGACAAACAATGTCCTCACATAATGTCCTCAGATATTGAGACTGATATTTTAGTCTTCCAAGTACAAGACACAATATTTTCATAAGACAAGCAAACAAATAACATTATCTTCAAATAATGACGAGCCATATTTAAAACCACAAAACATTGAAAACAGTGTTGGGTGATACATATCAAACTTGAAACCTGATATTTTCTTGAGACAAATTATAAGAAAGAAAACACGGTAAAGACAGAAATTTGGGCACCTTTGTTGCTACAGAATGACCAAATCCTAGTTTAATCAAGAATTTAACACAGGCCTAAAGAATGCTTCTTGCTTAATTCAATGCCTTCTTTTTCTCTGGTTATATAGTCAGTTCTCCAATTGCTTTGCAAATGGAAACTTTTGAAGCAAAAAAGAAAATCCACAGTTTCTCACAACTTCAGAATAAATGATTATCCGTGTAGCTTGGCCGACCACCGTGACATGTTCAGGAGACTTGGCCCGAAACACATCAACAACCTCCATCAGTATCGAAAAGTGGTTTGTTGGAAACGAAAACAAATTGGAGGAAGTTATAGATTAAAGCTGCATCAACCTTTTCAATTCCTTGACTATCCACCAGCTTCCTGATATCCCGACCATCCACCAGCTTCATAATAACCCTTTCACTTCGTCAGCCAAAGTGCAAGCTTTCACCAACTCGAAGCTGGCGATTAGGGAAAAGGATTGAGAGCAGGCAGCTGGCGAAAGATGACGGATAGGGTGTGGGAATGAAAGAGTTAACCTGCACTTTCCTTGATTCTAATCTAGTCAAGGAGAAGGCTTTAGCTACAGCAGTGCTTCGATTCCACTACGACTGTCAATATATTGACAATATTTCCAGTAACGGTCTGGTCTTGCCTCTGGCTGTTTGCGTTGGCCTATTGTTCGTATGTTGCCTGTACTGTTTTCGTAAGGGAACGGGTAAGCCGTCATGTAGTTTTTGTTGTTCAGTTTTTCGTTGACAAACTCTGTGTGTGTGTGTGTGTGTGTGTGTGTGTGTGTGTGTGTGTGTGTGTGTGTGTGTGTGTGTGTGTGTGTATGTGTGTGTGTGTGTGTGTGTGTGTGTGTGTTGTGTGTGTGTGTGTGTGTGTGTGTGTGTGTGTAGTGTGTGTGTGTGTGTGAGTGTGTGTGTGTGTGTGTGTGTTTTGTGTGTGTGTGTGTGTGTGTGTGTGTGTTTTGCTTGTATGGTTCAATATTAGAAGAATTTATCCTACTACTTGTTCCCATGTTTGGCATCTTTATGGCGTGCATGTTGTTTACTTATTTGCGTATTTGAATTATTGATTCTGTTGATTGCTGACACGCTCGACTGATTTATTGAGTAGGCCGTTGAATAATTGATCATGTTATTTTTGTCATGACGATGGTGCGGTTTAGTTAAAGAAAAAGTGCTCTCTCTCTCTCTCTCTCTCTCTCTCTCTCTCTCTCTCTCTCTCTCTCTCTCTCTCTCTGTCTCTCTCTCTGTCTCTCTCTCTGTGTTCATATGTGAGCGTGTGTATGTGTATGTACATGTATGTGCGTATGTATGAGTTGTTTGGGTATTTGTATATGTGTGTGGGTGCATAAGTGTGGGTGTTATGCACGTTGCGTGTATGTGCTCGCGTGCGCTTGCGTACGTGGGTGCATGTGTGTGTGCTCTTGTCTTGAAATTGCTGGAATTCATTGTGAAGGTGAAAAAAAACCAAGAGACTTCTTATTTGCTTAATGGTCTCAATGGACGGCGTTTTCTTTTTCCTTTACAGGTAGTAAATATTCTCACAAAGTAAACGGTAAATCTTTGCTCCAATAATTGCAGAGAAGCAAAACTAACAACACCATAGAATTTTTTTTAAATACCTTTTTATGTGCTTTTTTTTTTTCTGAAGGTATATGACCATTTGTACCTTGACACATTTAATCCAAATGATTCATTCACTGATCAGTGTTTTTTGCGGTTTTTGTTTTTCCTCGGGGATTGCGTGGTGAGTGTAGGAATTCTTACGAGCTGAGAATACAGGTGACACACGTACTTCATGCATTCAAAATATAAAAAAAAACACAAAATAAAGAGCAGGCATATACTTCAAATAAAAGCAGACAGGTACTTTGTTTACGTTCAGAATATCACAGAAATCAAAGTAAATGCTCTCTTCTTTTTTTGCGAGCAGCTGTATTGCAATTGAGCTTTTTTCTTTCTTATTTTGAAAAAAAAAAAATGAAAAAGGAAAGCCAACTAATGATCAGAAATTGTAGAACTTTAGAAAAACAAAAGAACAGAAACTGTGAATAGAACATTATGAAGAAATACACACACAAAAATCGATAGCGTAAAATGTAAATGTGGCGCAAAGTTGACAAAAAAAAGGAAGAAAAAAGAAAAAAAGAATACACTAAACACTGTTGGGATTTCATACATGAAGATACATATATTTTGTAACCTTGCATTCTCCTCCCCTTCTCCCCCCCCCCTCCAACCCCCCGTTTTACAAGCCATTCCTCTTCATATCTCACCAAACCACAAAATAAACTTGATCAGATACAAGTTCCATGCAGCTCCCCTTCACCTCCCTCCCCAGCACCCCCTCCTTTATCATACCATTCCTTCGTCTAAAATGTGAATATTTCTTAAGCAATAAAAAAGAGAGGGAAAGAGAGAGAGGGGGGGGAGAGAGATAGCGACAGAGAGAGAAAGAGAAAGAGAGAGAGAGAGAGAGAGAGAGAGAGAGAGAGAGAGAGGAAAGAGAGAGAGAGAGTGAGAGAGAGAGAGAGAGAGAGAGAGAGAGAGAGAGACTGACTGACAGACAGACAGACAGAGACAAACAAAGACAGAAGAAAGAAAAAAATGGGAGAAGATAAAAAAAAAAGGTTAAGGGAAACAAGAGAATAAAATAAAAGGAATGATTCATTGACAGAAACGAATTCAACCAGATACACGGAGTTAAAAAAAACAACTAGTACCAAAAGCGCATAGTTACACTGTCTGAAATCGTGAAAAAAAACAACAACAACAAAACTTCTCCAGCTATGTACACTTCAAATGCTAACAGAACTGAGGATAAACTGTCTCTTCAATGCTGGACGGTGACGAATGGACGGAACAAAACGCAGTCTGCGCTGACTGTCATCATCTGCCATCGCTATTAACCCTTTGACTCCCACACCCTGTCCACCAGCTTCCTGCAGTCAACCAATGTTAGTAATGCACAAACTCAACCCTCTAACACCCTCACCCTATCCACCAGCTTCCTGCATGAAGCTGATGGATAGGATGAGGGGGTCAAAGGCTTGAGTTTTTGCAATTGGTGGATAGGGTGTGGGGGGGAGTCAAAGGGTTAAAAGTTCTGGTGGCAGATCTTAACCCCTTGTACTCCCACTCCCAATCTACCAATGGCAAAATCTTAACCCTTTGACTCCCTCACCCTGTCCACCTGCTTCCTGCAGGAAGCTGGTGGATAGGGTGAGGGAGTCAACGAATCAAAAGACTGTTTGCTTGAAGCTGGTGGATAGGGTGACGAAGTCAAAGGTTGACATGTTGCTTTGCAAGCATGGCTGAAAAATGCAGGATGCTGACGGGGACAGGGTGCAGAAGTCAAAGGGTTAAATTAACAGCGAGACAGACCACCTAATGCCAGAAGTAGCTGGCATCACTTTCCTGACTGGCAGCTGGTAACAGCTATACAGACTACCGGTTAAGTAGCTGGTATCATTTTCCTCCCCCAACCCCTACCCCTTCCCCTATTTTATTTCAATTCCCCCTCAGAACATAAGAAGTTCTAGAAATATTTTGAGACCGGACTGGAAGTAGGGATGAGGGTAAGTGCGGGAGATATAGGCTTGGGGTGGGGGGTGGGGGGCACGATAGATAAGCAGTTTCACGATGGTGGACCATTCATTGTTTTAATTCAAAAACGTCGTTATATTTCATTACAACCATTAAGAAAATAAGAGAGAGAGAGAGAGAGAGAGAGAGAGAGAGAGGAGAGAGAGAGGAGAGAGAGAGAGAAAACGGGAGGGGTTCGGGCAAAGAGAGAGCGTGAATAAGAGTGTTTAGGGCGGGGGGGAGGGGGAGAAAAGAATGGATTTGATATTCAATAATCCAAAAACAGACCAGAACTAATACCCATATGGAAAGTACCATAATCCTATCGAAAAGCAAAAGCAAAAAGAGCAGAAAATGGCACCGTTTTCCTTTTTTCTTTCTGTCTTTCCTTCTTTTTTTCTTTTTCTTTCCTTTTTGTCCAAATACTCAGCTCACGATATGTTGTCGTTTTTCACAAGAAGAGTACACACAGATAATACTGACGTAATTTACACAAAAAGGGTAAAAGGTAAAGGATTACAAAGGTAACACAGGTGTTTGTATGGATATCTTTCCCCACCCCTCTCCTTATCCCTAACCCCGCCCCATCCACCCTACCCCAACCCACCCCACCCCCACCCCATCCCCTTTCTGCTGACGAAACAGGAACGGATGGCGATGAGTTCAGCAGTAAACACGTGTAGAGCAGTCGCCATGATGAGAGCAATGTTTTGATGCCAGACATTTTGCGTCCATGGTGCTAAAAACATGTCCTCTCCCTGAAACGACACAAGAAAAAAAATATCTTTCACTTTTATACTTTTTTTAAAATTATTTATTTATTTATTTTTTTTACAATGAACAGGTATCAACATACAATGTAATAACGAAAAATAATATCAATTCATGCACACAAGAGGAGCATTGGACACCATACAACATACAGAAAATGTATAGCAATATTTCATACACTGGAGGTTTCAAAATGAACATCAAGATTTAAAAACATGTCATAAAGATGAATTTGTTCTCTACTGAGAAAACAGTGGCTTATAATTATTCCAATGAGGATAAAAGGCGGACAAGTGGAAGTTTATCTTAGCATTAAACTGTTCGATATGCTCAGCCCTATCGGTATACTCAGCTCTATCGGTATACTCAGCTCTATCGGTGTACTCAGCTCTGTCGGTTTACATAGCCCTATCGGTACACCCAGCCCTATCGGTATACTCAGCTCTATCGGTTTACTCAGCTCTATCGGTTTACTCAGCCCTATCGGTTTACTCAGCCCTATCAGTACTCACCTATCGTTTACTCAGCCTATCAGTACTCAGCCCTATCGGTTTACTCAGCCCTATCAGTATACTCAGCCCTATCGGTTTACTCAGCCCTATCAGTACACTCAGCCTTATCGGTATACTCAGTGCTATCGATACATCCAGCCCTATCGGTATGGAAGCAAGTGTTTTCCATTCCATACATCCTGACTAACAACTCCTTCCCAGGAACACTTAGCACTGGCAACCGGTCTGTTACATGAATCTCATCAATGGTACCACGCATATCCATGCAAAAATTAATACATTCCACTTTATATTTTATGTACATTCTTTCCGTTTTAGAGACATAAAAAAACAAACAACTTGTTTATACAGAATGAATCATACTATACTTGCTTTAGTGCACATAAGATCGAAATAGGACTGTCTACCGAAATGATAAAATGGCTTTGAATAATTTGTTGGGGTGCAAAAAGAATGTATCACTGTTCGCTGTAAAAGCAGACAAAACCAAAAGTAGGTCGGGACTGGGAGGCCAATTACACCAAGGAATTTTATAAATAAATGTATTTCTAACTTAATCGTGAGCTTTTGATTTTCACTGTGTACACATGTATAAATTCAAATACCTGGGAACGATCATTTCATCAGACGGCAGATGCACATCAGAAATAGCCGGCAGAATCGGCCAAGCCAAAACAGCATTCAAGAAGATGACAAGCATTCTTACCAACAAATGCCTGTCAATTAACATCAGGAAGAGAGTTCTTGAATGTTATATAGAATCAATACTGTTGTACGGATGCGATGCGTGGACAGTCAACAAACAAAACCAGAACAAGATTGAGGCAGCCGAGATGTGGTTTCTAAGAAGAATGTTGAGAGTTCCATGGACAGCATTCTTTGCAAACGAAACAGTCTTGATGGAGGCAGACACAAGTAGATCACTCATAAGGAAGATTAGGAAAAGACAGGGAACATTTATAGGTCATTTTATGAGGAAGGGGGATTTGGAGCACCTGGTCACAACGGGAAAGAGAGCACCGGGTAGACCCAGGGAGAAAATGCTGGACGGACTTGCAGAGTGGCTGGGGGCGAGGAGGGTGGGGGAGATGCTAGGGGCAAGGAGATAGAGACAGATGGAAGTCCATGATCGCCAACGCCATGCGGCAGGGCACCTGATGATGATGATGATGACACATGTATAATCTTCCGAAGCAATATGTTGAAACGTTAAGTTTTATATTTCGTAGATATTGTTGTATATGCTGTTTTCAACGAAATGTACCGATAAGGCGTTAACAGCCGGGCCATTGGTGAATAAACCGATACCCCCACCCGAGTGGGAAACTCATCATCATCATGTGCTCTGCTGCATGGCGTTGGCGATCATGACCCTCCACACGAATCTAGCTTTTGTCGCTGCAAATATATCTCCCACCCGTTCTGTCCTGATTACTCTGCAAGTCCGTTCAATATTTTCTCCCTGGGTCTGTCTGACGTTCTTTTTCCCTTCAGCTTTCCTGTTGTGACCAGGTGTTCAAATTTCTCTTGCCGCCTAAAATGTCGTATAAATGTTGCTGGTCTTTTCCTAATCTTTTTCATTAATGTTCCTGTTGTATTTGCCTCTTTCAAGGCTGTCTCGTTTGTTTTCTTTGTTGTCCATGGAACTCAACATTCTTCTCAGAAACCACATTTCAATTGCCTCAATCTTGTTCTGATTTTGCGTGTTGACTGTCTACACTTCACATCCGTACAACCAGTGGGACACTGACAGGATTAAAAACAAGACCTTTCAAAGGGCGGATGAAGTTAGCTACAGTCACCAGGCGTCGTGGCGAAATGGTTAGCGCAGTGAATTACCAACTGGAAGGATGTAGGTTCGAATTCCCATCAATCTTTTCAAAATCATTGTGGGAGTTTTTGGCCCCAACCCGCTCCTACCCACAGTTGAACGCGCTATGGGCTCATTAGGATGACTGGGACCACACAGTCTAGTCTAATCCACTTCACAGATTCGTCATTGAGGGTGACGCTCAATTTTCTTGACCAACACCACAGGTGTATGTATCTCTCTGGCCTGGTTGACGCCAGGATGTGTTATGATAGTAAGCGTAGATAAAGCCCTGTCACGCAATCTCAAGCACAGATGGAACTCCATACGAATCTATCCCTTGTCGCTGCAAGTACAGCTCCCACCCTCTCTGTCCTCAACCTTCCTTCAAGTCCGTCCAATATTTTTCGCTGGATCAACCTGATGTTCTCTTTTCCTGTAGCTTTCCAGTTGTGACCAGGTGCTCTAATTTCTCTGATTTCCAACTACATGTATTGCTATAATGTGTAATGTTTACTCTAGTGTTATCATTTAATCTTATCACCATAATGCAGTATTATCGCTGTTTTATAACATGCAATATCATCCTTCCTCGTTAATATTGTGTGAGCTACGTTCACCATGTTCTGAAGGTGTCTGGCTCATTATCATCATCAAGTGCCTTGCCATATGGCGTTGGAGAAAATGGCCTTCCACCTGTCTCTATCCCTATGTTGCCGCAAGCACCTCTTCCACCCTCTCTGTCTTCAGCCACTCTGCAAGTCCGTCCAATGCTTTCTCCCTGGGTCTACCTGGTGTTCTCTTTCCCTCCAGCTTTCCTGTTGTGACCAGGTGCTCCAATTCCCTTTTCCTCATATAATGGCCCATAAATGTTGCCTGCCTTTTCCTTATCAATGATCTTCTTATGTCTGCCTCCATCAAGACTGTCTCGTTTGTTTTCTTTGCTGTCCATGGGACTCTCAACATTCTTCTTAGAAACAACATCTAAGACATATGTTTGGCTATACAATTAAAACCACTGGGTTTTGTGTCGATTGGATCTGATTACCATTATGCAGTAGAGCTTATTGTCGTGGCTTAACAATATGTAATATCAATTATCCCCACCTCAATAGTCATTAGCTTCCGTTAGGGGCAGGCATATGTATTCTGTGTGGCGCATTCCGAACGTAACAGCAGGAGCACTGCGTCTGTTTATGTATACCTGCACACAGAGACATTATCATCACCATCCATAATCATCATCAGCAACAACAACAACAACACAGAGACGTTACATCACCATACATAATCATCAGCAACAATAACAACAACAACAACAACAATAACAACAATAACAACAATAACAACAACAACTACAACAACAACAACAACAACTTCACCTCTATGCTCTACCACCAGCATCCAAATAATTTTCATGTGAAAACAAAAAATGTATTTGGACCATATTTATCACAATAATGTATTTACATTAATATCATTTGTTACATATACAGAGGTATACATATCATTTACATGTAACCAAGATTATTCCAATGATCATCATCATCAGGTGCCTTGCCGCATGGCGTTGGCGATCATGGACTTCCATCTGTCTCTATCTCTTGTTGCCTCAAGCATCTCTTCTACCCTCTCTGTATTCAGCCACTCTGCAAGTCCGTCTAGCATCCTCTCCCTGGGTGTACCCGGTGCTCTCCTCCCCTCCAGCTTTCCCGTGGTGACCAGATGTTCCAAATCCCCTTTCCTCATAAAATGGCCTATGAATGTTGCCTGCATTTTCCTAATCTTCCTTATGAATGATCTACTTGTGTCTGCCTCCATCAAGACTGTCTCGTTTGTTTTCTTTGCTGTCATGGAACTCTCAACATCCTTCTTAGAAACCACATTTCGGTTGCCTCAATCTTGTTCTGGCTTTGCTTGTTGACTGTCCACGATTCCAATGATAGTTTGATACAATATTAGTATTAAAAATACAGACTAGGTAAAACATAAGCTAGGTAGGACCTCAGGATTCGGAATAATTATAACGTTTTTGACTGCAATTTGTTTGTATGACCTTGTTTTATAAAATTTCACGTTTTATGTCGAACTTTCAATTGTGTTCTGTGGCTGTCCTGAGTCGAGTGAATCTGGTTCTTTGTTGTCTTTGATATTCGCATGGCGATAGTGGGCTGACCGAAAATTTACGCTTGTCTTGTTTTCCAAATTGAATTTTTCACCTGATCTCAATGCATTTTCATGTGTTTCTGCTTCATCCTTACTAGTTAGTTCTGCTGTGACCAATTTGTAATTTATCACCTATGTCAAACCTCCGTGATCATGGCAAATAAACACATTGACCTCCCCTTATCTGTATGATTACCGTCCTTGTTTTGAATTTTCGCTTTCGTTAAATCAGTATAGGCCTATACACTTAAGATCTATAATTATAATTGTAATAATAATAATAATTATTGTTATTATTATTATTATATTGTTATTATTATTGTTGTTGTTGTTGTTGTCGTCATCATCATCATCATCATCATCATCATCATCATCATCATCATCATCATCATCATCATCATCATCATCATCATCATTATTTGTAGTAGTAGTAGTAGTAGTAGCAGCAGGAGTAGAAGTAGTATTGTCGTTGCTGCTGTTGCTGCTGTTGTTGTTGTTATTATTGTCAATATTATTATTATTGTTATCATCATCATCATCATCATCATCATCATCATCATCATCATCATCTCATTATTATTATAAGTTTCAACAAAGAACGTACACACAGGCGTATCTATTAACTTTAATAACATATACAAGTTTCTAGTTAAACTAACAGCCCTAGAAGTCGCCTTCTAATTTTCAGTACACTATATCAATCCTGGCTTCAGTGTCGATTAGCTCAAGAGGGCCGTTTGCACACAATACACTGACGACTCCAAAATGCACCACACCATAGATGTTTGATGAAATATCTTAGATAAAAACGCCTCCAACATATATCACGTAGAGATATCTTGTAATAAAAGATCATGAATGATGATGACTACAAAATGTGCCACATCAGAGATGTTTAACAAAATATTTAAGATGATAACAGTTACGAAATGCACCACATCAGAAATACCCTTGTAATAAAAGATCCCAAAATCATCATGGCAACCACTATAATCCCATACGATATAAATCGATGTACACTGCTGTTGGATGTCTTGAGAAAAATCATGAGCATTCAGATCGATAAACGAATGTCCCAAGACCAGGCAAGTGGCACCAAAATAATGTCAGCATTTGAAAAAAAACAAACCTTATGTTCACTTATGTGCAATAATGAAAATAAACCTAAAGATGTTTAACTGGAATGGTTTGTGGGTTCAATAATAACATAATCGGATACCTCAAGGCTTTGTCTAAAAATCTTGAGTGCTCAATAATAATCAGATACTTTAAGGTTAAGCCTAAAAATCTCGAGTGCTCAATAACAATCAGATACTTTAAGGTTAAGTCTAAAAATCAGGAGTGTACAATAACAATCAGATATTTTAAGATTAAGTCTAAAAATCTCGAGTGTACAATAATAATAAGACATTTTAAATTTTAAAAAATCGAGTGTATAATAACAATCAGAAACTTTAAGGTTAAGTCTAAAAATCTCGAGTGTTCAATAATAATCAGATGCTTTAAGTCTAAAAACCAGGAGTGTTCAATAATAAGATAAAATTTATGCAGTTTTACTTCAAATCTTAACAAAAAAAGGTGTAAATGTGTATTAAAAAAAAACGTACTTATTATATCTACCAACTAATCGCCCACAGAAGACCTACGGAATCGAATAACGCGACTTTATACATTGGATTACACTTCTGTCAGTTTTCCCACCCACCCTGTACAGTCTTTATTGATACACTCTCATCTACATAGACTGATAAATCCTGACTGACCCTCTCAGGGCTGTGTGCCCCAGGACCGGGTTTCTGGGTGGAGTCACCAGGCATAGTGTTCCTGGAGGTCAGACTGTACTGGGGTGGCTTGTTCCTGTACACCCCAGTGTTCACCACGTCGTACTTAGGGCCTGGAGTCTGAAAGCAAAGTGAATGCACACTATAATGCATTGTATCATTTTAATCAAGCAAGCAAGCAAGCAAGCAGCGGCAAGGGTGCAAGCAAGCAAGCAAGCAATCAATCAACCAATGAATCCATTTCATTCATTCATTCATTCATTCATTCCTTTTCATTCATTCATTCATTCATTGGTTTGTTTAAAAAAATCATTCATTTATTTGCTTGTCTGTTTGTTTGTTTTTGCGGCTGAGAACGTACAAAATGTACTGTTTGTGTGTATGTTTATCAATAGGACTTTTCGTTTAATATTTTTGTGACTGAGGAGTTCTTGCTGTTATTTTTTCTTCTTTCTCTCTGTGGTTGTTGTTTCAGTACTGTCAGAGTGAAATATGAAAACAAGTTCTTGAGAATTTCGAGTTACACACATCAAGTTCAAACCAAATCAACTTTATCATATTCAGAAGTAGTTTCTTTACGTTGTCCTTCTTAGGAACATACGTTCTGAAATAAAAAAGCAGACGTACTCCTATATATATAATATATATATATATATATATATATATTATTAAATCTGACGATATTATAAACGATAGTTTCTTGTTTCATGCAAGCGTATATATATATGGTTAATTGAAATTTGGATACAGACATACACACAAAGTATAGTGAGATCAAGATGTCCTAAATACTAGATCAAGTGTCCTGTAGGATTAGAGATGCACTGTGAGTTAGAGATCTCCTGTAGGATCAAGAAGAATGTCCTGTACGAATCAAGAGTCCTGTACGATCAGAGATGTCCTAAAAGTAGGATCAGAGATGTCCTGTAGGATCAGAGATGTCCTAAATGGAGGATCAGATATGTCCTGTAGGATCAGAGTGTCCTGTAGATCAGAGACGTCCTGTAGATCAGAGATATCTTGTAGGATCAGAGATGTCCTGTAGGATCAGAGATGTCCTAAAAATGGAGGATCAGATATGTCCTGTAGGATCAGAGGTGTCCTGTAGGATCAGAGACGTCCTGTAGGATCAGAGATATCTTGTAGGATCAGAGATGTCCTTTAAGATGAGAGATGTCTTGTAAGATCAGAGATGTCCTAAAGATGTAGGATCAGAGGTGTCCTGTAGGATCAGAGATGTCCTGTAAGATGAGAGATGTCCTGTAAGATCAAAGGTATCCTGTAGGATCAGAGGTGTCCTGTAGGATCAGAGATGTCCTGTAGGATCAGAGATGTCCTGTAGGATCATACTTGCCCTGTAGGATCAGAGGTGTCCTGTAGGATCAGAGGTGTCCTGTAGGATCAGAGATGTCCTGTAGGATCAGAGATGTCCTAAATGTGTAGGATCAGAGGTGTCCTGTAGGATCAGAGATGTCCTGTAGGATCAGAGGTATCCTGTAGGATAAGAGATGTCCTGTAGGATCAGAGATGTCCTAAAATGTAGGATCAAAGATGTCCTGTAGGATCAGAGGTGTCCTGTAAGACAAGATTGTTAGAACAGAGATGTCTTGAAGGATCAGAGATGTCCTGTAGGAAGAGAGATGTCCTAAGAGTAGGATCAGAGATGTCCTGTAGGATCAGAGGTGTCCTGTAGGATCAGAGATGTCCTGTAGGATCAGAGATGTCCTATAGGATCAGAGGCCTGTTGTAGGATCAGAGATGTCGTGTAAGATCAGAGATGTCGTGTAGGATCAGGGATGTCCTGTAGGATCAGAGATGTCCTGTAGGATCAGAGTGCCCGATATGTAGATCAGAGATGTCCTGTAGGATCAGAGATGTCCTGTAGGATCAGAGATGTCCTGTAGGATCAGAGATGTCCTAAACATATAGGAACTGAGATGTTCTGTAGGATCAGAGATGTCTGCTACATCGAGATATCTTAATCAGAGATGTCCTAAATATGTAGGAGTTGAGATGTCCTGTGGATCAGAGATGTCCTGTAGGATCACAGATGTCCTGTAGGATCGCAGATGTCCTGTAGGATCAGATATGTCCTGTAGGATCACAGATGTCCTGTAGGATTAGAGATGCCCTTATAATCAGAGATGTCCTGCAGAATCAGAGATGTGTAGGATGAGAGATGTCCTGTAGGAGCAGAGATGTCCTGTAGGATCAGATATGTCCTGTAGGATCACAGATGTCCTGTAGGATTAGAGATGCCCTTATAATCAGAGATGTCCTGCAGAATCAGAGATGTGTAGGATGAGAGATGTCCTGTAGGAGCAGAGATGTCCTGTAGGATCAGAGACATCATGTAGGATCAGAGACATCCTGTAGGATCAGAGATATCCTAAATATGTAGGATCACAGATATCCTAAAAATGTAGGATCGGAGATGTCCTATAGGATCAGAGATGTCCTGTAGGATCAGAGATATCCTAAACATAATGGATCAGAGATGTCCTGCAGGATCAGAGATGTCCTGTAGGATCAGATGTGTCCTGTAGGATCAGAGATGTCCTAACTATGTAGGATCCGAGATGTCCTGTAGGATCAGAGATGTCCTGTAAGATCAGAGACGTCCTGTAGGATCAGAGATGTCCTAAATATGCAGGATCTTGCGGCATTATAAACTAACCCAAAACAACAACAATACACAAGCTGTCATTTTAGCTTCCATTACTTCACAAACATCGTTCTCCTCCTCCACTTCTCCCTCCAATTCATCATGCTCACCTTGGACAGATCCTCGCTGAAGCCTCCAATCTTGCTGCGGCCCCTCAGTGTGTGACATGGGGCCTGTCTCTTGCCTGACTGGATGGTCGATCCCATCATGCTGTCCAGCATGTAGCGGTTGGCAGCTGAACAGTAATGATAGATAGATAGATAGATAGACAGACAGGAAACAGATAGATAGATAGATAGATATACAGATAGATAGATAGATAGATAACAGATAGATAGATAGATAGATAGATAGATAGATAGACAGATAGATAGATAGATTGATAGATAGCAGACAGATAGATAGATAGATAGTTTGATAGATAGATAGAGATAGATAGATAGAGTCATAGATATAGAGATAGATAGACAGATGGTAGATAGATAGATAGAAGACAGATAGGTAGATAGATAGATAGACAGACAGATAGATAGATTGATAGATAGAAGATATAGTTAGATAGATAGATAGATGATAGATAGACAGATAGATAGATAGATAGATAGATAGATAGACAGATAGATAGATAGAGTAAATAAGTAAATAAACAAATAGATAAGTAAATAAATAAATAAATGAATAATAATAAACAAATAAATAAATAAACAAATCAATAAATAAAATTCAAAAAATAAGCAATAAATTAGTTTAAAAAAAAAAGAAAGAAAGATATTAGCAAACAAATATAAAACAACATATAAGAAAAGGAGTGACAATTTACGATTCAAATGCAGTGGAAAATGTAAGTACAGCTGAAAACTTCTTACTGATACACAGTGTGTACTTGTGTACACACACACGTTTGTATCTATCTATCTATCTATCTATCTATCTATCTATCTATCTATCTATCTATCTATCTATCTATCTATCTATCTGTTGTCATCTATCTATTGATCTATCTATCTATCTATCTATCTATCTATCTATCTGTCTGTCTGTCTGTCTATCTATCTATCTATCTGTCTATCTATCTATTGATCTATGTATGTATCTATATGTCTATCTGTCTATCTGTCTATCTATCTATCTATCTATCTGTCTGTCTATCTATCTGTCTATTGATCTATGTATCTGTCTATCTGTCTATCTGTCTATCAGTCTATCAATCTATCTATCTATCTATCTATCTCTCTCTCTCTCTCTATCTATCTATCTATCTATCTATCAGTCTATCTATTGATCTATGTATCTATTTGTCTATCTGTCTATCAATCTATCAATCTATCAAATATCTATCTATCTATCTATCTATCTATCTATCTCTATCAATCTATCAAATATCTATCTATCTATCTATCTATCTATCTACATGTATCTATCTATCTATCTATCTATCTATCTGTGCGACACACGTATACACACCACCTCATAGAGGGATGTCTCCTAATGTCCAGTCACAAGTAGACAAACCGTCAGTATTGAAGCAGTCAATCAAGCAATTACCCAAGCAAAAGTCAATATGCACCCCAACCATCCAACCACCAAACACTCACCGACCAACCATCCAACCACCAAACACTCACCGACCAACCATCCAACCACCAAACACTCACCGACCAACCATCCAACCCACCGCCCATCGACCATGCAACCGACCAATCCAGCAACCACCCTGCCATCCAGTCAGCCAATCCACCAATTCAATCACCGAAATCCAACCCAACGTTTAACCCTCTGACTCCTGCACCCTGTCCACCAGCATCTTGCATTGTTAACCATACTAGCAATGCAAAAACTTGACCACATGACTCTCTCACCCTATCCACCAACTTTCTGCAGGAAGCTGTTGGAAAAGGTGAGGGAGGCAAAGGGTTACGTTTTTTGCAGTTGGTGTATAGGGTACAGGAGTCAAAGGGTTAACCAACCAGCCTATCAACCCGTCCCATTATCATAAGGACCGCCCCCAAAAGCCAAGCTACCATCCAACCATCCAACCAACTGTTATTTGTTATTTCTGTCTGAAGCCCAGCCGACTATGCAGAACCATATCAGGGCTATAGCCGTTTCAAACCATGCACAATACTTCAACAGGAAAAAAGAAAGAAAGGAAAATTAAGTACACATATCAATGCATTCGGACACATAATCTAAGGAGATGCCCTTGGCGTTAACCACTCCATCCAATTTATCTCACTTGGGATTAAAAAAAAACCCACACACCTGAATACAAATTTAAAAATAATGAAGGGCACTAAAACATATATAAAAACGGGGCCTAACTTACGTAAAATTGCTTCCGCTCATCTCATTTCCCTAGAACCAAAAATGCACTTGATACATTCATCCAATTACCAATCCTAAGAGAAAGTACGTAAGGCTTTATTGAACACATACAGGTGAATGAACCAGCAAGGCAAAAAACGACAGGAAGAAATGACAGAAAGCAAAAGAGGAAGCAGAAAGATAGAGTGACAGAAAAGAGGAAATTTCTAGAAAAATGATAAGAAGAAATGACAGAAAACAAAGGAACAGGGCAGAAACAAGAAACACAAAGAGCGATGAACACAAAAGAGAGGAAATTTCTAGAAAATATAAGAAGAAATGACAGAAACAAAGGAAAGGCAAAAGGAGGACACAAAGAGTCAGAAAGGAACACAAAGAGGAGACAAAAACAGAACGAAGAAAGGAAATTTCTAGTACAGCATTTCCAGAAGGTGGAATACTACGAGCGTTATTTTGTTCTGAAAGAGCCTCCGGTAATCCCCACAGGGGATGGGGGATGGGGGGTGGGGGTGGGGGTGGACTTAACCAACTAAACACCGAATCATCCACCCAACCAACCATACATCCCACCACCAACCGACAGACTCACCTGGGGTTTGATCGCTGCGACGGGCCTGTGGCGGGTGCCAAGGAGTAGCTAGGAGGCATGCGCTTGCCGCTGGGTCCCGTGGACTCGGGGCAGTAGGCGCCGGGACCTGGCACGGCGAACCGGTTCAAATCTGCATTGCGGCTGTAGAGGGAGTAGTGAGGGGTGCCGTCTTTCCCGTCTCTGTTTTAAACAATGAAAAATGACGGGATGTGATCTGAGTTTGGGATGGGTTAAATAAGATATTAGTTAAGTTCTGTTGTCTGAGGCAGACGGTAATTAGGATGTCATGTTTGAGTTTGGGATGGGTTAAAAATAAGATATTAGTTAAGTTCTGTTGTCTGAGGCAGACGTAATTAGACAAGAAGGAGGTTGGGGGAAGACAAAGTGGATGGTTAAATGTTACCTAAGTTTCAAGTTCTGAGGCAGGGTAATTAGGAGAAGAGGGGGGGGGGGGGTAGGGGAGGTAAGGGAAAGGAGAACAAGGAGAATAATACAGAGGTGTGGAGAGTAGAGACTGGAGAAAAATGGACAGACGGAAGAGAGAAGAAGAAGAAGAAGAAGAAGACATTGGAATGAGAAGAGAGGAGGAGAAAAATGTACGTGAAATGTGTTTCATGTGGATGTAGAGAAGAAAAGAAGCACGGATGAAGCAGCTAGCGAGATGGATATAGTAAGAATCTATCACTGGACAGTCTCAGTATGCCTGGTAGTTAAGATCTACACTGGACAGCTCAGTTGGCTGGGAGTTAACATCTACACTGGACCAGCCTCGTATGCCTGTGGTAGTTAAATCTATCACTGGACCAGCCTCAGTATGCCATGTGGTAGTTAAATCTATCACTGGACGAGGCCTCAGTATGCCTGTGGTAGTTAACATCAATCACTGGACAAGCTACAGTATGCCTGAAGTAACATGATCCTGGACAGTAGTAATGACCTGTGAGTAAAATCTATCACTGGATCACATGGTAGTAAATCTATACTGACAGCCTCAGTAAGCCTGAGTAGAACACTATCAGGACAGCCTCGTATGCGTGGTAGTTAAAACAATTCACTGACAGCCTTTCAGTTGCTGTGTGTAAGAACATATCATGGACCAGCCTCAGTATACTGTGGTAGTTAAATTTATCACTGGAACAGCCCGTATGCCGAGATGGATTAAATAAATCTATTACTGGACCAGCCTCAGTATGCCTGTGGTAGTTAATATCTATCACTGGACCAGCCTCAGTATGCCTGTGGTAGTTAATATCTATTACTGGACCAGCCTCAGTATGCCTGTGGTAGTTAATATCTATCACTGGACCAGCCTCAGTATGCCTGTGGTAGTTAACATCTATCACTGGACCAGCCTCAGTATGCCTGAACTGTCTGTTGCTGCAGGTTACAGACAGATGGAAAATCCTATCTGCTGTTGCATCCCATGGTTCCCCTCTCCCCTTACTGTCCCCAATCACTATGGCAGAAGACTCAGTTGGCACCTCTGTCATCGTTTTCATTCTTTTCCTTAATGGTCTTTTAGCTCAGTTGGTTAAACCGCCATGCTGATATTACAAGAGTCGTGGGTTCAATCCTCAAGGGGGAAGAGGGGGCCACATTTACCGTGGGTGTATGGTTCTTTTGACAGAGCCATGGACTGGGGATATGGTGTCTCGAGTTCAATCCCAGCCCGTAACATAAAGACCGGCTTACACGCTGCCCATCTTAACCCTTCGACTCCTGCACCATGTCCATCAGCATCCTGCATTGTCAACCTTGCTAACAAAGCAAAAACTTAAGCTTTTGATTTTCTCACCCTATCCACCAGCTTCCTGCTGGAAGCTAGTGGATAGGGTAAGGAAGTCAAACGATTCAGTTTTTGCAGCTGGTGGATAGGGTGTGGGAGTGAAAGAGTTAATGTTTCCATCATTCTGGTGTCAGCTTGGTGTTTGATAGTTCCCGTTTTTTTTTTTTTGCTCTCTCCTCCCTGTTTATAGACCTTGACTTCGACATCTTTCCAGCGCAAAAGATTTTCTGCAGGCTGAAAGAATCTTCCGGATAATTGCAGGCAGATTTGGATGGAGCGGCATATATGGAATTCTCCGAGTATGATCAATCTCTCTGGGAACCAGAAAAAAGCACGAAGAAAGAATAAGAAGGCATATTTGATACAATAAGACAAGACGCGTGTTACATACGCGTTCTTATTCTTTTCTTGTGTTTTCTTTTCTTTTCTGGTTCCTGTTTGCTTGAACGCGGGCAGCCACACTTGTTTTGAATCTCTCTAGAACAACCTCTCAAACTCTTTCTCATCTTCTTCATCTAGATAACCACCCCTACAACCAACCAACCAACCAACCAACCAACATCATCATTCACTCCCCTCACTTGTAGATCTTGGCATCAGGGAGGTAGCGGGGACCAGGAGAGCAGTCATCCGTGAACTTGCCGTGACGGATGCCGAAGGCCCAGGCGGGGTTCTTCATGTGGACGCTGCGCGTGTCGTGGTTCTTCTGACCCACCAAGCCCGGGAGACCGTAGCAGGGACCGGGGAGCTGAACATGGCGGCGATGGGCTGGCGGGGCCGGGTGTACTTGTAGCTGCCCACATCGTGGCAGTTCCAGCCTTCAGGGTGCTGGGCAGTCGTCATGGTAACGGAAGGTTGTGGAAGCTGAAGATGGTACAGGGGATTTCTGAAATTCAAAATGAGATCGAAACTTGAAACTGGATTTTGTTCATGATGGGCTCAAGACTAGATATCTATGGGGTATTCCCAGAGGTCGTTGGGGAGTGAAGTGGTAGAGACCTCATCTATTTTACGTGATTAAGTTTTTTGTTTTCTCTTTTTTTTTTTTTTTTTTTTTTGCATATTAGGAATAACATCAAACGCAAATTTCCGACTAACACAAAGAGAATCCAAACTGAGCAAATATACAATCGCATAGGATAACAAGGCATAACAAAGACAACAACAACAACAACAGATAACTAAATATCTTAACTGTCATAAACATTAACGGCAATACATGTTACAGAGCATGAAATACAAAGGGCTGAGTACAAAACAACAACAAAACAAATATATACACTGTATATTCAAAGACATTCATACGTATTACATATTTCATTTATTCGCTGCAAACGTGTGTTCAGAGTATGAACATATTCATAGCAACATTGTGTTAAAAAAAACACACGTTCGTTTATAGGCATATTAAGATGGAATAGTGGTGGGAAAGTGGGTGGACAGGTGATTGCATGGCACTCAACATATCGGAACTTAATGCCCTCGGCTCTATCAACTAAGTATCGGAACTTAATGCCCTCGGCTCTATCAATTAAGTATTGGAACTTAAAGCCCTCGGTTCCATCAACTAAATATCGGAACTTAATGCCCTCGGCTCTATCAACTAAGTATCGGAACTTAATGCCCTCGGCTCTATCAACTAAGTATCGGAACTTAAAACCCTCGGCTCTATCAACTAAGTATCGGAACTTAAAACCCTCGGCTCTATCAACTAAGTATCGGAACTTAAAACCCTCGGCTCTATCAACTAAGTATCGGAACTTAAAGCCCTCGGCTCTATCAACTAAGTATCGGAACTTAAAGCCCTCGGCTCTATCTACTGAGTTACCCGCAACCCGCCAAGTAAGTGCATGGACCGGGACTTGAGCCGTAAAGTCACTCGCGTGGCAGGCAAAGTGTTCTACTGCTATAACCATCAATTTCAGTTTCAGTTTCTCAAGATGACGTCTCCACGCTCGGAATGAATTCCATATGCACTAACGTCACAGATGCCGTGTGATGGAGAAG